>OX638133.1:59590141-59825141 GCA_951804985.1 Dryomyza anilis | reverse complement strand
ACACGTCGCAGTCCTCGTCGAAGTATGTTAAAAGCAGTATGCGATGCTTTGATTGAGTAGTTACTATGGAAGATATGCATCCTTACAAGGCATTCACAATGACGGCCACATCACTACATCGAATCTATATGGAAAATAAAATGATTAAAAACAGAATTGGTTGATATTTTTAAAATAAAAACCTTGCGCTCTTAATACCGTCACTGCTAAGACTTATGACACTGTCAACGGGCGAACATAAACTACTGCCCGTTGACAGTGCCGCGACGCGAATTATCAGACACTTTTGCGCGGATGCAGACGAATTTGGTATGACGATGTTGGTTGAGTCGTCAAAATGTGTCCACTTATGCATCATAGCGCTTTACATCTGTAAATGTTGATAAAATATTAATAAATTTAAAATAAATTATAATACAATAAAACTTACAAATTTGCTCGCAGACAATGAACGTTCGACGTCCATTTTGAATAGAATGAACATTTTCGTTGTTGACATTTAACGAAGAACACAACAGAAGAACGAAGAACAGAAATAGCAACCATCAGTACAAAAATTCTCCCTCAGAATGAAAGATGAAAAAGTAAAAAGGTTAAGTTGGCGTACCATGGTTGCATTTACAAGTCCGCAGCAAAGCAGAGTGGAAATTCTTATATAATTCTCTTTCGTAGGCGGTTTTAATATTCTTTTATTTTGAGCCATAGTTTTTAATTGAAAATTTGCATTGTATATTTTGAGTTTCATTTGTTCACTTGTCATTGTTTATGTTGGGAATTTTTAGGTACTATATACTAGTTAATATATACTATAGGTAATATATACTATAGTCTTCAAGTTTAAACTCGTCAGTGTGCTCATTTTTTCTTACGTTTTGTAAAATCTGTTGCTTTAATAAATAGTCGGCTTTTTGACAAATCTTACGTATAAATGTATGTCAAAAATCTATCTACTACTATCTTAAATTGGACATTATTTTTTTATTATTGATAACTCTGTATATGTAGTAATTTTTATCGTTTATGACAGAAAAATAGTATATATGGTTATTTTTTCCCACTTGAGAAAAAAATATGGAAAAATTTTTGCGTGTGATAATTACCAATTTCCAAAAACGTTGAAAAATTACCAAAAGCATATTTTCCTACAAATCTGGCGACACTGGATACATTGTAAATTTGGCAAACGCAAAATTCTGAAACAGTTTGTAATTACGTTGGTACGCAACACTGGTTAACCACTTGATTATTTTGGTACCCAAAATAAAAATTTCACTATGCGACTAATTATATGCAACACTGTTTTAGTCTAAATTTTCGTCAATTTTGATTTGTTATTGTTTTATTAGAATATACGACTATTGTGGAATTTTTAAGTTTCCCAGTTATTTTTTTTAATGAAAAAAAAAAAAAAAATTATATACGTACATTTGAATTAAATATAATTGTTGTATTTCTAATGATCCTCATTAGACTGTTTCGGAAGTGTTTATGAAAAGTGGTATTTTGTGTTATCAAACGATTACATTTAATTATGTGTATATTTTAATTTTTATATCTATATATGTATATATATATATAAATATTACTTTTGAACTTGCATACATTTTTTTTTTTAAAATGGACCAATCTGATGCTGATGCCTTAGCTAAAACGAATAATTTGGTGGTTCGTATTGACCAAGATTCGGATGAAAATCTTCAAGCACTTTTTGATAGTGTATTAAATCCCAGTGATGTGAGACGACCATTGCAGGTGCCTTTCAGAATGAGGAAATTGCCGAATTCATTTTTTAACCCACCTGCAGGAGGATCAAAATCTCCAGTATCACACTCCAGGGCTAATAGCACGGATTCATCTTTTGAAACAGCGTCTGCATCAAATAATAAAATTACAACTAGCAAAGTACCGCCACACTTTAGTATGACAGGATTGCAAATTTGTCACTCACGAGCTCACAGTAGTCCAGCTTCATTGCAGCAGACAGATCATAACTCAACGATAAAGAGTAGCACCAAGGACAACACGGCAATAAAAGTAACTGCTAATGATTTACAAATGATTTCGGATACTGTCCAAGCGTTGCATATGAAACAACGATCGTATGATGTTGTTAGTCCGATTCAACTACAAAATGAGCTTGGAATGCTTCCACCAGGTTGGGAACAAGCAAAAACTAATGATGGTCAAATTTATTATCTAAAGTAAGATGCATTTTTTTTATGTAAAGTTAATTGAATAGTGGTTATGAGGTGGAAAAAACAAAGACCTATATGACATTTTTTTGTGTAAATTTAGGCACTATCTCCTACAGATTAATAAAAATGTATGATTTTAAGTGTTAAGTAAACCAATTGGTAAGATAATACAGGTGCACACTAAAGATCGCGTGAGAGAGAAATGTGCATAAAACTATAAGTGAGCTAGACCTGCATTAATATTTGCTATGAGCGTCTGTAAATCATGTGTGATTGAATTATTACGGTTGAAAACATAACGACAAATTATATCCAATTTGTTCTTTCACTAACATTAAGAAGTTATTATGTTCATTATTAGGTTGGCGTGGGTGAACCTGATCCCTTTAGATTTGCTTCATATTTTATTATATTTTTTTATTATTTTTATTATATTTTTTATTTATTATTATTGGCCAATTAAGTTAAAATTAATTTTTCTAATTCAGTTTTCTTTCGCACCCCCTTAGCAAACTGCGCTTATACCATTTTTAGATGTTAGCCATCTAAAAATGGTATAAGCGCATATGTTTTAAGTACGGCTCTCAGAAGGTCTCACAAAATAGTTTGATTCATTACTGTTAGCATTCCATTAGAAGGTGAGCTAGCAGTGCTTCGCTTTTGTATTTGAAAAATATTAGAAATAGTCACCAAATCCATTGGCGCTGATTCTCTAGAACACTGGTTCCCGACACCCAAGGGGGTCGTTAGTCCATTTCAGGGGGTCGCCAAGGAATTAGTTTTTTAAATAATTTAATTAAAAAAATTGAATTAAATAAAATTTTAAATTTATCAATATCAAGCATTAAATTCTGAAGGTATTAATAAGAGTAAGAACACTTCTATCTGAAAACCGAATTTAAGCTTATTTTATATTAGAAAAATCGCAATATTTCAAAACTCTACAAAATATAAAAAATGTAAAAAATCAGATGATTACACTGTTATACAATGATATTAATATAGAATAAACTTCTCATTTCTGGTAGATTTCGGTCGCCTGATTCTTGCTGCGTATTCTGATTTTGCGCACTACGAAATTTGTGCTACCTAAATAGTGTGGCGAGGGATCACAATTGAAATTAGGAAAATTACAAATGATTTCAGTGACAAAACCCTTAGTGGTAACGGTTCCGATTCTGGTTTCAAGACCTTTAATAATAACGATTTCGGTTCGAACCTAAAAAATTATTATGATACTTATTCCCGTCCCACATATACATTATAAAAGTGTTCCGATTCCGAATATGAAATCGAAAGCGGTTGCCATTTATATTCCTCGTTATTAAACGATTAATGTATGTACCCTCGACGCACAGTGGAGTATTTGATTAAAAAAGTTGGCCAACATTATGGGTACGTTCCAAAACGCTTCGAATAGAGTGATATTGAGTGTTATAAATTACAAGGTGGAATCGACCATTTTTGGCACAGTTACGCTATGTGTTATGCCATCCCACTTGAAATGTCAAATAAAAAATTATTTTTTTTTAATTTTACCACTCTTGACCTTCTGGGACACCCTAAAAATTAAAAATTATGAGGGGTCGGGGATTTCAAGAATATATAAAAAGACAACGGGAAACGGGATCTTCAAATGTTAGCAATAAAAAACAGTCTACTACAACCTCTGTAATAATAATAAATTCATTCTTTATAAAACAGTATTTTCTAAAAAGGGTACATATGTCAAAATAATTAAATAGGTGGAATGACGCGTTCTTCTATCTGTATGCGTGAATGCAGCCAACAATTTGTGTTAAAAATGTTGGTAGCAGATGCCTGTTTGTAATAATAAACACAAAAATAATAATGTAAACACAAAAATAATAAAAATGCAAAATACATTTTAAAACAAATCAATGATAAATAACGGTATTCATGTCTAATATTTAATACGCTATTAAGATAGAATTGACCAATTTCCATGCAATTACATACCATTATTAACAATTAACATGTAAAACATATTTATATTAAATGAATAATAATGTAGTAGACTCTTTACAATCTAAGAAATCCAGGGTTATCGGATTGTAAAGTGGATTGGTAGTTTAATGTTTCGCTTGACAACGGATTGCTTCTTTTTTCTATCTCATTATTGAAGATTCGAACTTAGTACAAGTCTGTTTCAGATATATCTATTTTTTGTTTCATATATAAAAATTTTGCATTCAGCGCTGTCAGCGAACAGTCTTTCATTCTATAAAATATTATTTTTCGTTAAATTTTGGATATATTTTGAAATTTTATAAAAAAAAGAAAATTAAAAATTAATAAATCAATCACATTTCTTCTCAAAAAAAAGGACTATATTTCAGAATGCGTAACATTGCGCAACTTGAATTTTTTTATAATAACTTAAAAATAATATATAGATTACGATTTTATAAAAATCTCGACTTGTTCGGATTGGGAACATAAACAAAACGACCAATTCAAAATCAACATCGTAATATTTTATTTTAGAAATTAATGCATTACATAAATATGAAACCATTGCAATTTTAAAACATGTTATTACAAAATAATTATTCTGTATGATAGTACTTACCATTGATATTCAAATCCATAATGATTTTAGCAAAAAAAGAAGTATGAAATACTGAAATAGTGACTTGAACATGAGATACAAAAAAACTTAAACAAAATATTAAAAAATGAATCACACAATTACTGATTTCAATGATTTTTATTTTAAAGAATGAATGCATACAATTCTCGAAATCATTGTATTTAGATGTATTGAATATTGTAATATACGCGAAAATTAATTTTGACGTTTTTTACAAAGTTTGCGATTTTGACTATTGGCCAGGTTTTTCATACAAATACTCCTCTGTGCGACGTTCGTAAAAATATTTAAATAATTTTATTTCTTTGTTATTTCAATTTTATTTGTTACTAATTTCTATATTTTTTGCTAATTTCTTAATTTAAATTCAATTTGGATTTTTTTTAAATTTCAGATTTTAAAATCTCGATTCTATTTGGAATTTTACAATTTTGAATGGAAAAATATTAATTTTATTTAAAATTTTTGCAATAATTATTGTAAAATCATTTGGAATAATCTCAATTAAAATGAAATATCACAATTTCATTAGTAAATTTCAAGTCCGTGAAGATAAATATGTATTTAATTTAGCAGATACTCACAAAAAAAAAAAAAAATTTAACAGCATTTACAGACCGTTAACAGAGGCGGGTCAATGGAAATAATTCGTTAATCGGTGTATTTAAATGGGCACGGTCAAGTCGGTGATGATTCTGTACTAACCGAACCTAATACATTAGAGAGATAATGGATAGGGCTTTCTAAAACTATATGCCAATAGTTTGGATCGATCTTCCTAACATTTATAAATATTTTTAAAAATGGGTCATATTTGGTAGAAAAACAGGTCATGATGAAGTGGCCAATGTCCGGTTGGGGATGACTGTGTACTAACCGAACCTAGTACGTTAGATAGGTAATGGATAAGGCTTTCTAAAAATATGTACTAATAGTTTGGATCGATCTTCCTAACATTTTTAATTTTTTTTTTAAAATGAGTCATATTTGGTAGAAAAAGAAAGTGGTCATGATGAAGTGATCACTGTCCAAGTGGGGATGTCTGTGTACTAACCGAACCTAATACGTTGGATAGCTAATGGATAGAGCTTTCCAAAAATATATACCAATAGTTTGGGTCGATCTTCCTAACATTTTTAATTATTTTTTGAAAATGGGTCATATTTGGTAGAAAAACAGGTCATGATGAAATGCCAATGTCCAGGTGGGTATAACTGTGTACTAACAGAACCTAGTACGTTCGATAGGCAATGGATAAGGCTTTCCTAAACTATATGCCAATAGTTTGTATCGATCTTCCTAACATTTTTAATTATTTTTTGAAAATGGGTCTTATTTGGTAGAAAAAGTGGTCATAATGAAGTGGTCCCTGTCCTGGTGGGGATGTCTGTGTACTAACCGAACCTAATACGTAGAATAGTTAATGGATAGAGCTTTCCAAAAATATATACCAAAAGTTTGGGTCGATCTTCCTAACATTTTTAAATATTTTTTAAAAATGGGTCATATTTTGTAGAAAAAGTGGTCATGATGAAGTGGCCACTGTCCAGGTGGGGATGACTGTGTACTAACCGAATCTAATACGTTGGATAGCTAATGGATAGAGCTTTCCAAAAATATATACCAATAGCTTGGATCGATCTTCCTAACATTTTTAAATTTTTTTTGAAAATGGGTCATATTTGGTAGAAAAAGTGGTCATGATGAAGTGGCCACTGTCCAGGTAGGTATAACTGTGTACTAACCGAAACTAG
Organism: Dryomyza anilis; assembly: GCA_951804985.1. Taxonomy (NCBI): domain Eukaryota; kingdom Metazoa; phylum Arthropoda; class Insecta; order Diptera; family Dryomyzidae; genus Dryomyza; species Dryomyza anilis. The sequence goes on along the minus strand of OX638133.1, from coordinate 59,818,578 downwards.
TACGTTGGATAGTCAATGGATAAGGCTTTCCAAAACTATATGCCAATAGTTTGGATCGATCTTCCTAACATTTTTAAATATTTTTTAAAAATGGGTCATATTTGGTAGAAAAACAGGTCATGATGAAGTGGCCACTGTCCAGTTGGGGATGACTGTGTACTAACCGAACCTAGTACGTTAGATAGGTAATGGATAAGGCTTTCCAAAACTATATGCCAAAAGTTTTGATATATCGATTTGGTATTTTTGATAATTTTTCGAATTTAATATTTTTCAAAATGAAATACATATTCTCAATTAGAGTTAAATACGTTTTTTTGCCTCTGTTAAAGTCAAATACGTTTTTTGCTGTTAAAATTGAATTAATTTAGGTAAACGTTTACTTTCCTCGTATTTAAATCTCTTTATTAATGGTTTTAACACGTTTATTTCTTCGTGAAAATCCATCAGCTAATATTGATAGTAACTCATTAGAAAACGAAACTCTTTCTCAATCACATACAACACCACATATCGAACTCAATATGCCAGAAACAAACACGGTAACCAACAATGTACAACATAATGAAACTAATATTAAATTATCACAATTCTGGATAACATGCCTAGAAGCGTCGTTTATTCAAACTGAAATACAATTTGCTTTAAAAATATAAATGATAATAACATAAAATATCAATATGTAGTTATTTCCTTATCTCAAGAAATCATTACTAAAGTTTTGGACATTATTCAAAGTCCTCCAGAACATAACAAATATGTACATATTAAAACAGCACTTTGTGAAAAATTCTCCCTTAGCGAAGAGAATCGTTTAGAACAGCTATTTTCCGATTCTCAAATTGGAGATCGTAGACCTTCAGAATTTTTTAGAGACATGTGCTCACTTGCTGGTTCAATTTCAATCATTGGGCGCGAATTATTGTTTAAATTGTGGAAACGAAAGTTACCCCAACAATTAGAAGACATAACATCTTGCAATTTACAAAACATAGACGAAAAACTTGCTTTAGCAGACAAAATTTTTGAAATAACTTGTTCAAATAACATCATCCTTATGTCAAAATATCAATAAATTATCATTAGAACACGGTGAAAATCTAGAAAAAATTACTCACACTTAAGGAAAAGATCACATTCAAGGTCACAAAAACAATTTGTTGGTATCATGAAAAATTCGGTGATGATGTCCATAAATGCATTAAACCATGCGGTTTCATCTCAAATTCTAATTCGAATACTTTAATCTTAAACGTTCCATCATGGAGGTGACACATGATGGGGACTCTTTTAAACCAGCTCACCGTCTCTTCATATTTGATAAATTCAATAAATTAAATTTTCTTGTTGATACAGGTGCTGTAGTCTCTGTCATACCAGCTACAAAGTTTAAAAGTTTTAAACGAAACACTGATATGAACTTATCTGCAGCAAATGGATCAACAATTAAAACGTTTGGTTCAAAATTACTTAAATTGGATATAGGTTTACGCAGAAATCTATATTTTCCATTTATTCTAGCTGATATTTTCACTCCCATTCTTGGAGCCAATTTTCTCGAAAAATTTGGTATCATAGTTGACATTAAAAATAAGAAAATCATTGATGCTACGACAAACTTACAAATTTCAACTTGAACAGGTTATTGCAAAATATTTTCCATTAAATTTCCAATGAATGAAAACCTATTTTCAAACATACTTAAAGAATTTCCCTCAATTACTACTGAACCAGATTACACGAAAACAGTCAAACATAACACGGTTCACAGAATGGAAACTAAAGGCATTTTACCATTCTCAAAACCAAGACGATTAGACGCAATTAAATTAAAAATTTCAAAATCAGAATTTGAGTACTTAGTGAAAATTGGTGTGTGTAGACCATCAAATTCTCCTATCGCATCACCACTCCAATTAGTTCAAATGAAAGAACCCAATGATTGGAGACCATGTGGTGATTATAGGAGATTGAACTACATTACAGTTCCTGAACGGTATCCTCTACCACACATTCACGATTTGAGTATTGAACTCAAAAATAAAACTATATTCTCAAAAATTGATTTAGTCCGAGCATATCATCAGGTCCCCATGGCCGAAGAAGATGTGCACAAAACAACCATAACAACACATTTTGGTATGTTTGAATTTGTGCGAATGCCTTTCGGACTACGTAATAGTGCTCAAACCTTTCAAAGTTTTATTAACGAAGTCTTTTCCGGCATTGACTTTGTGTTTACTTACGTTGACGATATATTAGTTGCAAGTGAAAATACAAATGACCATATACAACATTTGAAAACAGTTTTTACTCGTTTAGAACAATATGGATTAAACATTAAACCATCAAAGTGTATATTTGGCGTTTCTTCACTTGATTTTTTAAGTTACCACATTTAAAATAACAGAATAGAACCATTAAAAGAAAGAGTTCAAGCTTAAACTAATTTCGAAAAACAAATTTCAATAAACAAACTTCAAAAATTTTTGGGTATAATAAATTACTACCATCGTTATGTATCTATGCTTGCTAAATATTTAAGCCCTTTATATGACATTTTGACTAAAGCTAATAAAAGCAAAGAAAATGGACAGATGATGCCACAAAAGCTTTTAATGAAGTGAAACATAAATTCGCTGAGACTACTTTATTAACACATTTCAACAAAAATGGTAATATTTCCATTGACTTTGTGTTTACTTACGTTGACGATATATTAGTTGCAAGTGAAAATACAAATGACCATATACAACATTTGAAAACAGTTTTTACTCGTTTAGAACAATATGGATTAAACATTAAACCATCAAAGTGTATATTTGGCGTTTCTTCACTTGATTTTTTAAGTTACCACATTTAAAATAACAGAATAGAACCATCAAAAGAAAGAGTTCAAGCTTAAACTAATTTCGAAAAACCAATTTCAATAAACAAACTTCAAAAATTTTTGGGTATAATAAATTACTACCATCGTTATGTATCTATGCTTGCTAAATATTTAAGCCCTTTATATGACATTTTGACTAAAGCTAATAAAAGCAAAGAAAATGGACAGATGATGCCACAAAAGCTTTTAATGAAGTGAAACATAAATTCGCTGAGACTACTTTATTAACACATTTCAACAAAAATGGTAATTCCATTATTCTTTGAAATGATTTGTATTTGATCTCTGGTTAGCGAAATGGTGATGACGAGTGATAGCGAAAGATATTATGAAAACCATGCATTTGTTATAAAAATATTATTCATTCAGATATTATTTTCAAAGGTTCAAGTCTTCTTTAAATAAATATTGTTTTCTATAAAAATTTAAATATATATATATATATATATATATATATATATATATATATATATATATATATATATATATATATCAAGGATTGAAACCTAAACGAATAACGGTTTCGATTTCGGTTTCGGTTTTTTCCGCGTTTCGGTTTCGGTTACGGTTTCGGTTTTAAGTTTTTATAACGAAACGGTTTCGGTATACCGGTTCCATGTTACGGTTTCGGTTTTGATTTCGGTTGTTATATAAATTTTCTTTATTTCCATTTTTTTTATATGGTGCTAAATTATGATCAAATTATTATACTGGGGTAAAGTGGGAAACGTAATTTAAACAATGTTTGTTGTTATTTTAGTAAAAATATTGTGTTATATAAATTATTTAATTTATTTCGCCAAGAAAAAAATTTTAAATTAAAATTTCGTGACCACAAACCAATGAAAAGCAACATTTTGACTTCACCTGATATATGATCTGAATTGAAAAGAAGAAGAATTTTGTACAATTTTCATCCATAAAAGCCAAAGAAATTAAATTTCAACAATTCTGTGAACTGCAATATATGTAAACTAGTGATGATCAATTGCAAGAGCAAGGCAAGAAATGTTAATCTTAATCTTTTAAATTTTAAATAAAGATCGAAGACAAATATCTTAAACTGCATATTAATTATGAAAACGAATAGAATTTGAACAATAATTGTATTTAAGTTACTTATTTTCCATATTTTCAATTTCTTCAACGTTTTACTAACAAAAAAAATCCATAACACAAAATTTTTAATTATATTTTAACAAGAATTAACAAATAAAAAATAATTGTATAGAACAAGTGATGTTGACAAGACAATTCAAAATGTCAAGGCCACAATAAAATGAACGAAAAGTCACCAAATACATTTTCAAAATGCTAAATATTTTTACAAACATCTTTATGTATCTGTCAATTTTTAATCGATGATCTCCATTTTTTTTACCACATGATAAGAAAATGTAAATCTATCAATTGATATTTCAACTTTAAAAATACATCAATTACTTTTTATAATATTAATCAACAAACTCGAAAATTAAGTTTTTCATAAAAATGTATTTGATGACTTTTCGTTCTACAACGACGATATACAGTATACGATATACATATACAATAAATATAAGGAATATTTCGTATAAGCATATTTCTGTTTTCGTCACACATTAAAAAAATCCGTATGCTACACGTACCGTATGTCAAGAGATCTCAAATAATATCTTGCAGAGTAACATTTTTCTTTGCGAACATCATGCGAACACAAACTCAAACGCTACAAAGCGAATACTAACAGAAAGAAGAGAATATAACAATAACGATTACGTATACATACACTTTCACAACGACAAATCTTCGTTGCTTTCCTGTATCATTGCATGGCAACAAACAGACGCATGACAACAGACATACGCATGACAACAAACAGACGCATGACATCAGACATACGCATGACAACGGACAGACGCATGACAACGGACAGACGCATGACAACAGACAGTCGCATGACAACGGACGGACGCACGGCACCACACTACATATATGTATCTAGTACAGCTCTCTAGTTGGCAACAACAACGAGTTGTTTTTGTGGTTCAAAAAATTTCCCGCCAAAATTCTATCAAAAGCTTGGATGCTGCTTTATTCGCATTTTTGTTGTTGTTGCACTTTCAAACGAATCAGCGGATTTGTGAAAAAAGAAAAACACAAAAAGCAATATATCAGCTAAATATATCACACTGTGAAAATGTTCATGTATTATTTTTTATTACTTCATGATTTTACAATTAACAAAAAAACTATATATAAAAGTAAAACAAAAATAATAATGTGCATAAGCACAGTGCATATGCACATTCGATGTACGAACTTGCGTAGCGAAGAAAACAGAAAAAAACATTGTTTTGTCTATTTTATCTATTTGAAGCGACTTTTGAAGCACTTTTAAAGCTATTTACCGCTTCAAAAGTGCTTCACAGGCCTTATTTTTAAGATGCCTATATTCTTTAGAATTGGACACACATCTTCATTAATGTTCACGTTCATAAATATTTTGCACACTTTCCATTGTTACTTATTGTTCAATATTTAGTAATATCATGAATTCTTTTGTATATCATTATTACCTTAAAAACATAATAAATACATTAAAATCATAAAAAAATGCAATAGTCTTCCTTTTCTTGCAGTCTTAGTCTTGCACTTGCTCTTGTTCTTTTTCTTGCAAAATCTCGAATAAATGGTATTCTATTGAATAGATCCTTTAAAAGAATTTAAAAAATATTCAAATGAACTTTTCAAAACTTGTCCCACTTTACCCCAAGCTCCCCTATATATTTTACTAATAAAATAAATAAAAAACCAATATTATTAAAATTTAAATCATTTTTTAACGTAAAAATTTTGCTTGGAGTTGTGGTGTTTTGTTGTTAATTCGATTAATGAAACAAAAAACAAATTTTAAACCAAATACCGTTGTTTTGGAAATATCGTTTCTCAAAAAACAACATGTGAATTTTTGTACAACCAAAAATGTTTATCTTGGGAACTCCAAATTTTAATGAAATTTTACTTAAGATCTTCTAAAATATGTTTTTCTGGTTTTTTGTATACTTTTTTAAAAACCGTTTTAAACCGGTATAAAACCGAAACCGTTTATATCGGTTTTGGATATCGGTTTATTTCTGATTTTCGTATAACGGTTTCGGTTTCGGTTACGGTTTCGGTTTTAAAAATGAAACGGTTTTAAACGGATATCGGTTTCGGTTACGGTTTCAATCCTTGATATATATATATATATATATATATATATATATATATATATATATATATATATATATATATATATATATATCTATATTTTTTTTTTTTTTTTTACAAATATATTTTATATACATATGTAAACACATACTTAAATACTTAAATCACTTATTAGAGTACCAAATATAAAATAATTTAGAATTAATAAAAGCTCGTACATGAAGAAAATAAAAAGAAATTCAAAATACATAAATACAAACTTAACAAAAACTAAGGCCTTTAGAATTATAGAAATCTGCTATTAAAGTAGAAAACAAATCTTAATTTTTCAGTAGATTTCTACTGAGTCGCTATTCTAGATAAAATTCTGCTGAATATTTATGTGGAGCACATTTTCTGTTTTGGAACATAAAAAACAACTCAAATTTTTTTCTATATTCTGTTTTTTTCAAACGAAAAAATTTGTTGTATTTAGATCAGAGGGTAGAACTCAGATCTCCCTTTACGTTGTCGCATGTTTTATTGTTTAAAAAGAAATATATGCCTCTGATGCATATGTGATTTCACCACATACTAAAACACGCAAATATCATTAGTATGATAATAACATCGAAAGTTTGAAATAATTTCATTTGAAGTTTAAAACTCCGAATTTTAATATAAATTGATTGTTCATACAATAAAATGAAATTTTTGTATAAACAAATGCTTTGGAACAAAAACTAGACCAGTCCAGCAGTTTAAAATACGTTTTTATGCCAAGCTACGTGGAATTTTTTAGTTTATTTCTATAGAAAACAAAAATTACATACTTAAACCGTTTTTGAACCAAACCCTTCAATTCGAATTGTTGATCGTCATTAATGAAAGAGTTCTTCGCTATTTAATTACAACTTCATTGATAATGGCTAATATAACAGTAATAATAGTTTGGTTCTACAACTATGAATAGGTTTTCAAAGTAGTAGTGTTGTGTAATACCGACTCTGAGGTGGGGAAATATTTTACTATCAGTTTTTACTATCAATATTTCAAGTGTTCCTAGTCCAGATTTGAACCTGGATATCGCGACATTTCTTTTCGTTCAGCACGCTAACCGACCGATACTACATTATATACCGCTGCCAGAATTTAACTTTTTTTAATATTTACAACAAATTAATAATTTCGTGCATTGCAGCATGAATATTTATATCTACTGAATTTGACGTTGTCAGTAGGAAAACTCAACTCAAAATTTGTCAATTTCTGCTGATGAGTTGTACTGAATTTTCAACTATCTCTAATGTGGAACGAAAATTTGACAATTTTTTAAAAACTTCAGTAGAAATTGAGTAGAAATATTTTATTCAGAATACGAAACTGTCCTAACGAATCAAATCGACAAATGAAAGAATTCGAACAATAATTGTATTTAAGTTACTTATTTTCCATATTTTCAATTTCTTCAACGTTTTACTAACAAAAAAAATCCATAACACAAAATTTTTAATTATATTTTAACAAGAATTAACAAATAAAAAATAATTGTATAGAACAAGTGATGTTGACAAGACAATTCAAAATGTCAAGGCCATAATAAAATGAACGAAAAGTCACCAAATACATTTTCAAAATGCTAAATATTTTTTACAAACATCTTTATGTATCTGTCAATTTTTAATCGATGATCTCCATTTTTTTTACCACATGATAAGAAAATGTAAATCTATCAATTGATATTTCAACTTTAAAAATACATCAATTACTTTTTATAATATTAATCAACAAACTCGAAAATTAAGTTTTTCATAAAAATGTATTTGATGACTTTTCGTTCTACAACGACGATATACAGTATACGATATACATATACAATAAATATAAGGAATATTTCGTATAAGCATATTTCTGTTTTCGTCACACATTAAAAAAATCCGTATGCTACACGTACCGTATGTCAAGAGATCTCAAATAATATCTTGCAGAGTAACATTTTTCTTTGCGAACATCATGCGAACACAAACTCAAACGCTACAAAGCGAATACTAACAGAAAGAAGAGAATATAACAATAACGATTACGTATACATACACTTTCACAACGACAAATCTTCGTTGCTTTCCTGTATCATTGCATGGCAACAAACAGACGCATGACAACAGACATACGCATGACAACGGACAGACGCATGACAACAGACAGTCGTATGACAACGGACAGACGCACGGCACCACACTACATGTATGTATCTAATACAGCTCTCTAGTTGGCAACAACAACGAGTTGTTTTTGTGGTTCAAAAAAATTCCCGCCAAAATTCTATCAAAAGCTTGGATGCTGCTTTATTCGCATTTTTGTTGTTGTTGCACTTTCAAACGAATCAGCGGATTTGTGAAAAAAGAAAAACACAAAAAGCAATATCCCAGTCTGCCATTCGTTTCGATATTGATGCGAGAACGATACGATATGTCGAAGAATTAGTACGATATCGAATCAGATTTCGGTCTATTATCGCATGCCAAGACGTACTAAATTGCACGCATAGATCGTTGCGACATATCGCAGTATTTTCGTAACGAGAATAAAAACAATTCTGGTTCGATATCGCATTAAATAGTGCAATGATATCGAGATTTTCTCATTGACATTATTGACATAAATAAGTGCGTCATCAATATATGACATTCGCAATGACAAAATAAACCAAAAAAATAAAATACTAAATCTATTTTACCAAGCATCTTTAACTAACTATTTTATCTCTCCCTCACTTATCATGCCCTCATCAGTCCATCTTCTGAATCGATTGCATCGACAAAACTCCTAACAACCTCCTTTTCAGTGTTAGAATCAGCTGTCATTTGCTTCTACTGTTAACTGGGCTTTTCTTGTATATTGAAATGTTTAAATTTTATATAAACGAAAACATGTTCGAAATACAGTCAACGAACTCAGTCATTGTTTTCATTTTAAAATTTTTGAATACAAATTTTTTGACATCAAAAATAAAAATAAATAAAAACAAACAAACGGAAAGCAAACTACGTTTTGAAATTTATTTTAAATAAAATAAAGTGAAATAAAACCAAATATATTTTCAAATCAATTGCATACATGCAGATCAAATTATAACAATATTTTCTATAGGCCATAGCTATTTTTTAAGTTAATAATAACGTTAAATAAAATATGTTTCTAAGTTATTGTAATATTTTCTTACCACAGAAGAAAAAAATTAAATTTTCCTTCACTTCATTACAAATACCTCATGTCCTGTAAGTAGGTGCACAGAATATTTGAGCAAACAATATATTATGCAAAATTTGGGAGGTAGTTTTGGTTTATGCAGATAAAATGCACCATAAACCCAATATATCGTATTTTTTATAACTGTTGGTCCAAAGGAAAATTTCTACAGTCCATATTGAAGACATTTGCAATATTCTGCAATTGTTATTGAAATTATTGTTCTATATTGCTTCGAAAAAATATTGCTATATCGATATTTAAAATGTATAAATATCGAATCTTGTCATACAATTTTTTTGTACGAGAAATTTTAAAAATTAGTTGCGATAAAGCAACGAGATTGAACGATTTTATCGAAGTTAGTACGAGAAAGCCTCGAGGTATCGAAGTGCTCCGAGACGTGGCAGACTGGGATATCAGCTAAATATATCACACTGTGAAAATGTTCATGTATTATTTTTTATTACTTCATGATTTTACAATTAACAAAAAAACTATATATAAAAGTAAAACAAAAATAATAATGTGCATAAGCACAGTGCATATGCACAATCGATGTACGAACTTGCGTAAGAAGAAAACAGAAAAAAACATTGTTTTGTCTATTTTATCTATTTGAAGCGACTTTTGAAGCACTTTTAAAGCTATTTACCGCTTCAAAAGTGCTTCACAGGCCTTATTTTTAAGATGCCTATATTCTTTAGAATTGGACACACATCTTCATTAATGTTCACGTTCATAAATATTTTGCACACTTTCCATTGTTACTTATTGTTCAATATTTATTAATATCATGAATTCTTTTGTATATCATTATTACCTTAAAAACATAATAAATACATTAAAATCATAAAAAAATGCAATAGTCTTCCTTTTCTTGCAGTCTTAGTCTTGCACTTGCTCTTGTTCTTTTTCTTGCAAAATCTCGAATAAATGGTATTCTATTGAATAGATCCTTTAAAAGAATTTAAAAAATATTCAAATGAACTTTTCAAAACTTGTCCCACTTTACCCCAAGCTCCCCTATATATTTTACTAATAAAATAAATAAAAAACCAATATTATTAAAATTTAAATCATTTTTTAACGTAAAAATTTTGCTTGGAGTTGTGGTGTTTTGTTGTTCGATTAATGAAACAAAAAACAAATTTTAGACCAAATACCGTTGTTTTGGAAATATCGTTTCTCAAAAAACAACATGTGAATTTTTGTACAACCAAAAATGTTTATTTTGGGAACTCCAAATTTTAATGAAATTTTACTTAAGATCTTCTATAAAAAAAAATGTTTTTCTGGTTTTTTGTATACTTTTTTAAAAACCGTTTTAAACCGGTATAAAACCGAAACCGTTTATATCGGTTTTGGATATCGGTTTATTTCTGATTTTCGTATAACGGTTTCGGTTACGGTTTCGGTTTTAAACGGATATCGGTTTCGGTTACGGTTTCAATCCTTGATATATATATATATATATATATATATATATATATATATATATATATATATATATTTTTTTTTTTTTTTACAAATATATTATATATACATATGTAAACACATACTTAAATACTTAAATCACTTATTAGAGTACCAAATATAAAATAATTTAGAATTAATAAAAGCTCGTACATGAAGAAAATAAAAAGAAATTCAAAATACATAAATACAAACTTAACAAAAACTAAGGCCTTTAGAATTATAGAAATCTGCTATTAAAGTAGAAAACAAATCTTAATTTTTCAGTAGATTTCTACTGAGTCGCTATTCTAGATAAAATTCTGCTGAATATTTATGTGGAACACATTTTCTGTTTTGGAACATAAAAAACAACTCAAATTTTTTTCTATATTCTGTTTTTTTCAAACGAAAAAATTTGTTGTATTTAGATCAGAGGGTAGAACTCAGATCTCCCTTTCCGTTGTCGCATGTTTTATTGTTTAAAAAGAAATATATGCCTCTGATGCATATGTGATTTCACCACATACTAAAACACGCAAATATCATTAGTATGATAATAACATCGAAAGTTTGAAATAATTTCATTTGAAGTTTAAAACTCCGAATTTTAATATAAATTGATTGTTCATACAATAAAATGAAATTTTTGTATAAACAAATGCTTTGGAACAAAAACTAGACCAGTCCAGCAGTTTAAAATACGTTTTTATGCCAAGCTACGTGGAATTTTTTAGTTTATTTCTATAGAAAACAAAAATTACATACTTAAACCGTTTTTGAACCAAACCCTTCAATTCGAATTGTTGATCGTCATTAATGAAAGAGTTCTTCGCTATTTAATTACAACTTCATTGATAATGGCTAATATAACAGTAATAATAGTTTGGTTCTACAACTATGAATAGGTTTTCAAAGTAGTAGTGACAAATACCAAGGCCCTGTTGTGTAATACCGACTCTGAGGTGGGGAAATATTTTACTATCAGTTTTTACTATCAATATTTCAAGTGTTCCTAGTCCAGATTTGAACCTGGATATCGCGACATTTCTTTTCGTTCAGCACGCTAACCGACCGATACTACATTATATACCGCTGCCAGAATTTAACTTTTTTTTTATATTTACAACAAATTAATAATTTCGTGCATTGCAGCATGAATATTTATATCTACTGAATTTGACGTTGTCAGTAGGAAAACTCAACTCAAAATTTGTCAATTTCTGCTGATGAGTTGTACTGAATTTTCAACTATCTCTAATGTGGAACGAAAATTTGACAATTTTTTAAAAACTTCAGTAGAAATTGAGTAGAAATATTTTATTCAGAATACGAAACTGTCCTAACGAATCAAGGCCTAAATTGCATATTTAATAAAAACATATTATCAATTATAAAAATAATTCGTTTCAATCGATAATACTTTTTTCTTTATTTTCTAATCTTTGGAATTGTTGAAAGTCTTGCTCAGACCTCCCTCAATCTCATTATTTTTTGGAGGTGTCCTACCTGCTGCCTTGTAATCGGCAATAATGGTTTCTGAAATAATAAAAAAGTAAGTGTTAATTGTTAAAAGCATCAACAGTAATATAAATATTACCAGAAATACACTCCAATATGGTAAAAGTTATGAACTTTTTCTTTTCCTTGGTGTCCTTCTGTGCTGTAAAATTATTTCATAAATCAAATTAGTATTAATACAAATTTTACCACGTTATCAACTTTAAAAGTAGAGATTAACCGAAACTGTTTCATTATTAAAACATGAATAATAAATAAAAAAAATTAAAAATGAAAAACAAACATTTTTTAAGAAAACTAATTTGTAGGAAGTACTTGAAGTTAAATAATTCGCGAATTTAGCGAATACACAAACCATATTTTTTAACAGAGGTACTGTTAAATAAATAAATATACAGACTGCCATATGAAGAGTACGCTGATGCAATGACCACTAGACAAAAGTTATACGTTTGGTATTTTTAACTATTTTTTGAAAAATTGTTTTTTTGGATGAAAAATCGAACATGATGAAGTGGCCACTGGCCAGTCCAGAAGGCCTGTGCTTCTCATATGTCATTCGAAAGTTAATGACTTGTACTTTCGAACGACACCATCCGCTAGTCAAAAGCTATACGTTTGGTATTTTTAACTATTTTTTGAAAAATTTACTTTTTTGGATGAAAAATCGAACATGATGAAGTGGCCACTGCCAGTCTAGAAGGCCTGTGCGCTAACTTCTCATATTTCATTCGAAAGGTAGTGACTTGTATTTTCTAACAACACTATCCGCTAATCAAAAGCTATACGTTTGGTATTTTTAATTATTTTTTGAAAAAATGTCATTTTTGGATGGAAAATCGTACTGGCCAGTCCAGGAGCCCTGTGCGCTAACTTCTCATATGTCATTCGAAAAGTACTGAGTTGTGCTTTCGAACAACACCATCCGCTAGTCAAAAGCTATACGTTTGGTATTTTAATTATTTTTTGAAAAATTTAAATAATTTAGACTAAATGATCTTAGTTAGAACGCAGGGATGAGTTTCAATGTTAAAAATTCGCGATAATTAAAAGAGATCATGTTCAATTTGTCATCCAAAAAAAGACAATTTTTCAAATAATAGTTATAAATACCAAACGTATAGCTTTTGATTAGCGGATAGTGTCCTTGGAAAGTACAAGTCAGTACCTTTCGAATGGCATATGAGAAGTTAGCGCACATGCTTTCTGGACTGGCCACAGTGGTCATTTCATCACAGTACTCTCCATATGGCAGTATGTATATACATTTAACAGTACCTCTGTTAAAAAAATATAGTTTGTGTATTCGCTAAATTCGCCAATTATTTAACTTCACGTACTTTATGTAGGTTAATAAAAAAATTAAAAAGTAACATTGATATTGATAATAAAACTTTTTGGCGTTCCCTGATATTTAAATTATATATTTAATGACATTTTTATTTAGTTTTCTCATAATTATTTGAACTTACAAAAACTATTCGGGCGTCCTTGTAGATCTTTAACTTTTTTTCGAGGTCATTCATTTTGTCCACTGTATCACAGTAATAATTCTCCAACGACATGGAGCATATTATTCCAGATACGCCCACTTTACTTTTTATTGCGTCAACGTCTTTTTGGAGCGCATCAACTTTCTGCATGAACTCAATCAATTTGGATTGGATTTGCCCTATTGCTGTGCTAATTTGTCGCAGCGTCTGTTTAATATCTGAATCTACAATTAAATATACAATATGTGATGCTATCCAGAGGTGTAAGCCTTGTTAACAAAATAATATGTATGAAACAAGTTACGGTTTGCACTACATGTAGCATCTTCCAAGTCCAACAATTCATCAGAAAAATATTCCGAACTTTGTACATACTTCGAACGCTTTCCTTTAAAAAAAAAGTATAAATAATTATTTTTCATTTAATGTTATAAGTTCACATTTTGTGTTTATGCATATTTTTATGAGGGTGTTATTGGACGGAAATGTTAAAAATGTGTGTATATAAATCTACTAATTGATTGATAACACTTAAAAGTTTTAAATATTTAATAATAAAACATCAAGGGTTTTTATCAAAAAATTAAACAAAGTAAAGTACACAGAAATGAATTTCATAAAATTGGTCAATATGATAATTTATTAGTATACAAAAAATAAACTATCAAGGGATTTTTTCAAAAAATTAAACAAAGTAAAGTACTCAGAAATGAATTTCATAAAATTGGTCAATATGATAATTTATTAGTATACAAAAAATAAACTATTTTCATATACATTTAAAAAAAATTTATGGTAATTTATTATATTTAATGGTATTTACCGATTTGATTAAAAATTGATGCTATCGACTAATTTTAATAGTATAAAACTATTGGTTATCTGAGTGTGGTTATTAAAATGACATGCTCAAATTCAAATTGTCGTTTTCAAAAATACGTAAAGAACTCATTTGCTACTTTAGATGAATAACATTAATACATATTTGATCAATTTTTAATTTAATTTGCACCTGTTACAATGTATTCATCATTTACATCTGAATGTAACTTTTTATTTTGTGCAGTTTATGTACTGCATTGCGGCGCCTTGAATGACAAGACAGGATTAACATTTCTAACGCAATCTAAAAAAGATAATTTGATTGAATTGAATACATCCAACTGCAGTATTTATTTTGACCTATGTCAAATGCTATCGGTCATCGATGTTTCTGACATTACATAGGGGAATCATTGGTGACATTTCCTGCTGGGTGTGAGTTTTAATTAATAACAATTTAAAAATGAATTCAATTTAGGAACGTGGATTTATTTATATAAACTCAATCGTTTGAGTGTATTTTATACTGTTAGTTTATTCGAATTCATATTTTGTAAAAAGATTTATTCTCGGTCAAATGGATTTTATATGATTGAAATTTGTAGTACGTACAATTTGATTATAATGAGTGTCAGAAATTCTAAAAAATTATAGTTTTAGACGTAAATAAAAAAATGTTAGGGTGTTAAAGTATATTTATTTATGTATTTTGTTATTAATAAAAGCTACATTCATAGAAAACGATTCCAGTTTTATCGCTATTCGAAACCCGGATGAGACCGTCATGATATTTTTAAGTAATTTCTGTATTTCGAATCGAACGATTATAATAATTATTAGTCGAAAGTGTCGTAATTTTTAACAATTGTGAATTTGTTAAAAGTCAAAAAGCATGGATTTCATTATTATTGACGTCAGTGTTTTAAGATTAAAGTCCATTAAATGTTAGACTTACTTTTTCACAAAAATGTGTATAAAAACATTGAAAGACTTTTGAATAAACTATTAAAAATTGATGTACTAGCTTTTTTGTAATCCCGAAAATCCCGGGATTTAACGATGATCCCGGGATCAGTTTTTCGGTACTGATTTGACTCAAATCCCGGGATCCCGGAATTACTAATTACCTAGTTCCGGCGACTTGCTCAATAAGCGCCTTCCTCAAACATTTTCTGGATCTGTTCTTCATTTGTAAATCTCTTTTATTATTTGTTTTTTTATTTGTAAAAGTTTGTTCTCTTTGTCTTCAGAGTCATCCAACGTTGAAAATGCGTATGCATTTGCCTTCAAAAGTTGTAACTTTCTTTCAGTATTATCGTTTGAATCTGGAAAAATTTACGTTATATGAAAAATATCAAAGATTTTTTAGCCAATGTTTTATTCGTTATCAACCAGTATCTACGAGCAATTAAGTTCGACTACATCTTTACAAACATTTTTTTAATTGAAAACATATTTCTATGCGACGCTACCTCTAGGCAGTCAATGACAAACCTATGAGAGTAAAACTTTGTCTATGAAAAGTTTTCACTCCGCCGTTTCCACCCACATTCATTACATATATAACATCCACAACTCACGCTCGGCCTAAGTACATCGCAGGACTGTGAAACTATTATTATTTTTATGGACCAATGTTCATGGACATGCATTTATAATGCATTTCATGGTACTATAATCGGTTAAACTGCCAACCGAATTCGCATAGCCCAGTGTATACTCTCGCCTGGGAACTGACAACATCTTAAAATATAAAATTTAGTATATAATGTGAGGAGACAATGACAAACCTCCAAAAAAATTGATCGGACGGATCTAAAATTTTAATCCAGGCTAAAATTCAACTGGTTGATATAGTTAAAAACACATATCAAATATAATGTACTTACTTGCGTATCCTCTGATTTCCACTTCGTACCTTCCAGTGTTCCGGGGGCTCTTGACGTTCTTCAACCAATTCGCAAAGAAGACGTCGATCTTTATCGGAAGATTCGTTCGCAAATTTAGCCACCAACACGTCGTATCACATCGAAAACATCAATTTCGTTTACAAAATGAATTAAAAAATACGAATATTTAATTTTCACACACATTCAATTACAAATTGAATGACATTTGCAAACTCAAACCAATCAACCGTTAGTTTTAGGGATCACATCAACGATTTCAATCTACTCCAATAGGAGTAGGACTTTTATTCACTTCAAATCGAACATTTCGAAATATTAAAATGGACATTTGGCCGGCCAAGAAATTTGTTTATTATAGAAATTTGGAAGTATTCACATAGAAAATTATTTATATATATATAGTTACCGCTTTTGTTTTATTTATTTAAAATGTGTATAGTGCATTTTATTTAAAATACAAATGAATAATCAACACGTATAACCAGTGTTGCCAGATACAATTACCACAAGAATTCTCATTTTACCACAGCAAATTCTAACAAATTACCACAGAGGATATTTACCACAATTTCCCTAAATTACCAAAAAAAAAAAACTATATTTACGACAATTTCCCTCAAATTACCACAATTTCCCTCAAATTACCAAAAAAAAAAATGCGGTAATTTTTATCCTACATGACAGTAGTAAATTTTTAGTTTTTAAAAAAATTTGAATTTTTAGTAGAAACTGTTAAAATTGAAATTTTAGTAACAATATGAATTTTTTTGTACAAATTTGAATTTTTAGTAAAAATTAGAATTTTTGGTAGAACTTAGTAAAAATTAGAATTTTTAGTAAAAATTAGAATTTTTAGAAAAATTAGATTTTTTTTAGTAAAAATTTATATTTTTTTACTAAATTTTACTTAAACTTCCAATTTTTATTAAACATTCCAGTTTCTACTAAAAATTAACATTTTTACCAAAAATTAAAATTTTAAGTAAAAATTCTGAGTAAACTAAAAATTAAATTTTTATTAAAAAATCAAATTTATACAAAAATTGAAATTTTTACTAAAGTTTGAACTTTTTACTAAAAATTTTAATTTTTAGCAGAAATTGGAATGTTTAGTAGAAATTGGAAGTTTTAGTAAATTTTTCATTTTTAGAAAAAAATTGAATTTTTAGTAACAATATGAATTTTTAGTTGAAATTTTTAGTAAATAATTGAAATTTTATTATAAATTAGAATTATTTGTAAAAATTATAATTTTTGTAAAAATTTAGAAAAAAATTTAATTTTTAGAAAAAATTTTAATTTTTAGAAAAAAAAAATAATTTGTAGAGAACAAATTCAAATTTTATTAAAATTTTTAATTTAGTAAAATTTTAATTCTAATTTAATATAAATTTTAATTAATCATAAATATGTCATTTAGTAAGATTTTAGTTTAGTAAAAATAATTTAGTAAAATTTTAAAATTTTAGCAAACGGTATCACCACATTAATAGAATATATTGAAATCGAATTAGACATTAGACATACCTTAATGTATTGGAACATGCGTTCCAACCGATTCACATAGTCTGTCGGCATGCTGACCACCCTAGTAGAAATTTTGGTAGGGCCATGGTCATGAAGTGATCAGGTCATTATTTGAGATGATCGGGATATGACGAGGCCCATAATGTCCTTGTAACGCAGTGTCCTGATCATGTATTGACCTCAGGCCATGATCATGTACTGATCGGGCAATTCCCCATTTTAATATTTACCCGACAATTGCCTTGTCTGAGCCCGAGCATAATAGGGTTTCTCTCATTAATCTCGTTCATTGCCTGATGCTAATTTCGTTATGAGGAACAAATAATGTGGCTATGATCGGGAACATTGACTGTTTAAATAATGTAAACCCTGCTATGGTAAGCATGATAAGGGCATGCAAAGGCAATGATCATATTTTCTCTAATAGGGCTTACCCAACGAAAACCCGAGCATTTCTACTAGGGCATACAGCCACTCGTCAATTTCTTCCTCCTTTTCGCTGTCAGCGCTAATAGTCAGTATTAATCTGCATTGGAAGCACAAGTTTTAATAAATATGGACAATAGTTAAAACTTTTGCTCACCTGCGTGTAAGATGAACCTTGTGATAGCGCATAAATACATCCTTGTTGTTCACATACTTCAGCAGCACATCACGCAGACGACCGTCGATCTGCTCGCTCGTCAGCCGCTTACTAAGTGACGTGCGACGCAGCAACATGTTACATGTCGCAGTTGGACAGCAGTACGGGGTATTTGATTTCCGGCGCCGTATTCCTAATGCCGCAATTGTGATGCCAATAGGAAATTCAAGCTAATACAAAACGCAACGTAAAATATGCAAGAAAATACATAAAAAAACTATATTTACATTGAAAACACTCGTATCATTCACCATGGCCAAAACATGAATCGTCCTAGAATGCGTTCTTCACTAAGGCACTACGACATACTTCTCAGAGTATTGCCCAATGATTGTGTTCATTTGACCACCCATCAGTACCTTAACTGCGCTAGCACATGGTAGCTGCTTGGCTAAAAATATCGCTGGGAGCGCGCCTCCACGTAGTGCAGCTTGGCGTTAATTAAATAAATTATAAATTACAATTTCAATATGTAATTTATCCAGATCGTACATCGCACATCGTATCACAAATTTTCTTTTTTTTACACAAAAGTCAGCGGCAAAGGCTGTTTCGTTTTAAACGAACAACAAACGAAACGAACAAAACAGGGCAGCCATTATTAAAAAATTGCTCTCTCAGAATAGATGTTCAAAAAAGAAAAGTTGATTTGACATGGACATGGTTGTATTTCGTTGCTCAGAATACTTCCGAGCGTTGCTGAGAATACACTGGGATCTGTTTATTTTGATATTTTGCATAAGGTCAACAATAATTTATATATTCACTTTGTGTTTTTAAAATCTAAAAACATGTTACAACTTTAAATTGAAACAGAAATTCAGGTTTTTGGTGAAATTATGTCTGGATGTGGAATATTTTGATAATTAAAAGAAGTCTGTTGATATGTTTGGGAATATTCAAATGATGCGCTTACATGTTGTAACTATATTTATTTTTGTATTAAATAAAAATCAATTTTATTGAATTTAATATAATTATTTGTATAAATACTTTGAATCCCGAATGGAGAGCATTCATTCTATGAATGCAATAATGGAATGACATGAATTTCTTCGTCAATATTTGTACTGATGTCCAAAACTATCATTTTATGTGCGACATTCTCTATAGCACAATCTATATGCCTACGGTTTCTTCAGGAGACTTTCCACATAAATAAAGTATTTGAGAAAAGTTTTACCGTATATTTGTTCACATAAACTAACGAATGTCTTGTTGACGAAATGACTCGTTAGTGCGTGCAACTGCATCCAAGGATATATAAACCGTGCGCCTTTCCACACGTATACCTTCGACTGTGCAACGTTCGCATGTTTTTATTGCCCCATGATTTTTTATGCGTTTTACGACAGAGCGTGCCGGTCGATCACAAATAAATGCTTTTATGGTAACATCCAACTTACTGCCATCAATATTAATACCATTTTCCATGAGACTGTTCATTTCCCGAACAAAACGCCGAATATAATGATCTATATCAGCAGGTTTTTCCACTCACAATAGAGTGCAATTGGAAAAGGTCTATAAATATCTTTTTCGGAGAAAACTTTTCCTAAAATTGTCCAAAATTGCTTTGGACTTGATTTAAAAGGCGAAGACCCGTCTACATTTATCAAAAGATTATTTTTTTTTATGCAGAATCGGATTTATTGTGTCCTTTAAATGTTGCTCGACTCCAAATAAACAAATTGATCATCACCACCACGGCCATAGATGACAAGATTTATGTCTTGCTTTCTATGTTTGGCTAAATGTTTTCCATTAACTGTCAAAAAAACAATTTTTTTTTCAATCTAGTGTCTTTTTGTAAAACTGTTTTTTATTTTTAAATTTTTTTGAAAATTTTAAACGCATTTAAAATGGATTTGCGTATGCATCCAAGTGATGTAATTAAATTAATTAATAATTATTCCCAATTCGATTGCCTATGAAATTTGACACCTACAAAAGGATTGATTTAAAAAAAAAATGAATGGATTCAGCTTGCAAAACAGTTTAATAAAAATGTAGAATCAAGCGTGCCTACCGTCAATCACAACATGATCAATATGGTTGCGCGTGTTCTGATTGGGTGACCGCCACGTGGCCTTGTGAATATTGAGATACTTGAATCTAGTACTACTAATAACCATGTTTCGTGCTGCGGCGAAGTCGATTAGCCTCATTCCATTGTCGGAGGTGTTGTCGTGGAGGCTGAATTGTCCATCTGTCAGACCAAAGATATCATCATGGCCCACCTTGGCATTAAAGTCACCAATCATGATTTTGATGTCGTGTCGGTGGCAGCGCTCATAGATGGTCTCTTTGGGTTCATCGTCCTTCTCATTCGTCTGAGCGTGCGACTGATGTAGAAGTATTTAGCTTTGATGCGGATTATTGCCAGTCGTTCGTTAACGGGAGTGAACCTAGACACAAGGTGGCGGAGTCTCTTGCCGACTACAACCAAATTCATGCCTCTCCGCATGGCAGCTGTAGTATATGTCACAGGATGCCTGTTTAGAGCAGCCCTGTCCTGTCCATCGCATTCCTGCGGTGATGTCAGCCCTTCCCTATAAAGGGCATCTTCCCTATAAAGGGTTCTGACATTTCAGGTGCATATCCGTTTGATAATAACTGTATTTTTTTGTTTAGTCCAAAAGAGTCCAAATAAAAAATATTAATTGTGATTTATCATCATTTAAATTTGAGTTGGAACCAATGTTATACGCAAAACAAAAACAACATGGATGAACCCATTGAAAATGTGTACTGAATAAATAGTAAAAAGCATGGTAAAAAGTATACGGCGAAGATTGCTGAGTGTTGCTGATAACAATTGACAGAAAATAATCTTCAAAATTTTTGATAAACAAAAAATATATTTTGAAAATTATAGGAATTACTTTTGGTGAGTAATATAGGACCGATATTTTGGGACCTTGGGGTTACTGCTGTCGGAGAACTTTCAAAATCCCTAGCGTCCATAACAAAAAGTGTGTATTTGTGTATTTTAATGTGTGTTAATGTCGCTGTAGCTCAGTGGTTAGTGCATTGGACTGCGAGCCGAAAGGTCCCCGGTTCAAGCCTGGACCGGGACTAACAACATCTTTTCATTTTTCTATACCGCGCTACCTTTCGTCAGTAAATGGCAAACCTACGAGAGTAAAACCATTGCTTATGAAAAGCTCTCACCCGCCGTTCGGATTCGGCAATAAACTGTAGGTCCCACCACTTTGAGTACAAATATAACACGCACAGCTCAAAATGGTGAGAGAGCTCGGCCGAAGTACTATACAGGACTGTAGCGCCAAACTATTATTATTATTATGTCGCTGTTAAGCTAATATTGCGGTGGTGCTTACTGCCCATAGTATTTTCAAGATTTAGTTGTTTATTTGAATTCTTTTATATCATTTGCAATCAAGTTTGTTTATAAGTTTTGGATCAGAATACCTTAAGTAGATTTTTTCTCAGGTTTCCTCAAACGGAATGGATCAGGTTGCCTTACGTGAGTCTACTATCAGGCTTCCTAAGTTATACCCTGATCAGGACATGGTAAGGTTGCTTTGAAAAGGATGCCTTATCGCATTCTGATCAGGCACGGATGCGAAATAAGGCTAACCTTTATCAATTTCCACTAGGGTATATGTTCTATAGATTGCAGCTACGCCGTGGTTTTCACACTGGCGTGAATGCGCATTAAGAAAATTAAAATGTAATATGAAACACAAGTTTTGAATAAATATTCATAATTTCGCCTGTTATGATTAATAATAAAAATTTGTAAAATTTATGAATCTTATTCATAATAAATACATAGTGATTTACAGTTTTGTATGCATTTTTTTAGTAATATACATAATTCATGAATATAATGCATTAATAAGAAAAAATGGTATGCATTGTATTTCAATTGTTAACAAATTGATCTAAAAAAAATGCATTGCAAATCTAGGTTGTTTTTCTTCTTCTATATATTTGTTCCAAAATCTTAACTTTAGGATCATACTCGATAAGAAACAGACACTCTTATTAGATTAATTTAGTATATGTTTAATAGGTGTATATTGCATAATTTGATAGATAGATTTGGAGGTGCAACATAAAAAACCAGTACCGCGTTTAAAAATATTGAAATGCAAACATTTTATTGTCATTTTGAAAATTGTGAAAAATTTGTCAACCATTTTTTTTTTATAGAAAATAATGTTTTGAAGGATTTTAAACATTTACGAAGACTGGTTACGGTTTTAATAACACAGTGCAGCAAAAACCCACTTTTTTTTGGTGCCAGAGATTTGACAATTATTTAATAGAAACCTGAAGAACTTTATGCCCTATCACGTCAGGTTTACGAGATATATGGCCATAAAGGTCCTAAAGTGACTTTTTATGAATTAGTTATGAATTTTATGATTTTCTTAGCACCAAATGTAGACTCTATCCAAGGCTTCATATCTGTAGTACATATTTATTTCGTCCTTTTAATACCAATATTAATGATTTTCAAAGGATCAATATACATAATCGACTAATTTCATATTAAGGAGTTGCAAATGTATCATATTGCCCAAGGATAAAATATTCAGCATAAAAAACATAAAAAGTGTCCAAATATGTCAGCCGTACGAGCTATAGTTTTCTAATACTGAGCACTGCAAAGTATTTTTTATATTTTATATGAAACTGCAAAATACTAAAGTTTTTCGTAGTTTAAAATCGAATGATCCTTTATGTGTGAATCTCTGCAGTTCATTGGCGAAATTTATATGAAGAATTGATTAATGTATAATTATGTCTTTGGGAAACGTACAACGAATCGTTTTAGTTTTTGTACTTATGAAAATTTGAAAAATATTCATTCAGTGCTTAATATAATAGAAACCATAATTCGCATGGCTTTGACTTCTATAACAATTTTTACTGTTTTATGCTTAATATTTTTCCCAAAGACATAATGATACATTTATCAAGTCATCATATAAATTTGGCCAATTAACTGCAGAGAAGTTTTGAAAATCTTCAATATTGATGGTTTAAGGACGAGATAAATAATTAAAATGTACTACAGAAAATATTCTTAGGTGAATGCCTACATTTTGTTTTCAGTCAAGAAATCCATATCTAATACCGTTTTACAGAAATGTTCAATGAAAATTAAGGATTTACCAGATATTTGGGGGTCAATACCTCGAAATCCTGACGTGATAGAACATAATTCTATAGTATGATACAATTTTTTACACATTCAGGATATTTAAAATAAAACTAAATCTTTGGCACCTATAAAGGATCATTCGATTTTAAGCTACGAAAAACTTAAGTATTTTGCAGTTTCATATAAAATAAAACCAGTTGGGAAGGGAAGGTTAGATTACATGGGAATTTTAAATTTGGTGTTATTATGATAGTTAGAATTATCAAAATTATAGTCGGTCTAAGCCGACTATAAATATCCTACACATATGTGTGGTTAACATTCAAAGTGGTATATTGGTCACCAGGGTATACGAATCCTGAAAATAATTAAAAAATTTCAATCGCTGAAGAATTTCCATTCATTTGATACCCATATTTACAAATGGGTAGGTGTACCGGATTTTTTTTTTTTTTTTTTTTTGGGAACCAAAAGTCGTATCGGCGGAAAACACTATTTTCGTGTATTTGAGCATGACTTCAATATATATTTGACCGAAAAAGTTTATCTAAACACGTATACAGTAAAATTGATCTGTAGATGTAAATTTAATATGAGGCACTTGAATATAAATGGTCAGATCACAGGTCACAATGGACCGATCTGCCCAATTTTTTCGACTCAGGAGGTCATGCTGATCAAGAATAACCTTTCCATACCGGAGATGCTTCCTTCTGGGTGTTACATACGGCGTAGCAAACTGAATATACCCTTTCACTTTTTGTGTAGGGCTGGCATGTCAAACACCAACCTTTCATCTGCGGCACGCGAAGACTTTTT
This sequence comes from Dryomyza anilis, assembly GCA_951804985.1. NCBI lineage: Eukaryota > Metazoa > Arthropoda > Insecta > Diptera > Dryomyzidae > Dryomyza > Dryomyza anilis. Next base: position 59,793,938 of record OX638133.1, on the reverse strand, counting down.
AAATATTATTAATATATTTAATAATATTAAATATTTATTGTATTTTCAGGCGTTAAAATGATTATTATGTATTGTTGTGCATTTTTGTGCAGCGCCATGTATCCAATTTAACATGCCATATATGAAATTAAATTACTAATCTTGGTTAAAAACTTATTTTTTTATTAAAAAAATCAATATTTTTGTAGGTACATTATTTTCTAAAATTTAATAATGAGATAATAAGTTTTTGATTTAGAGTCTTAATTTATTTTCCGAATTGTCATTTTAAATATTATACATGACTTTGCAAAATGGTATAACAATACTTTTTACATTTTTTTCATCAAGTAATATTATTTTTTATTCATAAAATTTAAAATTTATTGTAAAGTTTTGAATTTCCGTTGGATATATTTCGCCGGGACACACAGAAAAAAAAGTGTGTAAATATAACTAAAATGTTAATCAATCTAGTTAATTTTTAATTGAAACTCAGCCTATGTAACTTTTAGTAGCTTTGAATTACATATTTGTAATAATGAGAATATGTTAATTGGAGAAACTTTAATTAATTTTTTATCATGTGATTTTAAAGTTGTTATATATATTATATTTTTTATTGGAATTTTTTAAATCATTAATTAATTAATTAGTAACATCAATTAAAAATTTCATTCGATAGAAATTAGATCAATTAAATATTTTGTTAAATTAAATTAAATATATGTCGAATAGAAACATATGAAAATAAAAACCAGTTGGGAAGGTTAGATCACATGGGAAATTTTAAAGTAGGTGTAATTATGATAGTTAGGATTATCAAAATTATAGTCGGTCTAAGCCGACTATAAATACCCTACACATATGTGTGGTTACCATTCAAAGTGATATATAGGTCACCAGGGTATACGAATCCTGAAAATAACTACAAACATTCAATCGCTGAAGAATTTCCATTCATTTGATACCCATATTTACAAATGGGTAGGTGTACCGAATTTCGATTTTTTTTTTGTGAACCACAAGTCTTTTCGCCGGAAAACATTATTATCATGTATTTGAGCATGATATCAATATATGTTTGACCAAAAAAGTTTACCTAAGCACGTATACATAAAAATTGATCTTTATATGTACATTTTATATGAGGTATTTGAACATAAGTGGTCGGATCATAGGTCACAATGGACCGATCTCGCCAATATCTCGCACATACAGCGTAGGTATATTAGTAATCTAAGTTATAAGTTTCATTTATCTAGCTCTTCAATTTTAAAAGTAGTAGGGATTTCAACAGACAGACAGACGGACAGACAGACGGACAGACGGACATCGCTAAATCGACTCAGGAGGTCATGCTGATCAAGAATATATATACTTTTCCATACCGGAGATGCTTCCTTCTGGGTGTTACAAACGGCGTACCAAACTGAATATACCCTTTCACTCTTAGTGTAGGGTATAATAATTCAATATATAACATAAAATAAATATTAAATAAGTATTAATACAGTTTGATATGCTTTGTAAAATTCATTCAACCTAACGAATGTTTTACAGAAGTCAGTTTTCACAACTTCTACAGTTGCGCCAATTAATTGAGTCAAACATAAAATGTGATTTTCGCTTTTTAATGATTCAATATGCAACAAAATGAGTATCATAAGCTGTTTGTTCAAATTCTTGACAGCAAAAATAAATTGAGCCATTTAATGCTTTAATAACATAACATACACTAAATAATGCAATATCCTGTTTTAAAATAGCAACGTATAAGAAAATAATGTTAGAAGAAACTGAACGACGCCGCCGACGCACAAACAAAAAGCAAAATAAAATCCAGAAGAAAAAAACAGTGTTTTAATTTAAGAAAATGAATAAATCAAAAGTAACAAATAAAAGTAGTTAATACTATTAAAGATTTAGTTGTATTGAAATTATATTAAATTTATTCCTATTAATATTTTAATTAAAAAATGTGTAAATAAAATTAATTAATGTGTAAATACATTCATATTTTTAATTGGAATACGATTTTGTTTGCTATTAATATCAATTGCTATATATATACGTACAATATTTTTTTCTGTGTAGTTTTGTACGTCTAACACCAAAAAGAAAATTACATTTTTGTTTTTGATTCGACTATTAAAAATAAAAGAAGATAAACTTAAAAATCTTTTAAATTGACCCTATTTAACAAAACCATTTTCGGAATTAGCTACAGTATCAAATAAATAAATCAGACTTTGGAATTTTATTAAAAAAAAAACGACAAGTTTTTAACCAAGAAACTTGCTTTGCACAAACTGGAATTGGAATCATTTTAATTTTTTTTTTGTAAGTAATTTTTTTTTGTATTAGAGACATTCCATACTAAAACTACCAGAGTTCAACACTCACCTTCTCCAAAGATACATTGTTTCAAAGTTTGAAAAAATGAATCAATAATCACTTTTTAAGGAAAAAGCTCTTGACCGTAGAATGCAGCATACCTCGCTTTAAGGAAATATAACCAACTTCGCCATAAGTTCTAAATCTGAACATCTAATCAATGGTCACTGTCATTGTAATTTAAATTAATTGTTCATAAAAAGGAAACCTTTTCAAATTTATTCAAATATCAAATTTATATACGGAATTTTAAAAAACAAACTTTTTCAATAGTTTAAGTATTGTTTGTATCTTAAGTATTGTTTTTCTGACATGTGATTTATGCCTTGAAGTTTTCTCGAACAAACTTGGTTAACAAAAATTTTCTCTAGTGTTTGAAATAATTGATTAATTTGCGCCTTTTTCCACAGTGCAGTACTTCTTGAACAGTACTTCTTGAAACGAACTTTTTTTCTTTAAATCAACCGTTTTATTTGCTTAAAAAACAAAAAAATTATAGGGTGCGGTCGGATCTGTGGTACCCTAGCAAAATCGATATCCGGTGCACCTACATATTTGGTCATAGGTACTCAAATGAAAGGTAATAATCAGAGCTCTCGATTTCATACGAGTATTTTCGAGTAGCCCGGGTACCCGGGCGCTCGAAAGCCCGGGTAATACCCGGGTAGTTCAAATACTCGAAAAACACGGATATTAAATGTTCGAGCTACCGGTAGTTCGCAAAACCCGGGTAGTTTTTTCGTTCGTTTGTTCGAGCTATTCGAGTAGCTCGTTTGTTCGAGTAGCTCGATGGCTCGTTCGTTGTTCGAGTAGCTCGATCGTTGTTCGAGCTTCGAGTAGCTTGTTCGTTCGTTCGTTTGTTCGATTGACGATTGTTCATTTGATCGCTTGTTAATTTGTCTGTCCGTTCGTTTGCTTGATGTGGGAGTTGGTCGGAACTGGTTGGAAAAATGTAGGTGGACAAAAGTGGGTGGAAAGTGATAAAAAGACCGAAAAAAATTTTATTGCAGAAATCGGTAGCAGACATCAAGGAAAATCGAATGGTACCACTCTCAGTGGTCCCTGACCCCCAAAAGGGGGTCAAAAATCGAACAAACGAACGAACAAATTACCCGGGTAGCTCGAACATTTAATACCCGGGTTTTTCGAGTATTTGAACAACCCGGGTATTACCCGGGTAGCTCGAAAAACCCGGGTAGCCCGGGTACCCGGGTAGCCCGGGTAATCGAGAGCTCTGGTAATAATGCCACATTTGTAATTATATGGTTATTTTTATGATCTAATAACCATAGCGATTAGGATTTGTAATTATGTAAAAAATAAAATTAAAATGAAATGCTGATTGTTACGAAAAATATTTAATTATTTATCAAAATGACGAAGAAAATGTTGAAATGAATAGGTAACGCTGAAACGCTTTTTTAAATTTTCTAAAAGTGGCCCAACAGTTAATTATAATATTTCGTTGGGAAGTTATATTGAAGAAGCGCCGCCGGCGAAATATTTGTATAAAATATTAAATTTTTTATTTTTTAAAACATAAATACAAAAGTGTATAATAGACTGATTAAATTTATTTTCGTTTGGGTACCCACACTTGTATCTATATATTGTTACGAAAAGAGGCAATTTGCTCCACTGTGCAAGCAAACAACAATAATAAATGAGACGTAAGACAATTCAGCGCACTAAGCAATGTGTTAGAAAGAGACGGAAGATCATTCAGCAATGTGCGAGAAAGAGATGGAAGATCAGCACATTAAAACACATGAGTGCGAATGAGATGCCAATAGCATGCGTCATTCACGAAACGAGTAGAAGGTTCTCGAAACAAGTCGAAGCTAGTCGAAACGTGTCGAACTGATGCCTGCAGTATATAAGGCCGCACATCTGAGGTACTGTACTTCAGTTGTGATTTAATAGTGAACTAGTGCGTCTCGTGAGTGAACATTGTAAAGATAAATTGTAGTAATTCAGAAGTTGATATAAGTGATTATTCTTTAAGTTGTTATTTAAATTAATAAAGTTAATTAATACTAGTTGAAATAATAGTTAAAACCAAATATAAGTGTGTTTTTATTTTGTACACAATCCAGCGATACGAACTCGTAGAACAGTTTTCCGTAGACTGCATTTTCGTAACATTGGTGTCAGAAGTGGGATTGTGATTCAAAATGGTTAAATTCGAACAACTTAAAGTGGACCAGCTAACGAAGGAGCTGGCGATTCATAATCTTCCAACTGTAGGTATGAAAGTAGAACTACAAAATGGAAGAATTAGAGAACCATCGCAGAGCACGAGTTTGAAGTAGAAGCTGCAACAGCGTCATCGAAAAATGTGGACACGGAGTAAAAAGTACAGTCCCAAAGTTTTGATATGAGCCAGTTGTTCGGAGCAATACAACAACAGCTTCAAAAAAATTCAAATCAACTAAAACCAGAACTTCTAGAAAATTCAAAACAGCTCCAAGAAAATTCGACCAGAATGGAACAGAAACTTCTAGAAAATTCAAAACAATTTCAAGAAAATTCCAATCAGCTCAAAGCAGAGCTTCTAGAGAATTCCAACAAACATCAAATAATAATGGAGGAAAAGATGCAGGAACATTCGAAGCAACTTCTGGAAGTTTCTAATACACTCCATGGCAAAGTAAACGAACTTGAGGCACATGTAAATGACATGGAAGGAAAATTTTGAAAAATTGGAAAATGGCATCGAGAAAAAGTTCCAGAAAATGCAAGAAGATTTCGGTGTGTTACAGCTAAGTGGACCTACATAGCATGTTCTTAGTGGTTCGAAGCTGAAATCGCCGATTTACGATGGAACCACAGCGTTCAACATTTTCAAGCTCCAATTTGAGACAACGGCTGTAAGTAATCGATGGAACAATGAAGATAGCGTAGCAGCGCTTATTGTGACCCTGAAAGGTGGAGCAGCCGAAGTATTGCAGACTGTTCCAGAAAGCGATAGAAATAGTTACACAGCGGTTATGGCTGCACTGCAACGGAAATATGGCAGTGATCACATGAAGCAGATCTACAGAATGGAAGTAAAGGGCCGAATGCAAAGAAATGGTGAAACATTGCAGGAGTATGCAGCGGACGTCGATAGGCTTGCGCATTTGTCGTATTCAGATTCAGCAAGTGATTTCATAGAAAAGTGCAAAATCGAAGCGTTTGTTGATGGTATACGCGATCAGCAGACAAAACGTGCAACAGTGATTGCGCCCAAGGTAACATTTACGGAAACGGTTACCATCGCTCTAACACAGGAGACAGCAAATGCGTTGTGCCGATCGGCTCCGAAGGCGCGTAGAATTGATGTGGAGAACGATGATTTATTTCAAGTAGTGTGCCAAGCAGTTAAAGCAGGTGTTAAAACCGAACACACAGCTGCAAACCGAGACACCCAATTTAAATTTACCTTTAAATTGGGTGCTACAACTGTGATACATATGGGCATATGGCACGTGACTGTCGTAAAAACGCAAGCGCTCAATAAATCAATCTACAGATGAACCCAGACATGAAGAAAGACAGGATCATGACCAAAATATCGTAAATTTTAATCAAGCTTTAAACTAAAACGAGTCAGATCTGCGGGGCACGATCTGACTCCCATAAACGATAGCCCCAGAATCTCCATTTCACAAATTGCTCGAAAGCCAAATAGCTTAACTGTCGAAGGAGTCATTGATTGTACAGCATATATGGTAACATTGGATACGGGAGCTTCACACTCTATAATAAGAAGTAACCTTGTTAAGGACGTAGTAGAGACACTTATAGGAATAAGATTGCAAACAGCTACAGGCGAAGAGGCCCCTATCAGAGGAAAGATTACCAAAGAAATCACGATTGGTTCTACGACAGTTAAGCATGATTTTATAGTTGCGGAAATAGTAGACGAAATAATTCTTGGCATGGACTTCATGATAAGAAACGGTTTCACACTAGATCTAACAAGAAAAATTTTGAGTTATGCCAACACAGAGATCCAACTAAACATTGATTGTGACCAGAGCCCGAAAATTAAACAAGTTATCGCTCATAAAAATAGAAAAATACCACCTAATTCAGAAGCAATTGTTTGGGCAAAATTAAATGGAGATTGTGGGATAAGCAAGTTGTGGGTTATAGAAGCGAATGATGAGTAAATGAGCAGAAGTAATATTGTTGTAGGAAGAACATTAGTAGAGGCGACAAACGACAAAGTTGTTCCAACAAGAGTTCTCAACATGGAAAACTCGTCCAAATTAATTAAAAAGGGAACAGTGATAGGCCAGTGTCAAGAGGCATCAGCGATTATAAATTGTGAGTCAACTCCATCAAGGGACTACGGCACATCGCAAATAAACAAACAATCTACTCACAGGTTTATAAATGAGTGGACGAAGGATTTGGCTGCCAAAGAAAAGAGTCAAGTGCAAAAGCTAATTGATAAATATCGGTGTATATTTGCTGAAAAGGGCCAAAAGGATGGCAGAACTGCCTTTGTAAAACATCGAATAGACACTGGTGATTCTAACCCAATTCGTCAATCACCAAGAAGGGTGCCACTTGCGAAAAGAGATGAAGTATCAAATTTGGTTGAAGAAATGCACACAAATGGCGTGGTAGAACCATCTGAGAGTCCATGGAGTTCACCAGTAGTATTGGTGAAAAAGAAGGACGGTAGTAGTCGGTTCTGCGTTGATTACCGAAAACTTAATGATGTCACCAAGAAAGATAGTTATCCGCTGCCTAGAATCGATAAGACCTTGGATACACTATCTAATGCTAAGTGGTTTTTAACGTTGGACTTGCAAATCGGTTACTGGCAAGTAGAAATCGATAAGAAAGATCGAGAGAAGACTGCATTCAGTACTGGAGATGGACTTTTTGGAATTTTTGGTAATTCCGTTTGGACTATGCAATGCCCCAACAACATTCGAGCGGTTAATGGAGCACGTATTAAAAGGTTTACACTGAAATCTAGAGGAAGTATTCCTTCGATTGAAAAGTGCGGGTCTACAACTTAGCCCAAAGAAATGCTCACTTTTCAAGAAAGAAGTGAAGTATCTGGGTCATCGAGTTACCACGGAAGGAGTGCATACCGACGAAGATAAAATAGTTGCAGTAAAGGAGTGGCCCAGACCGCAAAACCTACATGACCTACGAAGTTTCTTGGGGCTATGTACATACTACAGGCGATTTGTTCCAGGTTCTGCCAATGTTGCTAGCAGTCTTCACGACTTGACAAGAAAGAACCGCGCATTTGAATGGGGCAATGATCAAAAAAGGGCGTTTTTGAAATTAAAAGGTCTGTTGTGCTCGGGACCAATTCTTGCGTATCCAATTCCAGGTGAGAAATTTATACTTGATACGGATGCGAGTGGATACGGAATCGGCGGAGTTCTCTTTCAAGTGATCAATGGACAAGAAAAAGTGATCGCATACTACAGTAAATCCTTGTCCAAACCCGAGCGAAATTACTGTGTCACCAGGAAGGAGCTTCTTGCTGTAATCGAAAGTGTGAAAAATTTCCACAAATACGTGTACGGGCAATAGTTTCACTTGAGAACCGATCACGCTGCACTGAGATGGTTACTTCAGTTCAAAGACCCAGAAGGTCAAATTGTGCGTTATGTAGAACGATTACAGAGCTACGATTTCACCATAAAACATCGTAAAGGAGGTCATCATGGAAATGCAGATGCTCTGTCTCGACGCCCATGTAAACTAGAATGCAGACATTGTTCCAGAGCGGAAGGTAAAGAAAACATAATTGACATTCGTTTGCTAAATGTTTTGCCTGATGAAAAATGGACTCCGGAACCAATTCAAATTGATCAAAACAGTGATCCACTGATCACAAAAATCATGATGTTCAAGGAACAGCAAAGAAAACCATCATGGGAAGATATAGCCGACAGTGCCATAACTAAAGCTTACTGGGCACAGTGTCAGAGCTTAAAGCTACAAGATGGTTGCTTATATCGTGTATGGGAAAATGAAGATGGCACATCCGCTCGAAGTTTGATTGTTGTTCCCAAGTCTAAAATAAAAGAGATATTAGCGGTATACCATGGTGGATCTAGTGGTGATCATTTGGGAATTAATAAAACCGTCGAGAAGGTAAAGAAACGTTTTTATTGGATTGGGTGCCAAGAGTCAGTCGCCGATTGGATTCGCAGTTGCCCGCAATGTGTACCAGCAAAAGGATCAACATTCAGAAGTTGCGGCAGGATGCATCAGTACAATGTGGAATCACCATTCGTGCGAATTGCAACGGATGTAGCCGGCAATAAGTATGTGCTTGTCGTTATTGACTACTTCAGCAAGTGGCCTGAAGTGTATCCCATGCCGAATCAAGAAGCCACAACAGTTGCGAATGCATTAGTTAACAACTGGGTAAGCCCTTTTGGAGTAGCGTTGGAATTGCATTCAGATCAAGGACGAAATTTTGCGTCTGCTTTATTTAAAGAAGTATGCAAAGTCCTCAACATACACAAAACACGAACAACGCCTTTGCACCCGCAATCAGACGGCAAGGTGGAGAGATTCAATCGGACTTTGGAAGAGTATCTCAGAAAAAGGGTTGATAAAAAACAAAAAGATTGGGATACACACATACCACTATTCCTCATGGCTTATCGAACGGCGGTTCATGATACCACAGCAGCTTCACCATCTAAAATTGTTTTTGGAACAGACTTAAGATTACCTGCGGATTTAAAGTTTGGTGCGAGTCCTTAAGCTGCAATTCCTATACACTATTATGTTTTCAAAAAAAGTGAAGAAATGAACGAAGTGCATCAGTTTGTAAGACAGCGTACACAATTTGCGAGTGATAAGATGAAGGCCAGATACGACTGCGCACAAATTCAGAGGGATTTACGAAAGGACAACTTGTTTTGCTCTATAACCCACAAAAGAAGAAAGGTTTATCCCCTAAGCTACAAACACACTGGGAAGGACTATACAAGATAATTAAAAGAATTAACGATGTCATGTATCGGATTCAGAATACTGCAGGCGTTAGAAGAAAAATGAAAGTGGTACATTTAGAAAGGTTGGCGCCGTATAGAGAGAGAGAGGATTAACATCTGTTCGGGACGAACAGATTTAGGTGGAGGGTAGTGTTACGAAAAGAGGTAATTTGTTCCACTGTGCAAGCAATCAACAATAATAAATGAGACGCAAGACAATTCAGCGCACTAAGCAATGTGTTAGAAAGAGACGGAAGATCATTCAGCGCACTATGCAATGTGCGAGAAAGAGATGGAAGATCAGAACATTAAAACACATGAGTGCGAATGAGATGCCAATAGCATGCGTCATTCACGAAACGAGTAGAAGGATCTCGAAACAAGTCGAAGCTTGTCGAAACGTGTCGAACTGATGCCTGCAGTATATAAGGCCGCACATCTGAGGCACTGTACTTCAGTTGTGATTTAGGGTGTGTGCGAGTTCGACTAAATTGCTGACTAAACTAAATTTTGTCGGTAATGCAGTATTCGACTTTTCAATTTATCAAATTTTCGAGCAAACTAAATTGAACTAAATTGGAAGACAGCAAAAACACATGTAATAATCGATTGATTATGGACTTGAAAAATTACCGGTTTCCGAATGGCGATCGAATGAAAATCTGTACAATTTAGCAATTTAGTCGAACTCGCACACACCCTTAATAGTGAACTAGTGCGTCTCGTGAGTGAACATTGTAAAGATAAATTGTAGTAATTCAGCAGTTGATATAAGTGATTATTCTTTAACTTGTTATTTAAATTAATAAAGTAGCCGCGGTAGCTCAGTGGTTAGTGCGTTGGACTGCGAGCCGAAAGGTCCCCGGTTCAAGCCTGGACTGGGGCTAACAACATCTTTTCATAGAAACATTTTTCTATACTGCGCTACCTCTCGTCAGTAAATGGCAAACCTACGAGAGTAAAACCATTGCCTATGAAAAGCTCTCACCCGCCGTTCGGATTCGGCAATAAACTGTAGGTCCCACCACTTTGAGTACAAATAGCTCAGCTCAAAATGGTGAGAGAGCTCGCCCGAAGTTCTATACAGGACTGTAGCTCCAAACTATTATTATTATAAAGTTAATTAATACTAGTTAAAATAATACTAGTTAAAACCAAATATAAGTGCGTTTTTATTTTGTACACAATCCAGCGATACGAACTCGTAGAACAGTTTTCCGTAGATTGAATTTTCGTAACAATATTATTCGTGTATAAAATGAACTCAGTTGTTAAAACTAAAAAGGGTCCTTAGGTTACTGGGGTTATCGGATCATGAACATAATAACATATTAATCCTGAGATCAATATCTTTCATTTCAGTACCTACATGTTCATGTAGGTAGGTGTATAAGGTTTCGATTTATCTGGGGTACCACAAGTCCGACCGCGCCCCAATTTAGTCTGGGACCCAAACAGAGGGGATATTTTGAAGAAAAAATATTTCACTTCATCCGGTTATCTAAAGTTCAGCCTATTTGTTTGGTTGTTTGGAGATTTTTTTGGTGGGAGTAACGACTTTTGTTCCATATATATATCAAAAATAATAATTAATTTTGATTTTAATAAATATGTATCTAAAATAAAAATTATATTTGAATTTTGAAAGTATTTATCAAAAATAATTATTTTTGACTTTAATAATATTAATCAAACTTTTATTTATATTTCTCAAATATAATTATTAAAAAATATTTTAAAATTTAACAGTCCTATAATAAAAATAAGACCATAAATTAAAAATGTTCATCGAATGTTATCTAATGGTACCCTTTGTTTTACAGTGCCATCATTTTTTACAATGACTTTTTACATATAAATTTGAAAAAATTAATTATTTTTGGTCTCTGATTTTAGGAAGTTTTGTTTCTCAGTACCCTTTGGAAACAAAATTCAATTTGTATATTATATTAAAGGTGATCAATGCCGACATCTCGTTGGAAAACTACTTCAGATATACACAATGTATTTTTAATAATTATTTTCACTTAACAAGTCAGCATATTTCAAAAACCAAAAATATATGAATTTGATTTTTTTTTTAAGTATAAAATTTGTACCAATTGTACTATTTGTACCAAACTTAAGTTTGATATTCAACCTAGTTTTTTGTACCATTTATTCAAGAATTAAATGGAATTAAATGGTAATTATTAAATTTATTTACAACAGTTTTTTTAATTTCAAAAATACTAAAAACGTAGAAATCGGATTATAAATCGTCGTTATTGAACTATATTTATACTCAGAGAGATTTCAGCTACAGGTGGGCGTGTCCGTTGCCCGATTTGGTTCATTTTAAAACTCATTTCCTAATATTATGACCTAATTTCATCGCATTCTGACAAGTATTTCTCAAGTTTCCTCGTATACGGACAGCAAGACAGACAGACATACAGACGGATATAGCCAAACGGTTACTGGGGTAGTGATGCTGATCAAGAATATATATACTTTTCCATATCGGACACGCATCCTAAGGGGCGTTACAATATCTGCACAAACTTAATATACCTCAGTGGTGTAGGGTATAAAAACTGGGTACACACTAATTCTAAGAATGATCCATAGTTTCACGTACAGGTCGATTTTTCATTGTCGGACGGTGTAATATATATCGACTATGATATTTGTTATCGTAGCTGTAGGTTGCATGTAAAATATAAATGAGAAATTTTATAATAATAAAACTCGAAGTTACTTTTTATTTTTTTATTTTATTAATTGATTTAAAAAAATATAATTCAAATCTAGGGGAGGGAGGGGGAATTGCCCCCCTACGTCCCTGACAAAAACTAATATATAAAATGAATGGAATCCATAAGAGAAAATTTGTTAGGGTTAAAGAAACTCGAGAGTAATTTAAAAAGAGCAAGGATAGAGTTTATAGAAATGAATATATAAAGAAAAAAATTAGAGATTAAAAATTTTAGAGGAAAATTTAAATGAGATCAGTGGAAAAAATATGACATATGTTATATAGCGCATAAAGCTGAAATTTTAAAACTGCGTAGGGTTAAAAAAGAGAAAATAAAAAGTTAACGCATAAGAGAAGATTCAAAAAGAGTTAAAATTGAAACTTGTGATTTAGATTTATCCACCGTTTGGCAAGAAGAACATTTGCAAAAAATGGCTCACTTTGATTTAGCTATGGTAGGTAAAAAACTGAAAATTTTTAAAGGCGCATTTAAATATTTAGATGATGTTATCATACAGGCATGATTTATTGGTTGATGATGATAAACCATTATTCATTAAGTTCGTCTACAATTTTAAACTAACAGCTCAAGTACGTAGCATTTTGGGTCATTCTAATAGACCTACAACATTTTCAGATTTTAAAAAGTTGTTGGAAGACGCATATACAAATCCAAAAACCTTGCAGCAAGTTCTAACAGAATGAGGTAAAATAAAACAAACCAATAAAAATATTTCAGATTTTAGAGATATAATAATCGAGTTTTAGCTAATACAGCTAGCTTGCACTTTCAAAGCATAAATGCTTGAAAAAATTTACCCACTAATAGTAGTTGGGCTCGTAACAAACTCATGCAGTTGTTAAAATATCTACAATATTATTTTTGTTATTAAAGCTTCAATCTACATTTGAGTTGACTTTTTGACAGATTAACATTATAATGTCTGCAATTATTAACTATATTACACATACGGTTAAAAGGTGATGATACAACATAATTTGTTCTACTAAATGGAAGATAGAATAATGTATTACCATTTCTACTACTTCTACGATTTTGGTTAAAAGTTATATATCGTAGAAGCTCTGGTGAATCCAATTTACCAGTAATGAGTTGATGTATATAGATTACATCAGCATTTTTTCTGCGATCTTCAAGTGATTTCAAGTTTAATAGCTTCAGCCGATCCTCGTATGGTGGAAGATTGTAATTATCAACCCAATTTAAACCATTGAGAGCGAATCGTACAAAGTTTTTTTGTATACGTTCGATACGATCAGTGTGCACTTTATAAAAAGGAGACCATACTTGACTTGCATATTCTAGATGACAACGTACTAGAGTATTATATAGAGTTAATGTAGTCAAAGGACTATTAAATTCTTTAGCCCAGCGCTTGATAAAACCTAGCAATGAAGAGGCTTTTTTTACATATATGTTCAATATGAAGTTTGAACGATAAAGTGGAATCAACAAACAGACCTAGATCCATTACTATATGTACTCGACTAACATTTTCCTCTTTTAACATATAGTTATACTCTATATTGTTTCTCTTTCGAGAAAATATCATAGACTGACACTTATCTGGATTAAGTACCAAATGGTTCTTAAAACACCAAATCTCAAAAAAATTTAAATCTGTCCTTTAGCGTCCTTCTCATCCTTGATAGCCTTATAAATTTTCATGTCATCGGCATAAATTAATAGATTGGAGTACTTTATATTGTATATGACATCATTAATCGCCAATATAAATAAAAGAGGTCCAAGATGGCTACCCTGAGGTACCCCGGATGTTGCAATAAAAGGTGAAGATAAAACTTTTCTGAAACGTATTTGATATGACCGATCAGATAAATAAGATTGTATCCATTTCACAAAGAATTCTGGAAAACCAAGTATCTTTAATTTGAACAAAATTAAATTGTGAGGAAGTTTGTCGAAAGCTTTACTGAAGTCAGTATATATGCAATCAACTTGATTTCCTGACTCGATTTCGTCAGTTGTGAATGAGGTGAAATCCAGTAGGTTTGATACCGTGGATCTACCGGTAACAAATCCATGCTCACGTGTTGTAATTACATGTTTACAATGAATTTTTACATGATCATACACAATGCGTTCAAACAATTTCGGGATAGATGAGAGTTTAGCAATTGGTCTATAATTGGTAACATCGTTTTTGCACCCTTTTTTAAAAATTGGACTTATAAATGAGTTTTTCCAAAATTGTGGAAAATTACCTTCATTAATTGATTTATTAAATATGATACTAAGGGGCATACATAACGACGCACCACAGTTCTTTAAAGCTGTAGCAGGAATACCGTCTGGCCCAAAGCTATAATCATCATCAATTGACGAAATGTATTGCAAGATTAAATCCGGTGTAAAGGACATAGAATCTAGTGAAGTTTTGGGTGCTGAGTGCATGTATTGAAAATAGTTATTATCAATAATGAACGGATCACTACTAAACGACTGCTTTAAAAGGCTAGCAAATAAGCCACATATAATATCAGGGTCACTCGTGAACAATATTTAGGAATAAATATTGAATTCCAACAGCTTTTGCTTGCAAATGTACCGAACACATTTAAAGAAGCGGTCGAAAGATGCGTGACAGCTGAAAGAAGTTTAGTTTTAGAAAATAAAAATATGTTTCATATACGAAACAGAGAAAATAGATTTAATAATGTAAATTTCAGAGGAGGTAGAGGTTCATTTAATGAATAACAATAATTTCAGGTATCAGAATAACAATAACAATTGTAATAACAATAGCAACTCCAGAAATAATAATTTTAGAAACAACAATAATTCATATAGAAGCGTCGGATTTAATAATAATCCTAATAGGGGACGCAGTAATGAGAATCAAAATAATAACAACAATATCAACAGAGGTAAAAACAATACATATAGATCATATTTTTACACTAACGACCAGAGAAACTTCGAAGGCCGGGTAGCAGAAGACGTTGCCCAGAGAGGCCCCCACCAAAATTAAGAATATTTAAAATATCGGAGAATTTAAACAATTCTATAATATTGAAATGTAAAACCAATAATGAAGAGTTGAAATATTAATACCAATATGGAAAAATTTGAAACGGCATTTTTTTACTTGTACTTTACAGAGAAACTTAAATTGCTTTACATAAACTTAAAGCAAAAAAAAAACATAAAGCAAAAAACAGAAAATGTTGCGAAATTCAACGCTACAGCTTATTTCGTACACAGCACTGTATCTTTAAAAATGGTATGTGTATGTCTATCAATATGTTGTGTGGCCTCCCTTTTGTTTAATTACATCTCTAGGCATTGATTCCACAAATTTTTTAGTAATCTCTGGTGAGATTGTTTGCCATTCTTTCATCAGAATATATTTCAAATCATTTTTATTGGAAATATTCCGCTTGCGAACGCCATTCTCCAAAATTGTCCACAAATATGCAGGCGTAGTCATAAGATGCGGCCAATTCCAAATCAACAATGACTGGACAATTCCTGATTTATATTTCGGGTCGTTGTCATGATAGAAACGAATTCCTATCGTACACCCAAAGTAACAGCATATTGAAGGAAATTTTCCTTTAGAATGTTCAGATACATTGTCTTGTCAATAATATCATCAATAAAAACTAATTTTCCAACACCGGATGCAGGCAGGCCCAAACCGCAACCATGCATTACTGTAGGCTTGAGGTGTTTATAGTCTAGCTCGGTATTGGCCTTACGCCACACGTAATGCATTCCGTTGGATCCAAAAGTATTGAATTTGGACTCGTCTGAGAAAATGACGTCGTTCCAGAATGTAAGCGGATGGACATCATGCTGTTTGGCGAAGTACAGCCGACATAGGTGATTATGTTTGTTTGTGAAAGGTTTCTCGACTCGACCATTTAAATCGTTGGTCCGCAGGAGTCGGAGTCGCTCGTTCGCTTCCGTAAATATTTTATTCGCAGCATTTCTTTCCTTATTGGCCACACTATTTTCGTGCAAAAAGCACATATTTGAAGTGAAATAAGACTAATTCGCGCTGTTATATTGTTGTGCGTCGACCCATTTTTAAAATAAATCGGAACTGACATATATTGTAATGAATTCCGACTAAAATTAACAGCTAACTGCGATCACAACTGAATGGACATAGTAAACAAAAAAACAGCGACAAACGGGACCACGATCGAGAGCTAACATCTAAATAAAATGTATGCACGAAATAAGCTGTAAGCTTAAATTTTCTATGTATATTCGAAAGTCCTGTTACACGACGAGGGGAGCACTTTTCTAAATCCAAATTCATTTATTATGTTCGATGAACATTGGTCTACGAATCTGCATTAAAATTTCGTCAATATAAGTGCATATTTAACAGCTAGAAATCTTTAAAATAAGCTGTGAGACACTACACTGTATACTGACTTCAGTAAAACTTTTGACAAACTTTCTCACAATTTAATTTTGTTCTAATTAAAGATTCTTGGTTTTCCAGAATTCTTTGTGAAATGTTTACAATCTTATTTAACTAATCGGTCATATCAAATACGTTTCAGAAAAGTTTCATCTTCAACTTCATAGATATTTTTATTTATTTTGGTGATTAATGATGTCATTTACAATATAAAGTACTCCAATCTATTAATCTAAGCCGATGACTAGTGATGCGTTCGAGCGAGATTTTCCGAGATTTTGGAAATCTCGTTCTCGATCTCGAAAAAATTCAAAAAAATGAACTCGTTCTCGAATCTCGTCTCGACTTTTGAAAGTCATCTCGAATCTCGACGAGATCTCGAAAAATTTTCAAAAATATTTTGTTTTATATAAAATATTTTTGAAAATATTATAGAAAATAATGTATAAAAATACATGCAAATTGAATTTAATTAAGTCCTTATTTTCTGTAGAATTATTTTAATTGTTGCATTTTTCATAATTTTTTGTTTACATATACAAAGGTGCAATGTTTCATAATAATAATAGTTTGGCGCTACAGTCCTGTATAGAACTTCGGCCGAGCTCTCTCACCATTTTGAGCTGTGCGTGTTATATTTGTATTCAAAGTGGTGGGACCTACAGTTTATTGCCGAATCCGAACGGCGGGTGAGAGCTTTTTATAGGCAACTCTCGTAGGTTTGCCATTTACTGACGAGAGGTAGCGCGAAAAGATGTTGTTAACCCCAGGCTTGAACCGGAGACCTTTCGGCTCGCGGTCCAACGCACTAACCACTGAGCTACCACGGCTACTGTTTCATTAATATACGTAAGAAATTATATATGTATATTGGAAAACATTTGTAAAATGGAAATCAGATACACTTGATATTTTAAGCTGCAAGATTTGTTCGTTATAATAAAAATTCACTATTTTTATATTATGTAATTTAATTTAAAAAAATTGTAACGGGTCTTTTTATGGATGCTAGCATTCATTTTTATTGTAATTACTTTTTCTATTAATTTATTAAAAAAACCATATAAAACCTATTTTTTTAAAATATATTTTTGTATTAAAAATTACCCAAATCATCTTGATGTACAGCATCCCTCAAGTCAGGCCCGTAGCCAGGGGAGATTGTAGGGGTTTTGACCCTGCACCTCCCCAATTGCTTAAACTTCCAATATACAATTTTCAAAATAGTTAAATGTGTTCATAAATATAATAATACGTAATACAAAAACTAAACATTTTGACAAATTAAAATATCTTAAACATGTTTTGTATGGGTCATGGCGTTTTTTCCTTTTTTTTTCATTAGTGAAATTTGGTAATTTTGAGTATGCTCGGTATATTTTTTAATTATAAAAAATGGGTTTAAAGTTCTTGTTAATAAAATTCGATTTAAAACAAATATTACCAAATATTCTTTAATATAAAAATTCCATACATTATCTTGCATCTTATATATCTGATTTCTTCCTTTGTGAATTGTCTAACTATCATTTGACATTTTTTTAAATTATATTTTTAGGGATATAACATGAAATTGTAAATCTCGATATAAATTTGTAAGATATACAAGAAAAATAAAATAGGTACTATATGAAAAAATATTCTTCTATCCTGGGTCAAAAACCCTTTAAATTATCAGGATCTGGTTCCAAGATTTTTAAAATGGCGGTTCCGGTTTAACCAAACAAATTAAATGGGTTCCGATTCCGGTTTCACACATTTTTTTAAATCACGGTTCCGATTCGTTAAATCTGAACGGTTTCGATTCTGATTCCGTTTTGGGTTCCGGTTCATTGCGCTGCCTGCTTCTATCTACTTTTTACAAAATCCTACAAAACTTAATTTTAAAATTTTTATGATCTGACCTTTAGGTTCGAACCTAGATTTCATAGAATTAGACTCTTTTAAATCTTCCCAGAACCCAACTTTATTTGTTGTATGCTATTTGAAATAAAAATTTCCAATAACAGTCCAAAATAAATTTAAGATTTGAAAATATATAATCTGAATGAATAAAAATGAAAAATAATTTATTTGTATGCGCGGATGTTTTCTTCTGGAACTCTCTCTCTCTTAAAAATAAATATATATTTTTTCAAAACCCCCGAACAAAAATCCTGGCTACGGGCCTGACTCAAGTATAGACATATGTATTTCAGTTGTCGTTGCTACCCTGTATCATCGTATGACAACAGAAAGTCGCATAATACAGTGTTTGTATTCATGTACAGCCAACCATGACAACAGACAGACATCAGTCGCATGACAATTTGTACAGCCACAGTTGGTAATTGCAAAAATTTTCCGCCAAAAATTCGATCAGCTTGGATTTTTTGTTATTGGATTCGCATATGGGCATTTCCAAAAAATTGTCAACCACGACCGAAAGATTCAAAATGCTCAAATCTTTGAAACGACGAAGGATTTGGAATTTTAAATATATGAATCTAAATATCTGAAAAGAAATGTCTATTCCGTTAACCGTTAATAAAAAAATACTCATACAGTTACGTTACTATGCAATATGTAAATATACCCTTTTATCATGCTCGTTCGCTTCCGTACATATTTTATTCGCAGCATTTCTTTCCTTATTGGCCACACTATTTTCGTGCAAAAAGCACATATTTGAAGTGAAATAAGACTAATTCGCGCTGTTATATTGTTGTGCGTCGACCCATTTTTAAAATAAATCGGAACTGACATATATTGTAATGAATTCCGACTAAAATTAACAGCTAACTGCGATCACAACTGAATGGACATAGTAAACAAAAAAACAGCGACAAACGGGACCACGATCGAGAGCTAACATCTAAATAAAATGTATGCACGAAATAAGCTGTAAGCTTAAATTTTCTATGTATATTCGAAAGTCCTGTTACACGACGAGGGGAGCACTTTTCTAAATCCAAATTCATTTATTATGTTCGATGAACATTGGTCTACGAATCTGCATTAAAATTTCGTCAATATAAGTGCATATTTAACAGCTAGAAATCTTTAAAATAAGCTGTGAGACACTACACTGTATACTGACTTCAGTAAAACTTTTGACAAACTTTCTCACAATTTAATTTTGTTCTAATTAAAGATTCTTGGTTTTCCAGAATTCTTTGTGAAATGTTTACAATCTTATTTAACTAATCGGTCATATCAAATACGTTTCAGAAAAGTTTCATCTTCAACTTCATAGATATTTTTATTTATTTTGGTGATTAATGATGTCATTTACAATATAAAGTACTCCAATCTATTAATCTAAGCCGATGACTAGTGATGCGTTCGAGCGAGATTTTCCGAGATTTTGGAAATCTCGTTCTCGATCTCGAAAAAATTCAAAAAAATGAACTCGTTCTCGAATCTCGTCTCGACTTTTGAAAGTCATCTCGAATCTCGACGAGATCTCGAAAAATTTTCAAAAATATTTTGTTTTATATAAAATATTTTTGAAAATATTATAGAAAATAATGTATAAAAATACATGCAAATTGAATTTAATTAAGTCCTTATTTTCTGTAGAATTATTTTAATTGTTGCATTTTTCATAATTTTTTGTTTACATATACAAAGGTGCAATGTTTCATAATAATAATAGTTTGGCGCTACAGTCCTGTATAGAACTTCGGCCGAGCTCTCTCACCATTTTGAGCTGTGCGTGTTATATTTGTATTCAAAGTGGTGGGACCTACAGTTTATTGCCGAATCGGAACGGCGGGTGAGAGCTTTTTATAGGCAACTCTCGTAGGTTTGCCATTTACTGACGAGAGGTAGCGCGAAAAGATGTTGTTAACCCCAGGCTTGAACCGGAGACCTTTCGGCTCGCGGTCCAACGCACTAACCACTGAGCTACCACGGCTACTGTTTCATTAATATACGTAAGAAATTATATATGTATATTGGAAAACATTTGTAAAATGGAAATCAGATACACTTGATATTTTAAGCTGCAAGATTTGTTCGTTATAATAAAAATTCACTATTTTTATATTATGTAATTTAATTTAAAAAAATTGTAACGGGTCTTTTTATGGATGCTAGCATTCATTTTTATTGTAATTACTTTTTCTATTAATTTATTAAAAAAACCATATAAAACCTATTTTTTTAAAATATATTTTTGTATTAAAAATTACCCAAATCATCTTGATGTACAGCATCCCTCAAGTCAGGCCCGTAGCCAGGGGAGATTGTAGGGGTTTTGACCCTGCACCTCCCCAATTGCTTAAACTTCCAATATACAATTTTCAAAATAGTTAAATGTGTTCATAAATATAATAATACGTAATACAAAAACTAAACATTTTGACAAATTAAAATATCTTAAACATGTTTTGTATGGGTCATGGCGTTTTTTCCTTTTTTTTTCATTAGTGAAATTTGGTAATTTTGAGTATGCTCGGTATATTTTTTAATTATAAAAAATGGGTTTAAAGTTCTTGTTAATAAAATTCGATTTAAAACAAATATTACCAAATATTCTTTAATATAAAAATTCCATACATTATCTTGCATCTTATATATCTGATTTCTTCCTTTGTGAATTGTCTAACTATCATTTGACATTTTTTTAAATTATATTTTTAGGGATATAACATGAAATTGTAAATCTCGATATAAATTTGTAAGATATACAAGAAAAATAAAATAGGTACTATATGAAAAAATATTCTTCTATCCTGGGTCAAAAACCCTTTAAATTATCAGGATCTGGTTCCAAGATTTTTAAAATGGCGGTTCCGGTTTAACCAAACAAATTAAATGGGTTCCGATTCCGGTTTCACACATTTTTTTAAATCACGGTTCCGATTCGTTAAATCTGAACGGTTTCGATTCTGATTCCGTTTTGGGTTCCGGTTCATTGCGCTGCCTGCTTCTATCTACTTTTTACAAAATCCTACAAAACTTAATTTTAAAATTTTTATGATCTGACCTTTAGGTTCGAACCTAGATTTCATAGAATTAGACTCTTTTAAATCTTCCCAGAACCCAACTTTATTTGTTGTATGCTATTTGAAATAAAAATTTCCAATAACAGTCCAAAATAAATTTAAGATTTGAAAATATATAATCTGAATGAATAAAAATGAAAAATAATTTATTTGTATGCGCGGATGTTTTTTTCTGGAACTCTCTCTCTCTTAAAAATAAATATATATTTTTTCAAAAGACATATGTATTTCAGTTGTCGTTGCTACCCTGTATCATCGTATGACAACAGAAAGTCGCATAATACAGTGTTTGTATTCTTGTACAGCCAACCATGACAACAGACAGACATCAGTCGCATGACAATTTGTACAGCCACAGTTGGTAATTGCAAAAATTTTCCGCCAAAAATTCGATCAGCTTGGATTTTTTGTTATTGGATTCGCATATGGGCATTTCCAAAAAATTGTCAACCACGACCGAAAGATTCAAAATGCTCAAATCTTTGAAACGACGAAGGATTTGGAATTTTAAATATATGAATCTAAATATCTGAAAAGAAATGTCTATTCCGTTAACCGTTAATAAAAAAATACTCATACAGTTACGTTACTATGCAATATGTAAATATACCCTTTTATCATGTATTTTGAGAAACCAAATTAATTAACTTTAAAGACATACAGATTCAAATATTATTATCTGTTTTTTCAAGTAACATTAGTTATTCTTTCTAAAGCTAAAAAATAATGATTCAAATTAAAATAACGGAATATTTTCAATTTTTGTATAAGGATTTTCGATGTCCCGTCCGGAACCAAAAAGATAATTTTTTTTAAAAAGTTGAATCCACTGTTTCTAAAGTTCCTCGGCATTTACTCGGCATTTCATTTTCCTAGTAATTCTAGAAATGTTTAACAGTTAATTGAAATCTGTCCTGTTCAGAACTTTGAGTACCAAAAGTGTAAAACTACAGTATATAAAAAAGTAAAAAAAAAAAAAATTTTAACTTAAAAAACATCTGAAAATTTGAATAGTACATCACTTTTCATTTCGTAATAATGATTATTAATATTGTCATATACATAATTATTTTTTGCAAAAAATCGTATTGCAAATTTCCATACGTAACGTCCGGAATTATTCTGCGATTTATTACGAAATAACTGTGAACTTTAGGTGTATGAGGCTTTCTT
The DNA here is from genome assembly GCA_951804985.1 of Dryomyza anilis. Taxonomy (NCBI): domain Eukaryota; kingdom Metazoa; phylum Arthropoda; class Insecta; order Diptera; family Dryomyzidae; genus Dryomyza; species Dryomyza anilis. Next base: position 59,771,269 of record OX638133.1, on the reverse strand, counting down.
TTTCAAATCGGACGGATTTCGTCAAAAATATTCAGTTGCACTTTGGATTTGCTTCAATTTTTTTATGGATTGCTTATTGAAAATAAGCCCACCCATATTTCTTTTTTTTGCTTTTTGTCAATATGTTGAAAATACACGGTGTTTATAAAATGAAAATATGACGCATGGACCTTTTTTAAAAATTATATAACTTTGTATCTGTGCATCGTATAGCATCAAGTTTGGACCAATGAAAATGATGCTATAGCCAAAACACATAACAAGCAACTTATACGCACAGTAGTTTGAACAAAAAAATGGTTTTCATATAGATGTGCACAAATGATCACTCAACAAAAGAATGTTATTTATATAGAATTTAACGAGGAAAATTATAGTTTTAATTTTAAAAAAATTAAAAATACCTCTCATTTAGTAAAATGTCCTTAAACATTTTAATTGCTTATAATAGTTACATGATAATTTAAAATATATTAAATTTGTATAGGGCAATAAAGAAAATTATATTACCTTAAAACCAAACTAGACGCTATACGATGCACAGATGCAAAGTGGCATATTTTCATTTTTTAAACACTCTGTATTTTGAAACCTATTGACAAAAAGCAAAAAAAATAAGCAATCTCGTCCGAAATTTGTCTGTAATTTATTTTTTTTTCGCAGATATTGTTTTGCAGATGCTTAGTCCTATTTAAATACTATATGCACAAAATCAAGTAAATTCATTAATTTTCATTCGAGATATTAAAGTTTTAAGCGTACGAATGTTCCGTCCGGAACCCCAGTAAATGCCCATATGTTTGTTGTCGTACTTAAAAAAAAAGAAGTAGAAGATATGCGAAACCAAAAACACAAAAAGAAATTGAAGTCATATGTAGGTACACAGTTAAAATGATTATAAAGCGACATTTTTTGTTTTGTAACTTATAGGTTATAATAGAGAGCGGATTTATATGCAAAATATGCAAAATATATGCAAATTATATGAATATTATCTGCAAAAAATATGCAGAGTTTTTATATTAAAATAAGAGTAAAAATAGTGAAAAAATATAATTGATTCTCATAATTTAAAAATAAAACACGTTTTTCTTTAACGTTCAACACATATTATGAATAAAAAGAACATTATCAAAAAAAAAAAGATATATATATATTTATTTTTACAGTCATAATCAATATTTTTTCTAAGTTTTCGAACATCACAAGACATTAAGGCACGAAATGATGGATTTAAGGAAGCAAGTATGGCATTCGTTTTGATATCACAACGAAAATATTACGAAATGACGAAGATTTTATTCGATATATATTTATGCCAGTTCTTACACTGATTTACCAGTTCTCACTCCGATATTGCCAGTTTTAAATGTCTATTTGTTCCATATCAAAATTCTTTAAATATTAGAATCAATATATGTACATTAGACTTGTATCAAACAATTTTCATAGAATTTCATTGAAAATGTCAACTCCTAAAAATGATTATATAAGAAAATCGATATGCAGAATTTGCAATTAAATCCTAATTGTGAGGATCGAAGCCACTTTTAGAATAAATGGAGCCATCTGGAGGCTTCGAGTCGCTTAAACATTTTCAATTTTGTTCGTTATATCGTTCCTAATTAATTTTTTATTATAATTAATTCTGTTTTTATCCGACTTAAATTTGAGGCTTCATTAAAATATGCATTTGTATATAAATCCGCTCCCTAGTTATAATACACATAAAAATCAATTTAAGAAAAAGAATTCATGAATTTACTATTAATACAAAAATATACATAAAAGAAATCCAAACATTTCATACCACTTTTCGGCAGTAAAATATTAAACTTCTGTGCATACGTGTGCTTCACAAACGACGAACGGTAGATATTACTTTGTCTAGTTTATATATGGAGTTGCGTGTGTTTTTGTTGTTGTATTCGATTTACCGCTAGAAGTATGATCGAAGAAAATATCAGAACAGATGCATTGTCGGACGTCGCGACGTACGACACTAGCGCAGCAAAGAAACAAACAGATTTTCGTCGATTTTATTCTCGCAGTTGCGTGTGTTCTTGTGAAATTGTAAAGATTTAATTTCTTAAATTTTTGTAGCGTAGCGAATTTATAAAAATTCTAGTTATTTATATTAAATTTCAATTCCAAGCAGTACATTAGCAGTACATTAGCAATAATTTAATAGAGTAAACAAAAAAAAAAATGGTTAAGTGGGTAATTTTTTATTTTTTTAATATACCGGGTCGGGGAATCGATTTTATATGCAAATATCACAAAATATCACCGTAAAGAAAAAATTTAGAACGAATTTAAAAAAAAAAAAAAAAATGTTTAACAAAAAATTAAAGTGGGTAATATAATTAAATTGGATAAAATAGCGTTCCATCCTCATATTGAACATATGTGTAAAAAAAACCTCTTCATTACTTGGTTTTATCAGGCGCTGTGCGAAAGAATTTAATAGTCTTTTGAAAACATTAACTCTATATAATCCTTGCAGTGAAATCTAAACTAGTTGGATAAATATGTAGTATTCATATTAGTAACAATGTTTCTAGATCGGTAACTATGGATGTTAGTGATGATCAACAATTTCTTGTTCTTGCATCTTGTTTTTGCATTTTTTTGCAAGAACAAGAGCGAGAACAAGATCGAGATTTTCTTGCAAGGATAAGAGCAAGATAAGAAATTCAAGAATAAGAGCAAGTGCAAGACTAACACTGCAAGAAATGCAAGGAAAGCAAGACTTTGCGTTTTTTTTTTATCATTTTAATGATTCAGAATTCATGATATTACTAAATATTGAACAACAAGTAACAATGGAAAGCGTGCAAAATATTTATGAACGTGAACATTATTGAAGATGTGTGTTTTTTTTTTGTTTATCAAGACTAAAGAATATAAGCATTTTCAAATATGGTCTGTGAAGCACTTATGAAGCGGTAAATAACTTCAAAAATGCTTCAAATTCAAAAGTCGCATCAAAAAGATAAAATGGACAAAACAATGTTGTTTCTCTTTTCTTCGCTGCGCTAGTTCGTACATAGATTGTGCATATGTACTGTGCTATTCACATTATTATTTTTGTTTTACTTTTATACATAGTTTTTTTGTTAATTGTAAAATTATGAAGTTTTTCTTAAGTTATGTTCTATGTGCATACAGTGTACCTCATTTAGCTGATTTTGTGTGTTTTTTTTTACAAATCCTCCGGTTTGAAAGTGCAACAACAACAAAAATGCGAATAATGCAGCCCAAGCTTTTGATAGAATTTTTGGCGGGAAACTAGATAGCTGTACTCGATACATACACTCAGAGGAAAATCGCACGGTCATAGTTGTTTTTAAAATTTCCAACTTTTTATAAAACAACCTTTTTTTAACATCGCATAATTTTAAAACTAGATTTAAATACATTTAATCATTAATAACAAATTTAAATGTAAAATGAATTTTCAATTTAAAGTTGCAGCAATTTTAAATCAAGGTTGCAGCAACTTTCTTTTAAAATTAAATTAACTTATTTAAAAAAAAAAATGCAAATGTTAACCCATAAATAACATTGAACATTTTTAGTTAAAGGCAAACATTCTTGCTTTATGATAGAACATTTCTGAAATAATATTGCGTGTTGTGAATAACGGGACATTTGAATTTTTCATTTTTGACGTTTGAATTTTTCTGTACGCAGTCAGTTATTCTTTACACGTGCGTTCTTCAATTCGCGTGCTTGTCTAAATATTTACCAGTCGTTGACATAAAGAAGTGGAATCAAATTTCTCAAATTATTATTTGTGTGGACAAAAAGACAGGTATTTTTCGTAATAAAATTATTTACAACTGCTGAAAATTACTCTTATCCTTAGTTTGAAATTGAAGACGAATCCATGTAGGTGCACAGCAAAGCTTAACGAAGATACACCTGTCTTATCATCGAGTCATGACATTTCGCGTTTAAAGTTGAAAAAGTAAGAACCATAAATAAAATGTCAATAATTTCAGGATTTGATGAGCTTGCTTCAAAAGCCATACACAAGCCATAGAGTGGAACCCGATGGGAAGTGGTGTGAGAAATCCCGGGTAACCAAGAGAAACATGGAGAAGATCAGTCGATAGTGAGGCATAGAAACTCGGAAAAAGTTGGAGCGAATTAAAGGCAATTGCCAAAAACCGTACACGATGTCGTGTAGGCATGGTTGATGTCCTATATTCCACTAGAGATTTAAGGAACTGAAGAAGAAATGTGACAAAACAAATCAGCATCTGACAAATACAAACCGGGACGAACTAATAAACATAATTCATGAAGAGGTAATTGGTGTCAGAAATAATAAAATAATTATTTTAAGCATTTTATAATTTATTGCTTCTCCATTTCACTTATATTATGTACGTAATGTCAAAACATATGTAACAAAAACATAATAAATAAATTAAATTTATTTTTCATTATTTTGACTATTTATTTATGGTGTGGGTATAGTGGTATAAGAGAATAATAATGTTTCAATGTTAATTCAAGAATGTTTCTACCTTGAATCTAAGTTCAAATCACTTTAATTCAAAAATGTTCCATCTTAAATTAATATAGCTAAATTTTGATATAGTATTAAACAATGTTAACACAAGCATAACAAACTTTGAATTTAAAATGCAACAAGATCCCATTTCAATCTTAAATCATCATTGTTCGTAGGTGAATTAAAAATTATCAACCTTCCTCGACTTTCATGACGGCTTTTGCTTGATTTAAGGTTGTTTTTGCTTGATTTTACAATTTTTTTTCCCTGAGTGTACATGTAGTGTGGTGTCATGCTTGATTTAAGGTTGTTTTTGCTTGATTTTACAATTTTTTTTCCCTGAGTGTACATGTAGTGTGGTGACATGCGACCACACGTAAAAAGAAGAATCAGACGACATCGTCTACTCCAACTCTTATTATGAATGGCCAGACCTTCACTGACCCGGTTGATAAAGCTAATCTCTTGGCAGAATTATTTGCAAATAATTCAACGTTCCCACATACAAATCAACCACTGCCCGATGTCGATTTTGTTTCTTCTGCAATGCCGGAGATTCATTTTCGAACTCGGGCAGTTAAAAAGGTTTTAGCAAACCTCAACATTAACAAAGCCTCTGGGCCAGATGGCATATCTGCCCATGTGTTGAAGAAGTGCGCGTCAACGCTGGCCTGTCCGTTGCGTAACTTTTTCAACATCTCCTACACGACAGGAGTTTTTCCTTCTTGTTGGAATGTTGCCAATGTCCAGCCACTTCCGAAAAAGGGTGATGCTACGAACCCTGCCAATTACCGACCCATTGCAATATGCTCTGCGCTCTCCAAGGTAATGGAAAGCGTAATTAACTTCCACTTTGTGAACTATCTAGAGCGAAACGAATTACTTAGTGACCGACAATATGGTTTCCGTAGGACCAGATCCACAGGTGACTTGATGGCGGTCGTCTCCGAAAAGTGGAATAATTGTGTTCACCTTTTCGGGGAAAGTAAGGTTGTTGCTCTGGATATTTCCAAGGCTTTTGATCGAGTGTGGCATAAAGCCCTCGTCTCAAAATTAATTGCATATGGTGTCGGTGAATCTTTTACTCGATGGATATCGAGTTTTCTCCAGGGTCGTTCAATACGAGTTGCGATGGATGGTGTGTTCTCCGAACAACATTCCATCAATTCTGGAGTTCCGCAGGGTTCCGTCCTATCCCCGTCCCTATTTCTGGTATTTATCAATGACCTTCTGTCATTGACCCAGAACCCAATTCATTCCTTTGCAGATGACAGTAAAATTTATCATTCATACTCGTTCAACAAGCGCCCAAACTCTTTGGAGTTTGACAGAAAAAGACGCACTATGAATAATGACCTTAAATCAATCTCCGAGTGGGGTGTTGCAAATAGAGTAGATTTTAATGCATGTTGTCCCACAAAAGAATGGATTCATCCCTCCCTCAATATGGGTGCTGAGGATATTGCGCAGTCAGCTGGGCATATCAATTCAATGTGATCTCCGTTGGAATGATCACATATATAATGTGTCGAAAGAAGCGGCCAAGTGCCTCGGTTTTTTAAAACGGTGTAAAACATACTTCACTCCTGCTGACCTGCGCACTGTCTACACTACCTATATACGGCCTAAAATGGAATTCAATTCGCACATTTGGGCAGGAGCTTCAAAATCCTCCTTGGAGTTCATGGACCGAATTCAACAACGTACAATATATTTGATAGGGGATGAAAATATCTCATCGTCTATTGGTTTACTTGAACACCGAAGGACCGTTGGGTGTGTAAGCATGTTTTATAGGTATTACAACGGTAAGTGTTCGAGTGAAATACATGGCCTGATTCCACCAGGTCGTGTGTTTTCTCGTTCTACTCGAGCATCAAACCAAGCCCACCCCTTCGTAGTCCACCCGGCTCTCAACAGAACCACGCATTATAGAGAGAATTCGTTCTTCAGTCGCACGATTCGTTTGTGGAACAATCTCCCTGCGTCTGTTTTTCGCGACATTTTTGATATTGGCAAATTCAAAACAAATATTCACCGACACTACCTCATCTTTCCTCCCTTCCTCTAACCCTAATCCTTTCCTACGATCAACACTGTGCTTTGCATAACCCTTCGTAGTCCACTCGGCTCTCAACAGAACCACGCATTATAGAGATAATTCGTTCTTCAGTCGCACGATTTGTTTGTGGAACAATCTCCCTGCGTCTGTTTTTCGCGACATTTTTGATATTGGCAAATTCAAAACAAATATTCACCGACACTACCTCATCTTTCCTCCCTTCCTCTAACCCTAATCCTTTCCTACGAGCAACACTGTGCTTTGCTTACATAGGGGGCATTCCCTGAGTGTTGGTTAATCTGTAAAAAAAAAATACCAAGCGTTGCCAGGTTGTCCTCAACTTGGTCTTTCCAACGCAGATTTGGAAGCTTCTCTTCTACTCTGTCCACCTTCGAGTTTCGATTCAAGCACCTTCTTGGCTGGAGTGTTTTCATCCATTCGTTCGACATGACCTAGCCAGCGAAGCCGCTGGATCTTGATGCGCTTGACTATGTCAATTTCGTCGAATAACATACAGCTCGTGGTTCATCCTGATTCGATACTCGTTAGCAAAGCAGATAGGGCCAAAGATTTTACGGGGAATCTTTCTCTCGAACGCTCCCAGTACTCTCTCATCGGTGGAGGCCAGCGTCCATGTTTCCGCACCATAAAGTAGGACGGGCATGATGAGTGACTTGTTATTTTTGTCCGGCGAGAGAGGGCTCTCCTTCTCAATTGCCTACTGAGCCCAAAGTAGCACCTGTTGGCAAGAGTTATTCTCCGTTTAATCTCCAAGCTGACGTCGTTGTTGTTGTTTATGCTGGATCCCAAGTAAACGAAGTCCTTCACAATGTCGAACTTGTGGGTGTCAAAATCAGCTTTTTGTCCAAGACGCACGGACTCTTTTTTGCTTGTTGACACAAGGAATTTCGTCTTGTCCTCGTTCACCGCTAGACCCATTCGACGCGACTCTTTCTCCAATCTGGAGAATGCTGCACTGACTGCTCGTGTGCTCCTGCCAATGATATCAATATCGTCGGCATATGCGAGCAGCATGACACTTTTGTTGAGGATAGTGCCGCTTTGACGGAGTTCGGCAGCTCGAACTATTTTCTCCATCAATAAGTTAAAAAAGTCGCACGATAGGGAGTCACCCTGTCTGAAACCTCGTTTGGTATGAAATGGCTCGGAGAGGTCTTTTCATATTCTCACTGAGCAACGTGTGTTGCTCAGGGTCATCCTGCAAAGCCTTATAAGTTTCGCAGGTATACCGAACTCAGACATTGCGGCATATAATATTTCCCTTATCGGAGTGTCGAAGGCGGCTTTATAGTCGACTAATAGGTGTCGATCTGCTGTTCTGACCTCGTCATGGTCGGGTGGCGCAATCTCAACGTCGTCATCAAGTACTGGGGTTGCCTGGTTTACTTCTCTATCGGTGGAATTGCGGTCATCATCACCGGTCAGCAGTTTAGAGAACTGAACCCTCCATATCTTCAGTGTGCTCTGGATATCTGTCACTAGATTCCCGTTCTCAGCTTTACAAGAAGAGGCTATGGATTTTGGCTAGGCGTCTTATTTTCTCGAAGAATTTTCGAGCCTAATTCCTGTCCCCATGCATCTCAATCTCCTCACACTCACGTCTTTCTGCCTCGCTTTTTTTACGCCTGAAAAGACGTCTCTCTTCATCCTCTTCTCTTTGTATCGCTCCTTCGCAGCTCGCGTAGCTACTGACTGTAGGTTGGATTTGTATGCAGCTTTCCCTGCAGTGGCCGCGCGACACTCTTGGTCATACCACTGATTCCTCAGGGGGCGTTGTAATCCAAGCACCTCTTCGGCAGCCGTACGCATAGAGCAGGAGATATGATTCCACTGCGCGCTTATATCATCGAGAGGAGGAGTGCTTTGTCTAAGCAGGTGTGAGAGTCGAGTGGAAAATGCTTGCGTTGTCTGTTGTGATTGCCGCTTTCCGACGTCTAGCTTTCTCTGCGTTTGGTTCCGTACGTTCTTCGCAGCGCTTAAGCATGTGTGGACCTTGGCTGCTACAAGATAATGATCCGAGTCCATATTGGCACCTCGGAACGCTGGCCTGTCCGTTGCGTAACCTTTTCAACATCTCCTACACGACAGGAGTTTTTCCATCTTGTTGGAATGTTGCCAATGTCCAGCCAGTTCCGAAAAAGGGCGATGCTACGAACCCTGCCAATTACCGACCCATTGCAATATGCTCTGCGCTCTCCAAGGTAATGGAAAGCGTAATTAACTTCCACTTTGTGAACTATCTAGAGCGAAACGAATTACTTAGTGACCGACAATATGGTTTCCGTAGGACCAGATCCACAGGTGACTTGATGGCGGTCGTCTCCGAAAAGTGGAATAATTGTGTTCACCTTTTCGGGGAAAGTAAGGTTGTTGCTCTGGATATTTCCAAGGCTTTTGATCGAGTGTGGCATAAAGCCCTCGTCTCAAAATTAATTGCATATGGTGTCGGTGAATCTTTTACTCGATGGATATCGAGTTTTCTCCAGGGTCGTTCAATACGAGTTGCGATGGATGGTGTGTTCTCCGAACAACATTCCATCAATTCTGGAGTTCCGCAGGGTTCCGTCCTATCCCCGTCCCTATTTCTGGTATTTATCAATGACCTTCTGTCATTGACCCAGAACCCAATTCATTCCTTTGCAGATGACAGTAAAATTTATCATTCATACTCGTTCAACAAGCGCCCAAACTCTTTGGAGTTTGACAGAAAAAGACGCACTATGAATGATACGCTCAATAATGACCTTAAATCAATCTCCGAGTGGGGTGTTGCAAATAGAGTAGATTTTAATGCATGTTGTCCCACAAAAGAATGGATTCACCCCTCCCTCAATATGGGTGCTGAGGATATTGCGCAGTCAGCTGCTTTTACGTTCTGGGCATATCAATTCAATGTGATCTCCGTTGGAATGATCACATATATAATGTGTCGAAAGAAGCGGCCAAGTGCCTCGGTTTTTTAAAACGGTGTAAAACATACTTCACTCCTGCTGACCTGCGCACTGTCTACACTACCTATATACGGCCTAAAATGGAATTCAATTCGCACATTTGGGCAGGAGCTTCAAAATCCTCCTTGGAGTTCATGGACCGAATTCAACAACGTACAATATATTTGATAGGGGATGAAAATATCTCATCGTCTATTGGTTTACTTGAACACCGAAGGACCGTTGGGTGTGTAAGCATGTTTTATAGGTATTACAACGGTAAGTGTTCGAGTGAAATACATGACCTGATTCCACCAGGTCGTGTGTTTTCTCGTTCTACTCGAGCATCAAACCAAGCCCACCCCTTCGTAGTCCACCCGGCTCTCAACAGAACCACACATTATAGAGAGAATTCGTTCTTCAGTCGCACGATTCGTTTGTGGAACAATCTCCCTGCGTCTGTTTTTCGCGACATTTTTGATATTGGCAAATTCAAAACAAATATTCACCGACACTACCTCATCTTTTCTCCCTTCCTCTAACCCTAATCCATTCCTACGATCAACACTGTGCTTTGCATAACCCTTCGTAGTCCACTCGGCTCTCAACAGAACCACGTATTATAGAGAGAATTCGTTCTTCAGTCGCACGATTCGTTTGTGGAACAATCTCCCTGCGTCTGTTTTTCGCGACATTTTTGATATTGGCAAATTCAAAACAAATATTCACCGACACTACCTCATCTTTCCTCCCTTTCTCTAACCCTAATCCTTTCAGCCGTACGCATAGAGCAGGAGATATGATTCCACTGCGCGCTTATATCATCGAGAGGAGGAGTGCTTTGTCTAAGCAGGTGTGAGAGTCGAGTGGAAAATGCTTGCGTTGTCTGTTGTGATTGCCGCTTTCCGACGTCTAGCTTTCTCTGTGTTTGGTTCCGTACGTTCTTCGCAGCGCTTAAGCATGTGTGGACCTTGGCTGCTACAAGGTAATGATCCGAGTCCATATTGGCACCTCGGATAGTGCGTACGTCCATCACGCTCGAAGCGTGCCTTCCGTCAATCACAACGTTATCAATTTGGTTCCGAGTTTTTTGATCGGGCGACAACCATGTGGCCTTGTTGATATCGAAATGTTCGAATCTAGTGCTACTAACTATCATGTTTCGTGCTGCGGCGAATTCGATTAGCCGCGTTCCGTTATCAGAAGTGTTGGCATGGAGGCTAAATTTTCCGATTGTGGGACAATAGATAATAGATGGCTTCTCTGCCCACCTTGACGTTAAAATCGCCTAGCACGATTTTGATATCGTGGCGGGGGCAGCGCTCGTATGCGTTGTGTAGGTGCTCGTATAGAGGCACCTTCCCTATAAAGGTTCCGGACATTCCAGGTGCATATCCGTAAATCATGGTCCTTAAAACGTTTGCGTGGGTCGTCATCGTTGTAATCGGTCGTTATCCGAGGCTTCTTTTTAGTTTTCATTGGGCGCATAGGTTTTTTCCGTGGTAGGACCCAAACCCAACGCAGGAATCCTCACTCTGAGAGAGATGCTCGCCACTCACTTTAGCCGATTTCTACACCGGGTGGTGTAGAGCGCCGTTTCCAGGGACTTTCACGAGGAGTACTTCCACCCAAGTGGAGGTGTCACCATTTGGCAATTTGCCAATTCTGGTGACTAGTGAGTTGACTTGAGACGACACCGACAAGGAATGCGCTGGCTTCGCCATGTTGAAGCACTCAGACACGTTGCCTTGTGACAATCGCCCCATAGTACATATATATGCATATATTAGTTATTTTAGAGCAGTTGTGATTATTTATACGCTTTTGTTTATTTAAAATAAACATTAAAATCAAGTATTGAAACCGTAACCGAAACCAATATCCATTTAAAACCGTTTCATTTTTAAAACCGAAATCGTAACCGAAACCGTTATACGAAAATCAGAAATAAACCGATATCCAAAACCGATATAAACGGTTTCGGTTTTATACCGGTTTAAAACGGTTTTTAAAAAAGTAAAAAAAGAAACAGAAAACCATATTTTATTTTATATAGAAGATCTTAAGTAAAATGTCATTAATTAAAATTTGGAGTTCCCAAAATAAACATTTTTGGTTGTACAAAAATTCACATGTTGTTTTTTGAGAAACGATATTTCCAAAACAACGGTATTTGGTCTAAAATTTGTTTTTTGTTTTATTAATCGAATTAACAACAAAACACCAGCAACTCCAAGCAAAATTTTTACCTTAAAAAATGATTCAAATTTTAATAATATTGGTTTTTTTCTTTATTTTATTAGTAAAATATATAGGGGAGCTTGAGGTAAAGTGGGACAAGTTTTGAAAAGTTGATTTGAATATTTTGTATATTCTTTTAAAGGATCTATTCAATAGAATACTATTTATAAGTCTTCTAATGGATATTTGACTGATGTTTCAAAACAGCTCAATTTCGGACATAAACAAAACAATAGTAATGCAAGAAAAAATGTAAAAAAGTTTCAAATTATTAACATCTCAGTAACTATTTAAGGAAATACGAAAAATGAAGTGCAAGTTCGACAAGTTTAAACATTTCAAGTATAAGGCAGATATTTGTTTACATTAGTGATGATTAAAAATTTCTTGTTCTTGCATCTTGTTCTTGCATTTTTTTGCAAGAAGAAAAACGAGAACAAGAAGATCGAGATTTTGCAAAAAAAAAGAACAAGAGCAAGTGATTTTAATGTATTTATTATGTTTTTAAGGTAATAATGATGTACAAAATAATTCATGATATTACTAAATATTGAACAACAAGTAACAATGGAAAGCGTGCAAAATATTTATGAACGTGAACATTAATGAAGATGTGTGTTTTTTTTGTTTTTGTCAATTCTAAAGAATATGGCATCTTAAAAATAAGGCCTGTGATGCACTTTTGAAGCGGTAAATAGCTTTAAAAGTGCTTCAAAAGTCGCTTCAAAAAGGTAAAACAGACAAAACAATGTTTTTTTCTCTTTTCTTCGCTTCGCTAGTTCGTACATCGATTGTGCATATGCACTGTGCTATGCACATTATTATTGTTTTAATTTTATATACGAACGAATCTGCTGATTCGTTTGAAAGTGCAACAACAACAAAAATGCGAATAAAGCAGCATCCAAGCTTTTGATAGAATTTTTGGCGGGAAATTTTTTGTACCACAAGAGAACTCGTTGTTGTTGCCAACTAGAGAGCTGTACTAGATACATACATGTAGTGTGGTGCCATGCGTCTGTCCGTTGTCATGCGTCTGTCTGTGTCATGCGTCTGTCCGTTGTCATGCGTCTGTCTGTTGTCATGCGTCTGTTTGTTGCCATGCGATGATACAGGATAGCAACGAAGAGTTGTCGTTGTGAAAGTGTGTGTATAAGAATCTTAATCGTTATTGTTATATTCTCTTCTTTCTGTTAGTATTCGCTTTGTAGCGTTTGAGTTTGTGTTCGCATGGTGTTCGCAAAGAAAAATGTTACTATGCAAGATATTATTTGAGTTCTCTTGACATACGATATGTGTAACATACGGATTTTTTAATCTGTGACGAAAACAGTTATATGCCTATACGAAATATTCCTTATATTTATTGTATTGTAGAACGAAAAGTCACCAAATACATTTTTATGAAAAACTTAATTTTCGAGTTTGTTGATTAATATTATAAAAAGTAATTGATGCATTTTTAAAGTTGAAATATCAACTAATAGATTTACATTTTCTTATCAATTGACAGATACATAAAGAAGTTTGTAAAAAAATATTTAGCATTTTGAAAATGTATTTGGAGACTTTTCGTTCATTTTTTTATGGCCTTGAGATTTTGAATTGTCTCGTCAACATCACTTGATTTATACAATTATTTTTTATTAGTTAATTCTTGTTAAAATATAATTCAAATTTTTATGTTATTGGTTTTATTTTTTTGTTGGTAAAATATAGAAGAAATTGAAAATATGGAAAATAAGTAACTAAATACAATTATTGTTCAAATTATATTCGTTTTCATAATTAATATGCAGTTTAAGATATTTGTCTTCGATCTTTTATTTAAAATTTAAAAGATTAAGATTACCATTTCTTGACTTGCTCTTGCAAATGATCATCACTAGTTTACATATATTGCAGTTCACAGAATTGTTGAAATTTAATTTCTTTGGCTTTTATGGATGAAAATTGTACAAAATTCTTCTTTGCAATTCAGATTATATCTTAGGTGAAGTCAAAATGTTGCTTTTAATTGGTTTGTGGTCACGAATTTTTAAATTAAATTTTTTTCTTGGCGTAATCAATTAAATAATTCAGATAACACAATATTTTTACTAAAATAACAACAAAAATTGTTTAAATTACGTTTCCCACTTTACCCCAATATCATAATTTGATCATTATTTAGCACCATATAAAAAATGTAAAATTATTTGAAAAATATGGAAATAAAGAAAATGTATACAAAAACCGAAATCAAAACCGAAAACGTAACATGGAACCGGTACACCGAAACCGTTTCGTTATAAAAACTTAAAACCGTAACCGAAACCGAAACGCGGAAACAACCGGAACCGAAATAGAAACCGTTATTCGTTTCGGTTTCAATCCATGATTAAAATATATAAATAAAGAATTATGTATTCACAAGGTACTAGTTAAAATAGTTAATTAATGAAAAATAAAAATAATTAAAACAATTAAAAACCAAAAAATATATTTATTTCAAAAACCAAAATCAGATATGACTTTTTTTTTAAATAAAAATATTAATAACGATTATTTTAGAAAAATTGACTCTTGTAATTAAAATAAGGCATCTGAGATCTTGATGATAAAGTATCTTTATTTTTCATTGCATTTAAAATGCGTTCTTATATATGTTTTCTAGAATCGAACAACATGGAAATCAATAAATTCTCTGGATAAGCGAAAATAGCGTTCATTTCTATTCTCAATTTTTCCGGTGTATAATAATAATAATAATAATAGTTTGGCGCTACAGTCCTGTATAGAACTTCGGTCGAGCTCTCTCACCATTTTGAGCTGTGCGTGTTATATTTGTACTCAAAGTGGTGGGACCCACAGTTTATTGCCGAATCCGAACGGCGGGTGAGAGCATTTCATAGGCAATGGTTTTACTCTCGTAGGTTTGCCATTTACTGCCGAGAGGTAGCGCGGTATAGAAAAATGTTTCTATGAAAAGATGTTGTTAGCCCCAGTCCAGGCTTGAACCGGGGACCTTTCGTCTCGCATTTCAACGCACTAACCACTGAGCTACCGCGGCTACGGTGTATACCGAGAAAAAAACAGCATTTTAAAAATGTGTAGAGGTCCGTATTTAAAAGATGACTGCTGCCGCAGATCGATATGATAATTCATACCGGTCACAAATGTATTTTAATAACAATTTTTCTGCCATTTATGTGAGCCAATAAAAATGTATTTCGTTAACAGGAACTTTTCTAGCTTTAAAACAACAGCAACTATCACACTAACAGGACGCAATATCAAATAATTTGATATTGCCAAATTGTATAAAAGATTTTAACTTAAGCTCATATTTTTGTTTTTGTACTCGGATATCTTTTTAAAGTCAAATTTATATTAAAATTGGTTTTTAGTAATTTAATTATCCGATCATGAGATACAATCGAAATTGACCAAATTTATTCCTTTTAACGACTAACAATATTAAAAACTTCGAAATTAGATGGGTGTTATCCAGGTCGTCCGTTTGACATTTGCCTAATAATCGTTATATCCATCTAATTATATATTGAATTATACACGGTAAAAGTATTAGAGTTCTTGTTCTTCGCAGGCGTCCCGTGCTTCTGTCAAACGCCTGAAGATACTGTCAAACGTCCCGTGCTTATGTCAAAATGTTGTGTGGGGGATAAGACAATTTTTTGAGAGGCGTTTTGGGATACTTCTACCTTGTTATTGTATCATGGTAATTTCAAAAAATTTAGTTTCCTTGAAAATGTATTTGAAAACAATAAGAAACATTTTGTTTGAACAAAAAATTAATTTTTAGTGCGATCAGTTCTGTAGTTGCCGATTTGTCGGAATGATATCTTTGTCAGAGTTCGTGAAAATAATTCTTTTGAAATAAACTCTGAAATGCAATTCACAAAAACGTTTATTTATAAAACAATAAAGGAGTACAAAATCTTATGAAAGAAATCGCGGTTCTAAAAAAAATGTCTATGCAGAGCGGCCAAATTGAATGCAGACATTGTAAAGAATTGTGAAAAAAGTGTAGTCAGAAAAATGCGCAAATCAAAAAAAAGGTCGAAAATATAAATGTCGAATGAAAATGTTGAATTGGGGAATGATATTAAAAATATCGTATTTCCTGCATACAAGTCCAGAGCTCTACCCGTTATGCTATCAAGCTCACTTGTTTCAGACCATTTTTTCTAAATGTTGAACTTTATAATTTGAAAATGTCTGTCACATCAGTAAAAAATTGTCAAATTAGAAAATTAACATAAATTTTGTTTTTGAAGCAAAAATCTCAGACAAGATGATTTAGATGCGTAGCCTAGCGGGGAAAGCAGTGGACGTTAACAGTTTGTTATTCCAGCTTTTTTCTACAATTGTTAAATTACTTAAACTTGGAAATTGTATAAAATAAATGAGAAATTAAAATAAATAGAATGGAATAATAAGAAAAGGAAAGTAAAATATATATATATTTCGCATTTTTGAAATGGTCCAGTCTTGCCACATTATTGTTATATTATATTGACCAAGAATTTTTGTCAGTCTTGGACGAATACTTAGAGCCAGTCTTGTGTCCTTCTTATCATTCCAAGGCTTAACCAATATTCAGCCAGTTTTGGGTACCAGACCCTTTTTTCCAACTTTGAGCCACTGTATCTCTGGAAGTAGTGGTCGGAAAAAATAAAAAAATCTGGTTAGTGCATGTCTCAATATCCTTTATCAATTTCCAATGTGTAGAGATGACTGCTGCCGCAGATCGATATGATAATTCATACCGGTCACAAATGTATTTTAATAACAATTTTTCTGCCATTTATGTGAGCCAATAAAAATGTATTTCGTTAACAGGAACTTTTCTAGCTTTAAAACAACAGCAACTATCACACTAACAGGACGCAATATCAAATAATTTGATATTGCCAAATTGTATAAAAGATTTTAACTTAAGCTCATATTTTTGTTTTTGTACTCGGATATCTTTTTAAAGTCAAATTTATATTAAAATTGGTTTTTAGTAATTTAATTATCCGATCATGAGATACAATCGAAATTGACCAAATTTATTCCTTTTAACGACTAACAATATTAAAAACTTCGAAATTAGATGGGTGTTATCCAGGTCGTCCGTTTGACATTTGCCTAATAATCGTTATATCCATCTAATTATATATTGAATTATACACGGTAAAAGTATTAGAGTTCTTGTTCTTCGCAGGCGTCCCGTGCTTCTGTCAAACGCCTGAAGATACTGTCAAACGTCCCGTGCTTATGTCAAAATGTTGTGTGGGGGATAAGACAATTTTTTGAGAGGCGTTTTGGGATACTTCTACCTTGTTATTGTATCATGGTAATTTCAAAAAATTTAGTTTCCTTGAAAATGTATTTGAAAACAATAAGAAACATTTTGTTTGAACAAAAAATTAATTTTTAGTGCGATCAGTTCTGTAGTTGCCGATTTGTCGGAATGATATCTTTGTCAGAGTTCGTGAAAATAATTCTTTTGAAATAAACTCTGAAATGCAATTCACAAAAACGTTTATTTATAAAACAATAAAGGAGTACAAAATCTTATGAAAGAAATCGCGGTTCTAAAAAAAATGTCTATGCAGAGCGGCCAAATTGAATGCAGACATTGTAAAGAATTGTGAAAAAAGTGTAGTCAGAAAAATGCGCAAATCAAAAAAAAGGTCGAAAATATAAATGTCGAATGAAAATGTTGAATTGGGGAATGATATTAAAAATATCGTATTTCCTGCATACAAGTCCAGAGCTCTACCCGTTACGCTATCAAGCTCACTTGTTTCAGACCATTTTTTCTAAATGTTGAACTTTATAATTTGAAAATGTCTGTCACATCAGTAAAAAATTGTCAAATTAGAAAATTAACATAAATTTTGTTTTTGAAGCAAAAATCTCAGACAAGATGATTTAGATGCGTAGCCTAGCGGGGAAAGCAGTGGACGTTAACAGTTTGTTATTCCAGCTTTTTTCTACAATTGTTAAATTACTTAAACTTGGAAATTGTATAAAATAAATGAGAAATTAAAATAAATAGAATGGAATAATAAGAAAAGGAAAGTAAAATATATATATATTTCGCATTTTTGAAATGGTCCAGTCTTGCCACATTATTGTTATATTATATTGACCAAGAATTTTTGTCAGTCTTGGACGAATACTTAGAGCCAGTCTTGTGTCCTTCTTATCATTCCAAGGCTTAACCAATATTCAGCCAGTTTTGGGTACCAGACCCTTTTTTCCAACTTTGAGCCACTGTATCTCTGGAAGTAGTGGTCGGAAAAAATAAAAAAATCTGGTTAGTGCATGTCTCAATATCCTTTATCAATTTCCAAAATTTAATTGAAATCGAAGAAGGTGAGTTCCAACCGCTGGTCGATTTGGTGTGGAATGGCCCATATATTTTATTAATTTTACATCATTAATTAATTAGTAACATCAATTAAAAATTTCCTTCGATAGAAATTGGATCAATTAAATATTTTATTAAATTAAATAAAATATTTGTCGAATAGAAACATATGAAAATAAAAATAATTTAGTTCAATATATAACATAAAATTAATATTAAATAAGTATTTATACTTTTTGATATGCTTTGTAAAATTCTTTCAACCTAACTAATGTTTTACCGAAGTCAGTTTTCACAACTTCTACAGGTGGGCCAATTAATTGAGTCAAACATAAAATTTGATATTCGCTTTTTAATGATTCAATATGCAACAAAATGAGCATTATAAGCTGTTTGTTCAAATTCTTGACAGCAAAAATAAATTCAGCCATTTTATGCTTTAATAACATAACATACACTAAATAATGCAATATCCTGTTTTAAAATATCAACGTAGAGGAAAATAATGTTAGAAGAAAATGAACGACGCCACCGACGCACGAGACGCACAAACAAAAAACAAAATGAAATCCAGAAGAAAAAACAGTCTTGCAATTTAAGAAAATGAATAAATCAAAAGTAATAAATAAAAGTAGTTAATACTATTAAAGATTTAGTTGTATTGAAATTATATTAAATTCATTCCTATTAATATTTTAATTAAAAAATGTGTAAATACAATTAATTAATTAGTAAATACATTCATATTTTTAATTGGAATACGATTTTGTTTGCCATTAATTGTTATATATATACGTACAATATTTTTTTCTGTGTATAAATTGCTCACTGCCAATTTAATTTTCCAAATTCCCAATTTGAAATAAAAATGCTCAATTTTATTTGTTACTTTGACCAATCTTAAATTATCCTAATGCAACACTGTC
The DNA here is from genome assembly GCA_951804985.1 of Dryomyza anilis. Lineage (NCBI taxonomy): Eukaryota > Metazoa > Arthropoda > Insecta > Diptera > Dryomyzidae > Dryomyza > Dryomyza anilis. Next base: position 59,752,197 of record OX638133.1, on the reverse strand, counting down.
GCTGAGTCTTTGTAAAGCCCTTGGTCGAATGTTCTTTTACTGGTTCACTCTTGGGAAAATATCAGTTATCTAAGACTTTGTAAAGTCTAATTAACCATGCCTTGATCGGCCAAGGTTGGCCACGTCTTACTCCGCACAGTGTGCCAAACGCTCTTAAATCGGGTGAAATTCAGTATTTTTGGAACCACTCAACCGATTTTAAAAATTTAAAAGTGTTTTTTCATGAACATTTTTTCAAAAATTGTTAAAAATCCAAAAGTTATCGATTTTTTAAATTCTTTTGTTTATGAAAAGCTTACATTGAGATCTAAAAAAAATACTTTCTTGAGCAAATATCATGTGTGGTTTTAATCATATTGATTTGAAAATGAATTTTTTTGGAAAGTTTTTTTTTTGGAAAATTGGACTTATACACAAATCTCTGTAATACTTTTTTTCTTCAGTAACATGTACTTTTCTTATATTTTTTTCATAGATAACATTACTGAAAATCTTTTAAGCGATAAAAAAGTATCCAAAATATATTTAACTAATCTGGCAACACTGGTCAAAGTTAAACTTTTAATTTTTTTTATCTTTTTATCTCTGTAGAAAAGTTTTCAAAGTCCAAAGTCAAAATTTATGTAAGCAATTTTAAGGACAAATTATGTCTTCGTATTTTTGACCCTAACTTATTTTTTTCCAGGCGATGTATATGTGCACGACAGCATTCTTTCCAAAAATACTTATTTTTTTAAGCGACATAAATTAAAACCATTATATCTCACTTTATTATATATATATTCTTAAAAATGTTTTAATTAAGCATAAGTACATAAAATTAGTATATATTTGGTAAAAGTTTCATTATTCTAAGGTTAATACTTATTTAGATATAATTAATCAAATTTAAAGTTTTTTTGCCATATTATTCTTCAAAAAGAAAGTGTTCAGAAACTGTATACAGATTGTTCTGATATTCGCCACATAGATTCTTTAAAATGTCTTCGTTTCAATGATACATGATACACACTTATATAAATTTCTCATTTTTAATTTTATTTTTATTTTCCACACCTGCAGAAAAGTTAAAAGTAAATAAATAAAAATAATTTGGGAATATATACATTATAAGGGTAGATATATATAACGGTTTTGTGACGAGTCCTTTTAAAAAATTAATATTTTCGGAAATAACGTTGTACTGCACATATACCTCGACAGGCAAAAAATAAGTAAGGTTAAAAAATGTTTAGAACTAATTTATCTTTAAAATTGCATTCCTAAATTTTTACGTTGGGCTTTGAAAACTTTTCTGCTGGTGTGCAAAATAAAAATAAAATTAAAAAAATGGAATATTTAATAAAACATGATGTTAATTAATATGTCATATTGCACACTATGGGAGAGGAGCTTAGTCTAGCTCGCCGAAAATCGGAAGTTAATGTTTGTAGCATAAAGTTTAAAAATATGTCATTTTATTACTAATTTATGAGAACCTAGAGAACAAACAAAAAATGATACACCTTAGTGAAAAAATCCTTCTGTAGGCTTGCTGTAAGTCAAAAAATTCAAACAAGTGCCTTTTAAGAAGTAAAAATAGGTTCCATTAAAACTGTCATAACTCTTTCAATATATACTCCACATGCTGACAGTTAGTTTTATATTATTGGGAATTGAGAAAACTATTATCTTGTGTATCAAAAATTTCAAATGTCTATTCGTGTTTTTCCTAATTATTTGTCAAAAACATAAAACAAAAATTACATATTTTTTATACAAATGTAGACACGGAAAAAAAAGATTCCAAATGCTCTTATAATTCTTTCTACAGGCAAAATGTCTGAAATGTCTTCTTTATAACGGTGTTAAACATTCCTGCATTAGTTTGTCACACGTCATTTAAAATTAGTTTATGTGATGAGAAATATACGAAAATCGTAAAATAATTTAACAAAATTTTGTTATATGTTATATGTATAATATGTCAGTTTTGCCTTTTCTGTCATTATAGTTGACAAAACTGACTCATATTTGGTGTGTTAGTTAAGAATTTTGATATGTACCATAGTACCTAATATTATCAGTATATCTCTTACGATGGTCAAGTTAATAGTTTAAGAAGAATGGTAAGCGTGGCAGTTGGCCAATCACGCACATATTAAGAATGGTCATGTGACATTACAGTATGTATCTAAATACCAATTATAAACAAAATATTTCATTCCAAACAAAAGTTATAGTCATTTTACCATTTCAATTATATGACAGGTGGGCGTGGCAATGGTTTCGTTAAGATTGGCGCAAAACTGTATTTACGGCGAGCTAGAATTGACTTCTGTCCCACAAGCAATCAACAATAATAATAAATGAGACGTAAGACAATTCAGCGCAATGTGTTAGAAAGAGACGAAAGATTAATCAGCGGACTAAGCAATGTGCGAGAAAGAGATGGAAGATCAGCACATTAAAACACAAAAGCATGCGTCATTCACGAAACGAGAAAATGGTTAAATTTAAACAACTTAAAGTCGAACAGCTAACGAAGGAGCTCGCTAATAGTGATCTTCCAACTGCTGGTACGAAAGTAGAGCTGCAAAAGCGCTTAATGGAGTAATTTCAGTTCCAAGACATTAATCTCACAGTGCACGAATTTGAGTGGAATCTGCAACAGCGTCATTGCAAAATCTGGACACAGAAGAAAAAGTTCAGTCCCAAGCATTTGATATGAGTCAGTTAATCGCAGATATTCAAACAGAAAGCTCAAATAAATATCAATAAAAAAGAGCAGAAACTTCAGCCAGTAGCAGCGCTTATCGTGGCGCTAAAAGGAGGTGCAGCCGAAGTATTGCAGACTGTTCCAGAAAGCGATAGAAACAGTTACACAGCGGTTAAGTTTGCACTGCAACGAAATGGCAGTGATCACATGAAACAGATTTACAGAATGGAACTTAAGGCACGAATTCAACGAAATAGTGAAACATTGCAGGCGTATGCAGCGGACGTAGAGAGGCTTGCGCATTTATCGTATGCAGATTCAACGAGTGATTTTATAGAAAAGTGCAAGATCGATGCCTTCGTTGAGTGCATACGTGATCCGGAAACAAAACATGCCACATTGACAATGCCGAAAGTGACATTTACGGAAGCTGTAATCACAGCACTAACGCAGGAGACCGCAACTACGTTGTGCCGCCCAGCGCCAAAGGTCCGTAAACTAGATGTGGAGAATAGAGACCTACTTCAAGAAATTTGCCAAGCATTAAAAAGTGGAGCTAAACTAGATTACACAGCTGCCAACCGAGACTCCCAATTTAAAGGTAAATGCTACAATTGTGATACATATGGGCATATGGCACGTGATTGTCGAAAAAACGCACTCAATAAATCAATCTGCAGATGACACTAGACATGAAGAAAGACAGGATCATGTCCGAAATAACGTAAATTTTAATAAATATGTAAACTAAAACGAGTCAGTTCTGCGGGGCACGATCTGACTCCCATAACCAATTGCCCCAGAATCTCCATTTCACTAATCGCGCGAAAGCCAAATAGCTTAACTGTCGAAGGTCTCATTGATTGTACAGCGTATATGGTAACATTGGATACGGGAGCTTCACACTCAATAATAAGAAGTAACCTTATTAAGGATGAAGTAGAGCCGCTTATAGGAATAAGATTGCAAACTACAAGCTATAGGTGAAGAGGCCCCTATCAGAGGAAATATCAGAGAAAATCAGGATTGGTACTTCGACAGTTGAGCATGATTGTATAGTGGCGGAAATAGTAGACGAAATAATACTTGGCATGGACATCATGATAAGGAATGGTTTCACTCTAGATTTAACAAGAAAATTGATTGTAATCAAAGCCCGAAGTTATTGCTCATATAAATAGAAAAATACCACCTAATTCAGAAGCAATTGTTTGTGCGAAATTAAATGGAGATTGTGGGCAAACGAAAGTAACATAGCTGTAGGAAGAACTATTATTGAGGCGGTGAAAGACACACCCTCTTTTGGGAGTCATTGACCACCAAGAGTGGTACCATTCGATTTCCCATGATGTCTGCTACCGATTTCTGCAATAAAATTGTTTTCGGTCTTTTTATCACTTTCCGCCCACTTTTGCCCACCCACTCACTTTTTTGCAGAAACAGATAGCTGACGTTATGAAATGCATTTTGACATGCATACCATTAGCCTTCTAATGATGTCCGCTATCGATTTCCGAATTAAAAATTTTTGGGTCATAAATGGGTTTTTGACCCCCTCTTGGGGGACATGGACCACTCCAAAGGGTACCATTAGCCTTCTAATGATGTCCGCTATGCATTTCCGCAATAAGAACACAGTTTTTTTGGACAAAAAAATCGATTAGAACGATCGAGAGAAGACCGCATTCAGTACTGGCGATGTTTTTATATGCTGTTTTTGAGAAATGGACGGTAAAGTGTAGTTCTGCACAAATTCAAATACAAACAAATTTTAATTTATTTGATGTGTAGATGTCATGAAATTGTCAGATATGGCAGATGAGCAGCAGTGCTGCCAAATTTGTCAAAATAAAACCGTTGCCGTTCCAGTGGGAATGATCTGGGTTAACTGCCACGGGAACACAGCTATTCTGGTGATGCCGTTTGGGTTATGTAATTCCCCAGCAACATTCGAGCGGTTAATGGAGCACGTATTGAGAGGTTTACTTTGGAAAACTTGTCTGGTATACCCTGACGACATAATTGTCATGTGCATGAATTTTGACGAACATCTAAAAAATTTAGAGGAAGTATTTCTTCGATTGGAAAGTGCGGGTCTAAAACTTAGCCCAAAGAAATGTTCACTTTTTAAATATCTGACAAGAAAGATTCGCGCATTTCAATGGGGCGATGATCAAGGTATACAATTCTTGCGTATCCAATTCCAGGTGAGAAATTTATACTTGATACGGATGCATTGGATACGGAATAGGCGGAGTTCTCTCTCAAGTAATCAATGGACAAGAAAAAGTTATCGCATACTACAGTAAAACCTTGTCCAAGCCAGAGCGAAATTACTGTGTCACCAGGAGGGAGCTTCTTGCTGTAATCGAAAGTGTGAAAAATGTCCATAAATATTTGTACGGACAACAGCAAGGCCTAGAAGCTGTCTTATAGTATCGAAACACTATGCTGTCACCAAGTTTACCCAATTCTGTGGGCAAGACCTGGTGGCAGCCAAAGTGAGCTATGAAAGCGATAGTGGATGGAAACATCTGATTGTCGCCTCAGGCTACTTCCCATATGACTCACTACTGCCTCCTCCGCCAAAGGCAATTGTTGAGCTCATAGAGTACTGTGATCTTAAGGAGACCGGCCTTATTCTTTGCTGTGACGCTATTGCTCACAGCAATGGTGCGATCACGCACCACTAAAATGGTTACTTCAGTTCAAAGACCTAGAAGGCCAAATTGCGCGTTGGATAGAACGATTACAGAGCTACGATTCACCATCGAACATCGTAAAGGAGGACATCATGGAAATGTAGATGCTCTGGCACGGCGACATTGCTTAATAGCTGAAGAAAAAGCTGACATACTTGACATTCGCTTGCTGAATGTTTTACCTGTAGAAAAATGGACTCCGGACCAAATTCAAATTGATTAAAAATGTGATACCAACCTCACAAAAAATATCATGTTCAATGAGCAACGAAGAAAGCCATCATGGGAAGAGATAGCTTCCGACAGCCCAATAACTAAGGCGTACTGGGCACAGTGGCAGAGCTTGAAACTGCAAAATGGTTGTTTATATCGCGAAGATGGCAGATCCGCTCGAAATTTGATTGTTATACCCAATTCAAAAATAAAAGAGATATTAGCGGAATACCATGGTGGACAAAACACGAACAACGCCTTTGCACCCGCAATCTGATGGCATGGTGGAGAGATTCATTTTGACTTTGGAAGAGTATCTCAGAAAAGTTGTTGATAAAAATCAAAAAGATTGGGATACACACATACCACTGTTTCTCATGGCTTATCGAACGGCGGTTCATGATACCACAGCAACTTCACCATCTAAAATTGTTTTTGGAACAGACTTAAGATTACCTGCGGTTTTAAAGTTTGGAGCGAGTACTTCAGCTGGAATTCCTGTACACAATTATGTTTCCAGAAAAAGTAAAGAAATGAATGAAGTGCATCAGTTTGTAAGGCAGCGTACTTAATTTGCGGGTGATAAGATGAAGGCCAGATACGACTGCGCACAAATTCAGAGGGATTTACGAAAGAAGAACTTGTTTTGCTCTATAACCCTGCAGTGTAACCAACTAGTTATTATCTAATAAAATAAGTAGTTTAAAAAATAACACTACTAGTTAAAAATCGATCCTATTTTCATATAACTAACTGGTATTTTTTACATGGCGATGTCATAGGAAAAACAAATGTCATACTCTGCATAAGGTTTGAACTAGTAGTACTACTGGCATGCAACATACCAGTAGAATGACAAATAGTATTGTTTGGATATAGACGAAAAGTTGTAAAATATTTATGTGTTGTAAAATATGTAAAAAGGTGGTGTTAGAGGATCTTCGGATGATTTTTAAGTAGAAAAATTTCAATTGTATGATAATCCACAAAAATCATATTTCTACTCAATTTAATCCAACCGGAACTTTAAATCTAGTCTCATAACTGGTATATTGTCTCGAAATATGAACTAGTAGATTTTCAACTAGTCAATATTCTAGTACAGATTTATTTATGGTTAGTCTTACACTGCAGGGAACCCACAAAGGAAAAAAGGCTTATCCCCTAAACTACAAACACACTGGAAAGGACCATACAATATAATTAAAAGAATTGCGAATGAGATGCCAATAGAATGCGTCATTCACGAAACGAGTAGAGGGTTCTCGAAACATGTCGAATCTTGTCGAAGCTTGTCGAAACGTGTCGAACTAATGCATGCAGTATACAGGGCGCCGCATCTGAGACACAGTACTTCAGTAGTGATTGGAAAGTGGTCGAGTGCATATCGTGTAAGAACAATGTCAAGTTAAATAGTGGACATTCAGCAGTTGTTTGTTTATTAAAGTAAATTAATAAAGTTAATTGTTATAATTTAAACCAAACATAAGAGTGCTTTTATTTTGTACACAATCCATAGATACGAACTTGTAGAACAGTTTTCCGTTGACTGAATTTTCGTAACAATATTATAAAGTGAGAAATAACGGTTTTAATCTAAGTCGCTTAAAAAAATAAGTATTTTTGGGTAAAAACATATACTTCGCCAGGCAAAAAATAAGTAAGGGTGAAAAAAACGATCCTTAAATACGTCCTTAAAATTTTACTCTTGACTTTGAAAACTTTTCTGCAGGAGGTCAAAGTAAAAAAAAAAAAAATTATAAACTTTGACTTTGGCCAGTTGCCAGATTAGTTAAATATATTTTGGATAACTTTTATCGTTTAAAGTAATGTTATCTATCAAAAAAAAATTAAGAAAAGTAGATGTTACTGAAGAAAAAAAATATTACGGAGATTTGCATATAATTTTCCAAAAAAAAAAAACATAAAAATTCAACTTTACAATTTTATATTTACTAAACCACTTGAGATTTTTGAAAACGGTCCCATAAAAATATTTTGATTTCATGATAAAATGTACAATCTATCAGCCTAACCAATAAACGAAATAATGTCGACTTTAAAGAAAGTATCAGCTTTTTGACAAATAAATATTAGAGAAAATTGTCGAAAAAGCTGATACTATCTTTAGAGACGATTTTATTTCGTTTATTGGTTAGGCTGTATGTATAAATATATAAAGTAAAATCTTCAAAAATGAAAACAAAAATTCATGTTCAAGTCTATATCTTTAAACCTAAACAAGATATTATTAAAATTATATTAAAAATCGGATAACTTTTGGATTTTTTACAATTTTTCAAAAAAAAAAAATCTCAACTTTACTGATTTTTAAATTTTTAAAATCGGTTGAGTGGTTCCGAAAATACCGAATTTCACCCGATTTAGAAGCGTTTGGGCACACTGTGCGCCGTGATCGTTATATTAAATTTGTATTCACATCGTCAAGTTAAATTTTTGATAAAAAAGGATTGGCGTTTTGTTGAATCATGTTTGCGTTTTGTATACGGTATTATTATTCTAACTTGTTTTTTAACACAATAAAAAAAATTGTCATGGACGTACAACAAAGCTTACCACTTATCCTAAACGGAAAAAAATATCAAGATTTATCTGTAAAATATTATTTTCACATAATTGTGATATATAATGAAATATTAAAAATTGTTTGTATTTTATAATATATTTTAATCATTTTTTTTAGCCACACTACAAAAACTACACAATGGGAAGATCCAAGAATTCAGTTTCATCAATCCGAGCAAGTTTTACAACTATCTGGTAAATACAAATGATATGATTTTATAATTAAGAAATATGATGTTTAATCTAACAATAAATTAGCATGTTTTGTAATTCTCAAACTGGACATTTATTATTATTTCTTTAATAAAACAATTGTTGTTTGTTTCAATCCCCAGTACATAGCACTTTGTATTTGGCAAGACCTTGAGCCCGCAAAAACAATATATCTGCAATAACTCTATTTTAGGTCGAAAAAGAAACAACAATTTACACATTCGCAGGGCACAGCGCATAAAAATATTATAAAATCTTGAGATTTTGATTTTTAATAAGCGTGCAGTATAGTATTTGATTCTGTAAAGACACTACAGCCTTTATGATGCTTGCTGCAATGCGACAACAACAATTGAGAAGCATAAAGTTGGTGCAATTTTTGCATGTTTTGTCTGATGCACAAAAGTATCTTATAGGCTCTGCTATGCAGAAATTGTACAGAAGACCGCTGAGGAAGCTTGACAACTGCCGAAACACCTGTACATTCGGCCAACAACTGTTTGTTTTTGTCAATTGTTGTTTGTTTTAATCTCCAGTACGTAGCACTTCATATCTGGCATGACCTTGAGCCCGCAAAAAAAATATTTTTGCAATAACTCAACTTTAGGTATCATAAAATCGTGATATTTTAATGTTTAATAAGCGTGCAGTGCTCGTATTTGATTTTGTGGTGACACTACAGCCTATATGATGCTTGCTGCAATGCGACAGCAACAATTGACAAGCATAAAGTTGGGGCAATTTTCGCATGTTTTGCCTGATTGTTTTCTGCATGACCAAAATTCGCATTTAGTTCATGGCACAAAATGATCCTATATGCAGAAATTATGCAAAAGATCACTGATGAGGAAGCTTGCCAGCTTCCGAAACAGCTGTACGGTCAGCCAATAATTTTTGTTTTTGTCAATTGTTGTTTGTTTCAATCCCCAGTACATAGCACTTTGTATCTGAGCTCGCAAAAACAATATTTTTGCAACAATTGAAAAAACTTAAATTACTACATACATTTTTAATTAAGTATGAAAAAAACATAATTTGGCAATTCCCTATGATATCTACGCCTCTTCTGAAATACTAAACGTTTTAATTTTGTTACGAAAAACAGTTCAAAAATATTTCATAAAAACAAGTATAAGATTATTTTATCCACGAGAAGAAGTATTATATTGTTTTAGCCATGAAAATAATCCCATTTTCATTTTCTCCAAAAACAGAACTATAACTTGTCTTTCCCACGAATAGAAACACATTCATATTTTCTGTTTGTACATTTTTAATTTATCTTATTTATTACATTTTATTTATTTAAACACCTTTTTACTTTTGGACAACTTTATTTACTATTTAAAATAATACTTTTAACATACTCACTTCTCCATATTTAACATCAATATGTTATTGGGCTGTTAAAAATGTAAGCAAAAACTTTTATGTAAGAACAAACTATTATTAAAATGAATAATAGTTTTTTCTTTTACATCATGGTTATTTCTGGGATATCCGTACGAAATGTTGAAATTATGTCGACATTTTAAAAGCCTTAGAACGCCGAAACTTTGAAACCATAAATACACAAACATTTTTTTATAAGATAAAAAAATGTCGAAAATAAAAATTCCGAAATATCAAAATGTTGAAATACAAATTTCAAATCGTATTTGAGCCATCCCACACCAAATGGACCCGGGGTTGCGTTAACTTTTTTTTTTTTACAAAGGTGTTCCGTCTAAATCCAAAAATGTACATTTGGAACTAACGCGCATGTGTCAACAGACAGCAAAGACAAAAAAAAATCACAAAAATACCTAAGAACTGACAAGTGAAAATTATGTTTAAAAACATGTGTCATTAATTTTATTTATGTTGTAAAAAGTTATATTCTATTATATGTATGGGCCATTCCACACCAAATCGACCAACGGTTGGAACTCACTTTCTTCGATTTCAATGAGATTTGTGCAACTGATAAAGGGTATCAAGATATGCATTGATCATTTTTTTTTTATTTTTTACGCCCACTAATTTCAGAGATACAGTGGTTCAAAGTTGCAAAAAATGTGACAGAAATCACTTTTCTATGGTTGTTCATATTTCAATATCTCTTAAAGTTGAAATGATAGAACTCCGTTGATGGCTCGTTTTAAAGCTAATAGAACAAGCTTTTATACCAATTAAGTTGTAACTTTTAAACTTGAACATGTGGCCCGTGGTAATTATCCTTGCACTTCAAAATTGATGTCCTTAAAAGGGACCATTTTTAAAATGTTTACACGTGAATGTTTAATGTTTACACGTGAACAAAAATAAATTCAATTTCGATTATAATTTAATTACACTTCATTCCTAATACATGTATGGTAATTTCGTATTACTTTTTAATTACATTCAAACATATTCAAACAAATCTTTTCTATGCGTGTAGAAGGGTCTGGAGTTTAAGCATCCTTCAATTCGTGTCAGAAAAGTTGCAAACTCTTCAAAAGTGAATCCTTCATTTGATGCAACCTTTTTAAAATGGGTCTTGAAACGTTTCACACCCGCCCCCAGAGACCGCCCATGTGCGGTGCTCCAGGTGGAATGCCAGTTAGGTCTTGGTGACTATGCGTAGATAGTACTTGGGTCTGTAGCGCTTTCATGAATTCCTGTCGATCTCTCTTCAGCATTACGGATGCGCCAACGAAATTGGTACCATTGCCAGAGTAAAGAGCGACAGGGCATCCCCGCCTCGAAAAAAACCGAGAAAAGGCTGCTAAAAACGCTTGGGTCACTACATGGTTCGATATGTATCGCCTTAGTTGCAAAACATATGAACACGCAAACATAGCCCTTAGTTATCAACAAGCACGACCAGTGTAATTTTTGATCTCAAACGGACCGGCAAAATCTACACGAGTGTAAATGAATGGGCAAGTGAGGTTTGTGCGTTCAGGCGTAGCGCCGCCATGATTTGGGTCTGTTGCATTTTGCGATATAGTGTACACATTTTGCAATTATGTATGGTGGAGCGAATAAGAACTTTAGTTTTGGGACACACAAGTCTGTTCTCAGAAGTCGAAGGACTAACTGATTTCCACCATGCAAAATCATCTTGTGGGTCAAAAGGGTAATCAACTTAGTAAATTGACTATGGTACGGTAACAACAGTGGGAATCGCTCGTTGTATGTTATCGTGGGTGATTTTGCTAATTGTCCATTCGCCCAGATAAGCCCCTTTGGGTCTAGAAAATGGATAAGTATCAAAATCGAACTTCTGGGTGAGATTGGCGTCTTGAGGGTCAGTGCGTTGTATTCATCAGCCATTGAAAAATCTGAACATGTAGGCTATGACTCTGAGTACTCTTGGCAATGACGAAAATCGGGTCAAAATGTCATCGTGAATCGCGGAAACGAACACTTGAACCGGTTTGGCCTCAAGGTTGGTTTCGACCGGGTCTCGCGATACTGGTCAATTAGTTTGGTTGAGTGTAAGCCACGAGGGGCCGTGCCACCAGAGGTCATGTTGACGAAGATCTGAGGTTGTACATCCACGACTGACCACTTCCGCTGGGTTGTCATGATGCCAATTCTCTCCGCCCATTTTCTCAAGTATCGTCGATACTCGATTGTCAACGAATGTCGTCCATGAACATAGTGCTGGGGTTGCCAGCACTACGTAGAGTCATTCCAATAATGCGCTCGATTGTGAATCACATCAAATTGTGGTAAAATCGTTTATGCGAGATTTGCCAGACTGCTCCGCAGAGTTCAAGCCGCGGATGGGAAACGGTTCTAACAGGGACGACTCGCGTTTTTGACACCAAAAGAGTCGTGACTGCCTGACAGTTATTATCTCGTTATTATATCGAAATTTTTAATTTTTAAGAAGTTTTCTGAAATGTCTACGAGAAAAAAACATTGATCTCGTTGTTATATCAAAACAAATTTCTAAAGATTTTCGCATTCGGTTGTACCTCCTTTCAGGTATATGACTGCTGTTGTCTGCTGGATCCGAACAGTTGGAACACCCTTTTGCGGTCATGTAATGTCAGTGTCCGCAAGAATTAGGTCAATTTCATTATTATAAAAGCAACGATTTACGTTTCTTTGTTATTAAATATTAGAACTCATGATTGCGACTCGTTTCCGATTTTAAAAATTAGATTAACACGTGTCCAGTGACCTCTTCTTTGTGGCTGTATTTACTTTTGTTTAAAATAAATAGAGTGGACATTATTTTTTTTATATTTTATGTTAATTTCACTTTATTTCATAAAAATAAATGTATGAAAATAGTGAGCTTTGAATTTTCATTTTTTATTTATTTTTGTTTTTGATGTCACCCAAATATTTTCGTTCAGAAATAAAAAAAAAAATGTAAACATGCTAAGTACGTAGACTCATTTTCGAAAACTATTTTGTTTAAATTGAAATTGAATAAGAAAATAATATTCGACAAATTGATATAGAGTACCCAGTAGGAGCAACTGACAGAAAATAAAATGAAATAGAAAATGATGATGGTAATTGTGAAAAGTAATTGTGTTACGAATTAAATTCAAGAGAAAAAAAATGAATGCGATGGTGCCGACGTGCCGACCACGACTATGAAGCGAAGGACGTAATAGAAAAAATAGAGAGATAGGTAAAGAATTTTATTTTTGTTTTTTTCTGTTTTTTTTTATTGTCATGACATATATAGATGACGCATTTATTTAAACCAATCATAAAGCCCCATTCTGTCGACAAGAGCTTCTAGAACGCTTCGAGTTTGAAATAATTCTCGTAAAGAGAAACCTTCATTATCTCGGTTTGATATCGGTCGACCGTTTTGGTAGGAATTTTCATATATTATCATTACGAGAAATGGCATCGATATCGGAAAAATTCTTCGTACATTTCGCAACATTTTCGTTGCGATATCGAAACAGTTTCGTATACTGGGTATTTAAGGAAATACGAAAAATGAAGTGCAAATTCGACAAGTTTAAACATTTCAAGTATAAGGCAAATATTTGTTTACATTAGTTCTTGTTCTTGTATTTTTTGAAACAAGAGCGAGAACTAGATCGAGATTTTCTTGCAAAAAACAAGAGCAATATAAAAATGTAAGATCAAGAGCAAGTGCAAGACTAACACTGCAAGAAATGCAAGAAAAGCAAGACTTGCGTTTTTTTATCATTTTAATGTATTTGTTATGTTTTTAAGGTAATAATGAAATTCAAAAGAATTCATGATATTACTAAAAATTGAACAACAAGTAACAATGGAAAGCATGCAAAATATTGATGAATGTGAACATTAATGAAGATGTGTGTGTGTTTTTTTTTTTGCTTTTCAAGGCTAAAGAATATAAACATCTTAAAAATAAGGTCTGTGAAGCGCTTTTGAAGCGGTAAATAGCTTCAAAAGTGCTTCAAAACTCGCTTCAAAAAGATAAAATAGACAAAACAATGTATGTTTTTATCTCTTTTCTTCGCTATGGTAGTTTATACATCGATTGTGCATATGCACTGTACTATGCACATTTGTTTTACTTTTATACATAGTTTTTTTGTTAATTGTAAAATCATGAAGTTTTTTAAGTTAGGTTCTATGTGCATTATTTCATTTAATTTATAAAAAAATATACATTTTCACAGTGTCTCATTTAGCTGATATATTGCTTTTTGTGTGCCAGTAGAGGTCTAAAAGAAATAAATAAATTCGCAATTTTTAAAGGTATTGTACTAAAAAATTCTGTAAAAAATAATTTCGGGACACCCTAATTATTGTACACTGTCATCTTCTATACAACCAATATTGGTTTGATTATTTAGGAACAGATATCTCATAAAATTTCAAGATAAATCTATAAAATTTAAAATCATTTAGTCAGATTTATGCATTATCATATGTTTCTAAATGTGAGTGATCATCATATGTTTTTTGTTCCTTTCGATGATATTCCATATTGCACTATAGATTAAAATAAAGTAATCTGAACAATATACTAAAATTAGATCCGATGAATACAATCAGTCTGCTTGGGATATTTTTTATATCATTTTTTTTGTCCATGTAATAAAGTATTTATTAAAAATAAATAAAAACTATATCAACACATGTTAATAAATAATTAATAAAATAATCAAATAAACTCAAAACATAGATAAATTTATACAGGTGCACTTATACACCGTATAAATGATGTACGTAGAATTACGTCTAAATCTTAAGTACTTGCAGGACTTTTTTAGGGAATAAGTGGGCGTATCTTCTTCAAAATTGATAAAATACACTTTTTATTTCGTATTCTAATAGGGTGCCATTAAACTATCCATCCACATAAAAATCACAATTTTGGCCAACTTTTTTAATCGAATACCCCACTGTGCGCTGGGCGATTTTCTTGTAGGATCGCTGTTTTAGATGACACAATTAGATTTTTTTCTTTCGCATTTAATTGTACAGATCATGCAGAGCCATCAAAAAAATGTCGCATGTGTGCTTCTATTTAGTATTCTCTGATATAGGTCTTTATAGTTAGGAATAAGTATAAATTTCAAGAACAGTTCAATGGTAACGCGGATCAATAAGACATATATCGGACGTACTATCAAAGTTATTCGAAAAGTATTCCACTGAATTAAATTCTCTTATTAATTGTATTAAGACATGTTTCCACATTCTGAACTTTCCACACAATGAACTCATTACAAATATTTGCTGATAAATACGAAATTCCTTTGCCGAGATTCACATCATTTTTTAAGTGATCTGAGGGGCCACCTCCGTTGTTCGATGATCCAAAGGTTTCGTTGACGTGCCACGAAACGTAAGCCCTCTCGATGCTATCAATTTTATAATTACGACAATCTTTTTGATGTTTATTGAAATTTCATTTTTTGATCTATCATTTGCTTTCATATAAGTTCATGAAAATTCAAAGAAGTCATAATCTTTGTTTTGAAAAACGACGATCCTTTGCGAATCCAACATTCACATACTTTTATTATATTCAAAAAACTGTTTTTATGATTGTTATAAACGACAATTTTTATAAATTGTTAGTAAATAAGTGTAATTGAAGCGTTGGGTGCAATAAGGGTGTTAGGTATCATAACGCCCTTTTTGCAATATTTGCACCAAATGATCCCAGCGTTGCCTTCTATCATCCTGTGAAATGTAAGTTTTCAACAAAGTCAATTTATTTTTGAGCCATTTTGGCCGTAATATATATTCATATTCATTCATATCTATAAGTATATCTAGACTATGCACAATATTCTCTATTTCTTTCATTTATGTAATGTTTGTAGCTGTAAAATCCAATACGCCCTAATTTTATTTCTCGTTTTATGCAATAAGGGCGTATAAATCATTTGTTTTATTAATTATTTTATATATTAATAGTAACTTTAAAATAAATTTGAAATGTGGATAATTAAGTTCAAATTTTAATGGAATATTTGAGTCTTTAATAGCGCTTCATTACTATATGAGATACGGACATTCAAAAACTTTAAATTTAAATAACTCAAAACTTACTTTTTCACATGATTTACTTACTTTTTCACCCTACGCTTCAATTTTAAACTTTAAACGAAACAAATTTCTAAGAAATGTGTGCATATTTATTATCAAAAGTGATTAGATTGTTTGGAATTGACTATGTTCGTAGTTGTCACTATCGGATTAAGAGTTATGAATTTATTTCATTGCTACTTATAGTCCTTGTGAAAAAGGTTAATTTTGGTAATTTTTCAATTATTTACTATTGAAGTGCATATTTTTTTCGTTTTTGAGCTACTAGGATATGACGACTTTGACATTTCTTTTTCGTTTTTTTTAAAACACCAAATATAAAAATATATTATATATATATATACACTATTCAACTTTATCATCGAAAATAACTTTAATAAGTTTTAATCAGGGATTGTAACCGTTACTAAAGGTAACGGTTACGTACCGTTACCTATAAAAAAATGTTACCGGTAAAATACCGGTATGAAACGGTATTTTTCCTGTAAAAAATGGCTCACTTTTTGGTATCTTAAATACCTAAACTTATTATACCTAAACTTAATATTTATTCAGATTAATGGTAAAATGGTGAAGTTGAGTTTATGATAGAGATCAAAGAAAAAAAAACAATTAGTGAAAATTCAGTAGATGAATCCACCGTAAATTCGAAAATGTCCAATGGGTAGTGATGCGTTCGTCCGAGATTTTGGAAATCTCGATCTCGAAAAAGTTCAAAAAATGACCTCGTTCTCGAATCTCTGCTCAACTTTTGAAAGTCATCTCGACCTCGGTCTCGAATCTCGACGAAATCTCGAAAATATTCAAAAATATTTTATATAAAAATTATTTATAACCAGTTGGGAAGGTTAGATCACATGGGAAATTTTAAAGTAGGTGTAATTATGATAGTTAGGATTATCAAAATTATAGTCGGTCTAAGCCGACTTTAAATACCCTACACATATGTGTGGTTACCATTCAAAGTAATATATAGATCACCAGGGTATACGAATCCGGAAAACTACAAACATTCAATCGCTGAAGAATTTCCATTCATTTGATCCCCATATTTACAAATGGGTAGGTGTACCGAATTTTGTGAACCACAAGTCTTTTCGCCGGAAAACATTATTATCATGTATTTGAGCATGATATCAATATATATTTGACCAAAAAAGTTTACCTAAGCACGTATACATAAAAATTGATCTTTATATGTACATTTTATATGAGGTATTTGAACATAAGTGGTCGGATCATAGGTCACAATGGACCGATATCGTCAATTTCGCACATACAGCGTAGGTATATTAGTAATCTAAGTTATAAGTTTCATTTATCTAACTCTTCAATTTTAAAAGTAGTAGGGATTTCAACAGACAGACAGACGGACATCGCTAAATCGACTCAGGAGGTCATGCTGATCAAGAATATATATACTTTTCCATACCGGAGATGCTTCCTTCTGGGTGTTACAAACGGCATACCAAACTGAATATACCCTTTCACTCTTAGTGTAGGGTATAAAAATCAAGAATTGAAACCTAAACGAATAATGGTTTAATTTCGGTTTCGGTTTTTTCCGCGTTTCGGTTTCAGTTACGAATAATGGTTTAATTTCGGTTTCGGTTTTTTCCGCGTTTCGGTTTCAGTTACGGTAAAACTAGGGAAAAAAATGTTTTTGAAAGTTTTTTATGCTTGTGGTGTTTAAAATGATCGAATATTGTATATATTTTGAAATACATACTGGTTTTGAAATAATTTAACATAATATGGTGTAAAGTGGGGGGTTCTGGGGTAAAGTGGGAAACGAAATTTAAGCAATGTTTGTTGTAATTTTAGTGAAAATATTGTGTTATATGAATTATTTGATTGATTTCGCTAAGAAAAAACTTCCATAGTGATCACAAACCAATGAAAAGCAACATTTTAACTTCACCTGAGATATATTCTGAATTGCAGAAGAAAGCCGAGAAGCGAACCTTAAAAAAGAGCAACAAGAATACATCGGTAAATATTATTAAACTTCATAAGAAGACTTTGGTACAATTTACATCCATATAATTTCAACAATTCAGTGAACTGCAATATCAACTCGAAACTTCCTTGAAATGTTCGAACTTGCACTTTATTTTTCGTATTTTCTTAAGTAGTTACTGAGATGTTAATAATAAAGTTTTTGTTTTTTGCATAATCATTGGTTTTTAATACCTTATTATAATTTTTTTTATCCTTAATATATATTTTAACTTATAACTTATATATATATATATATATATATTTTTATATATATATATTTATATATATATATATGTATATATATATATTTATATATATATATATATATATATATATATATATATATATATATATATATATATATATATATAATATATATATATATATATATATATATATATATATATATATATATATATATATATATATATATATATATATATATATATATATATATATATATATTTATATATATAATATATATATATATATATATATTTATATCTATATATAAATATATATATATATATATATATAATATATATATATATATATATATATATATATATATATATATATATATATATATATATATATAAATATATATATATATATATATATATATAAATATATATATATATATATATATATATATATATATATATAAATATATATATATAAATATATATATATATATATATATATATATATATATATATATATATATATATATAAAATATATATATATATATATATATATATATAATATATATATATATATCTAAATATATATATATATATATCTAAATATATATATATATATATATATTTATATGTTTTGGTTAATTTTTTCATTATATTAATTCTTAATATACTTATATTGCACATACGACTAAAATACAAAAAATAAAATTTTAAGAACTTCTTTGGTAATCCGAGGTAATGAGATAATGGAGTATATTTCAAACATTAGAGAAAATTTCATAAAACAGATACCTGACGATCATCCAATATTATAGCAACTTTTAATGTCGGCAAAATCGTACGATATCGAATCAGATCTTGTACCAATATCGAAGGAGTAATCGTATTAAAACTGCAAAAATAGTTCAAAGCGACAGATCGCAGTTTTTTTTAACACGATAATAAAAACGATTCTAGATTAATATTGCTTCAAATATCGAGATTTATTTGAAAAACATTGCGATATCTATGTGGAAAATGTTTAAATATCCTAACATAAAATTTTACTCCACGTAATTTACGAAATTTTAAAAATTAGCAACAATATTGGATTTTTGCTATCCAAGTTAGTTCGAGAAAACTTCGAGACATAAATCACATGGCAGGCTGGTTACCAAATTTTTTATATTTTCGGTAAATACAATACTTAAATATATTGAAAAAGTTTGTTTTTTAAAATACCGTATATAATATTAATATTTGAATAAATTTGAAAAGGACAATGACGATTTATTAGGTATTCGTATTTTGGAGTTATGACGAGTTCAAAGCGACATATCTCAGTTTTTTTTTTCAAAACGATAATAAAAACGATTCTAGATTAATATTGCTTCAAATATCGAGATTTATTTGAAAAACATTGCGATATCTATGTGGAAAATGTTTAAATATCCTAACATCAAATTTTATTCCACGTAATTTACGAAATTTTAAAAATTAGCAACAATATTGGATTTTTGCTATCCAAGTTAGTTCGAGAAAACTTCGAGACATAAATCACATGGCAGACTGGTTACCAAATTTTTATATTTTCGGTAAAAACAATACTTAACATATTGAAAAAAGTTGTTTTTTAAAATATCGTATATAAATTTGATATTTGAATAAATTTGAAAAGGTTTCCTGTTTATGAACAATTAATTTAAATTGAAAGGACAATGACGATTGATTAGGTGTTCGGATTTAGGAGTTATGACGAAGTTTGTTTTATTATCCTTAAAACGACATTTTTCTTAAATATGGTCCAGTTTTTGAGATTTTTGAGTTTTCATTATTTTTCTCTCCTTTTATTTTTAATAGTCAAACGAAAAACAATAATGTAATTTTCTTTTCGGTGTTAGACGTACAAAACTATGCCGGCGAAATATAGCCAAGGGAAATTCAAAACTTTACAATAAATTTAAAATTTTATGAATATAAACAATATTACTTGATGAAAAAAAGGTAAATATTGATTTTTTTAATAAATAAATAAGTTTTTAACCTATATTAGTAATTTAATTTCTTATATGGCATGTTAAATTGGATATATGGCGATACACAAATATGAATAACACTACATAATAAATTTAAAAATTTTCATTTCTTTAAAATACGTTTTTTAAAGATTATTTAAAAAGTCTTCGCGGGACGCAGATGAAAGGTTTTGTATATTTCTCAGTAAAATTTTTGAATTACTACGGAATTTTATTTATTATCTTTCAAGACAAATGGGATGAATTTTAATATTTATTTATTAAATTATATTTAATATAGAAAACACTATATTTTTTGCGTTTTTATCTATTTTAGATTTTTTTGTGAGATTTTTTGTGGAATTTTTTATTGTATGTGCGATGTTTGTAATATTTTTTAGGAAGTTCAGATTTTTAATGCATGGGAGATTTTTTGTCAGATTTTTTAATTGCAAAAATATGTCAATATATTTTTAAACTATCGCTGTAAGAAAAACAGATTTTTAGTCAGAATTTAGGTTGGCAGCTATGGGTACAGAGTATAATAAGTTTGTGCAGATATTTTAACGCCCTTGTATATATATTCTTGATCAGCATAACTACCCGAGTCCGTTTAGCCATGCCCGTCTGTCTTGCTGTCTGACCGGATACAGAGTAACTTGAAAAATACTTGTCAGAATACGATGAAATTTTGTTTCACTATGTTTTAGCCAAATGGTTCGGAGTTTGAAAATGAACCAAATCGGTAAACGGACACGCCCACCACCCATACAATATTTCAGTTTCCTTGCTACCCTGTATCATCGCATGACACAAGAAAGACGCATGACACAGTGTGTTTGTATTCTTGTACAGCTTATCATGACAACAGACAGACATCAGCCGAATGACAACTTGAACAGGTACAGTTGGCAACAGCAAAAAATTTGCGGCAAAAATTCGATCACTAGCTTGTGTCGTTAGATTCGCACTTTCAAAAGAAGTAGACGATATGCGAAACCAAAAACAAAAAGAAATTGAAGTCATATGTAGGTACACTGTTAAAATGATTATAGAAAAATATTTTTTGTTTTATAATATTAATATTATAATACATATAAAAATCAAATTAAGAAAAGAACTCATGATTTTACAATTATAAATACAAAAATAAAAAAATATACATAAAAGAAAACCATAAATTTAATAGCACTTGTCGGCAGTAAAATATTAAATTTCAGTGCATACGTGTGCTTCACAAACGACAACTTCACAAACGACGAACGGTAGACATGACTTTGTCTATGTATTTTATGGAGTTGCGTGTGTTTTTGTATTCGATTTACCGCTAGAAGTGATCGAAGAAAATATCAAAACAGATGTGTTGCCGCCGTTTTATGATTATTTGTATTTTTTATTATAAAGTAAAGTTTTCAAGTATGTACTCACACGCTTCGTGTATGTGGTTATATGTACAAACAAATATTGAGAGAATTTGGCTGAAAACGAAAATGTTTTTATTAGCTTCAACTACTTTAAGAGGGCACTGTGTTGGAGTTGATAACGGTATATCAGACGTGAGCGGGAACTGTGAGAGATGTAACCACGTTTCGCCAACGTTGTGTACTGAGAGCGCCGCAGCTCTTCCACCAACAGAAATGCTACTTGACGTAGCAACAAACCCGTCATCGCTACCGCTAACAAAGTCTTCAGCATCCGAAATGCAAGTCGGAGCAATCCATACTAAAACGCTGGTTACGTCCATGGAGCGATTTCTATCGACAGATGAGCCCGGAACATCGTCCGTATTCACAAACACCCGCGTATCAGCATCTTCGTCGTCTACATCGACACCAAGTGCAGCCTCTGCACACGCTATGAGGCGTACAGGTTATATACCTCATAATCTATATACTCATACTTCACTTTTAACGCAGCCGCGAGTAGTTTCTTCAGTGACGATGCCGACATCGTTCAACGCAACATTCTCATCGGCAATATTTCTACCACATCAAATATGTATGCGAACCAGCCTGATCCCATGACATTTCCCTTTTCTAATTCAACCTATAAGGCAACACTGGCCGCTAGTGACGAGAGAGTCAGAATTGAATCAGCTGTTAAATTTGCAAATTCCCAAATGGCAGATTCGCAAATGTCACACGCACAGTCGATTGAACAGCAATGTGATGTTTTTAAAAACCTCCCTCTAGATCGAAAGTGTGATGTCGTAAAAACAAAAAGGTTGTGCCGCCAATGTCTTAACGCGCATCGGCGAAAATGCTTCTCGAACAAAGAATGCGGCGTCAATTACTGCAAGTTAAAACATCACCCGGACGATACCACGCGCACTGAAGAAGCATCCGTGAGAACTTCGTTGAACGTCGCCAACATTCAAAATGGAGAAGGCTTCGTACTTGAAAATGTTCACTCGGTAAACTACTTAGGGTTGCCAAAGCAAACGTTAAACATAAATCGAATAATTGAAAAATATCCTTATCTGAAGGGTCTACCCATACAATCTTACGAGAATGCGAAACCTTGTTTGCTGATTGGTGCCGACAACTGGCATCTCGCGGAACCCATGGAAATACGTGGGGAATCACGACGACATCCTATCGCATCAAAGTCTCGTCTAGGGTGGACTTTACAAGGCAGCGATTCCACCAGCTCGCAGATTCATCACGTTAACGTTCATACTTGTGAATACTCCAAAGTTACGATCAGCTGCACGATGAAGTATAAACGTACTTTAATCTTGAAGCAC
The DNA here is from genome assembly GCA_951804985.1 of Dryomyza anilis. Lineage (NCBI taxonomy): Eukaryota > Metazoa > Arthropoda > Insecta > Diptera > Dryomyzidae > Dryomyza > Dryomyza anilis. The sequence goes on along the minus strand of OX638133.1, from coordinate 59,729,337 downwards.
CAACAACAAAACGTTTAACGTTAGAGGACGACAAAAATGCTTTGCAGATTTTAGATTCAACGTGTAAGCATTTTAACGGTCGTTTCGAAGTTGGACTTCTTTGGCGAAATATTCAAACTAGCTACATAACGGCGTTCAGACGATTGATGTGCATTAATAAAAAAATTAGCAGGGATCCAGCATTAAAAAGCACACTGCAGAATCAAGTCGACAATTTGATTACAAAGGGATACGCTTGAAAGCTCACAAGTGATGAAATCACTAAAAATTCAAGTTTAACTTGGTACCTACCGGTCTTCGTTACGCTAAACCCTAACAAACCTGGAATGGTACCTGGTATGGGACGCGGCAGCAACAACTAGCGGAACTTCTCTAAACGACTTCCTACTTACGGGCCCAGATCTGCTTAACTCGCTTCACGACGTACTGCTCGGTTTTAGAGTCGGACAAATAGCGATCTGCGGCGACACAGCCGAAATGCTTCATCAAATTAATGTAAGAGACAGCGACAAGCACGTTCAGAGATTTCTTTGGTGGGAAAAGACGATGAAATTCACAAGCCCAGCATCTTCGTAATGCGCGCATTAACGTTCGGAATTTGTTGTGCGCCATGCATCGCGCATTATGTTCGCGATAAAAAGGCAGAAAAATATAAAAGTCAATACCCTCGCCGTGGAGACTATACAAAAACATCACTACGTCGACGACCCAATCGACAGCGTTGGTAGCGAAGAGTAAGCATTGAATTTAGCGCGGCAGGTTAAGCATATACACGCAGCAGCCGGCTTCCATATACGCAACTGGTCTACAAACTCTACATTCGTTCTTGCGCAACTAAGCAAGCACAACACGAAAAAATACAAAAAATGAAAAAATACTTGGTTTGTATTGGGACTCTAAAAAAGATGTATTCAAGTACATTTTCAGACTTGCGAGACTACGCCGCGATGTGTTAGCAGATTGTTTAGTGCCAACAAAACGTGAAACACTACTGGTGCTCATGTCCATATTCGATCCTTTAGGTTTCCTCTCATGCTACACAACAGGCGGTAAAATACTCGTACAGGCGATCTGGCGATCAGGTATTGGCTGGGACGACGAAATGGAAAGCAGTCGTTACACTGATTTCATCTGTACAAATTCCACGATGCTACGCGCCTTATATGAAAGAAGCAACTGACATCCAGCTACACACCTTCGTAGACGCTGGAGAACTCGCGTACGCAGCCATGTGCTACTTGCGCGCATAATTCGCCGATCGAGTCGTGATCACCGGTCGCTGCAAAGTCAAAAGTTGCGCCGCTTAAGCCACACTCAATCCCTCGGGTGGAACTTCAGGCTGCTGTCATCGGCGTCAGGCTAGCCAAAAAAATAATCAACATTCAACGTATTCCTGTTAACTCGTAATATTACTGGTCAGATTCAAAAACGGTGCTGCAATAGCTACGCATGGACCCTAGAAACTTCCAACAATTTGTAATGCACCGCGTAGGTGAAGTTTTAGAAACTACAAACATATCCCAATGGAATTGGGTGCCATCAAAAGAAAACGCTTCTGACTTCGCCACCAAGGTTCGACCACATTGGCACGCCGGCACATGGATTTCAGGACCAGAATTCTTGTTAAACGACGTCAGTACGTGGCCAAAATGCGACAATTTAGGCGAGTGTGATGCAACCGAGCTCAGGCATCACGCAATGTATATCGATAAAATTGTTACAACAACATTGAAAATTAACTTCAATTACTTATCCGACTGGAAGTGACTGTATCGTGCTATAGCAACATTTTTACTATATTTAGATAAGCTCAAAGCGGCAAACAAATCGGATCCGCGCCCACGTGATGTATCATTCGCAATGATTCAGAAAGCGAAACGAATATTGATTCAACAGGCTCAATAAAGCCACTTTTTTGAAGAAATAATGGCGCATATTCATAGACAGTTTAAAGTAGACTTAAAAATTAAAATCAGCTTTTTGGCATTTTAAATATGTGAAAATTGTAAAAAATCTGACTCTAATATTAAAGTTGACTTTAAATTGTCTATGGAAATGCGCCAATATGTCTTAAAAATGGTAAGCCTATACCAAAAAACAGAAAACTAATATCTTTAAACGCGTAGATGCGTACGTAGATGCGAATGGTCTTTTGAGAGTTCGAAGCAGGGCAGAGTACATTAATAACGCATATGTCGTCTTACTGCCTAATAAATTACTGCCTACTTTTTTTGATAGTCAGATTCTTTCTTTCGCACTAAACGACTGTTAATAATATTAGAAGCCAGTACTGCATAGCACGACTAAGGGTCTTGTATAAAACGATACGCCGTTTATGCCAGCGCTGTAAGAACAGCTCTGCCGCGCTGCAGACACCTCAAATGGCTCCGTTGCCAGCGGCGAGACTGGCTAGCTTCGAACGACCGTTCACCTTCGTTGGAATCGACTACTTCGGACCGCTTAACGTGGCTGTCGGTAGGAGGCGTGAAAAGAGATGCGGCGTATTATTCACATGTCTAACCGTGCGCGCAGTGCATATTGAAATAGCATACAGTCTAGATACTGGTTAATGCGTAATGTGTATTCGTAATTATACGTATTTCTCCCTCGAGAAATATATACCAACAACGGAACGAATCGATTGCACGAAATTCGAAACAACAAAATGGAAATTTAATATTCCAGCAGCACCGCACATGGGCGGCGCCTGGGAACGGCTCGTAAGGTCAGTGCAGACCATCCTAAAAAACATGTGTCCGGAGATGAACTTCAACGACGAAACACTACGCAGCGCGTTGTGTGAGGTCGAATTTATAATTAATTCTCGCCCACAACTTTCGTTACAAAGATTCGTTACAAAGATTCGCTACAAAGATAGCGATACTCGACGTCGGCAAAAAGCAGTAGGCAAGCGATTACTACACTCACTTACAAGGAGGGGAATGTTGCCGCCATTTTATGATTATTTGTATTTTTTATTATAAAGTAAAGTTTTCAATTATAAATGTAACTGCAATAGTCTACATACAAATTGTTAGTTTCATGTACTCACACACTTCGTGTATGTAGTTATATGTACAAAAAATATTGAGAGCATTTAGCTGAAAACGAAAATGTAATTATTAGCTTCAACTACTTTAAGAGGGCAGACCGATTTCAACCAGCGCGGTGATAGGACAAATTATTTTTAAAGCTTGCTTCAATTTGAATATTTTCGAATAAAACTGAATTATACAGAATTTAAATTAAAAGCTGCAAAAAGTTTGTCTTATAAAAGTAAGTAAAGTAAAGTAAAACGAAGTTTGCAAGATGCATAGTCAGACGTCGCGACGTACGACACTATCGCAGCAAAGACACAAACAGCTTCGTATTTTGTTTCCGCAGTTGCGTGTGTTTTTGTGAATTACGATTTGCCGTTACAAAAGAGACGGAAGAAAAGAATAACAAAACACATGCAAAGATCAAACCAAAGTCCGTTGTTCTGCGAAATATTAATTACTTCATAAAACTTCTGATTGTTTTTGTGCATCAAGAATTTTTTTTGGGAACACATGGGCGAAAATAACACTAGCATGGCACTCTGAATTACAAGATTAAATTGCAAAGATTTAATTTCTTAGAATTTGTATATTCAATTTTCTTTTATTGTCTCTCATGAAGTCGGAAATCTTTTTTAGTCTGAAACTTGTATATGCGTAGCTAGTTTATAAAGATTCTTATTATTTATATTAAATTTCAATTACATTTGCAATTATTTAATTAGGTAAACAAAAAATAAATTGATTAAGTGGGTAATTTTTTATTTTTTTAATATACAGGGTCGGAGAATCGATTTTATATGCAATATGTGAATATGTTTTGCATTGCGTTTTTATACAAAATATCACAGAAAGGAAAAATTTAAAAGAATTTTTTTGATCATAATTAGGCTGATTTCTGAATTTTTTTTAACAACAATGAAAATGGGTTAAACAATTATTAAATTACTTAAATTACAATAATATTAAAGAAGCTACATTTTTTATACAGCTTAATTAAATTACAGAAATCTAGAAATCTAAATTTCTAGGTTTTATATTTTTAGTGTAAAAATTCGAGAATTCTCGTCGAGATTCTCGATATCGTTGGAAAAATTGGATTTCGGATCTCGTATCGACTTTTAAAGGTAATATCGATATCGTCTCGAATTTCGAGACGAGATCGATCAAGATCACTACCAATGGGTCGGATGGAATACCGCAAACTTAATGATTCAAATGCCGATAGAAAACCGGCCACCATTCATGCACAACTACACTCCTTTTTCCAGGAAAAGCGAGTGAAAGACTTCTCAGGAGTAAAATGTATAAAAAAAACCACTAAGAATTCGGCTTGATTCGAACATGCTAAATTCCATAATGCTTTTAAAATTAAACTACATTTTTAATAGTTGTTCATCTTTTTAACGTTTCTTTTTTAAAATACTAAAAAAAAAAAGAGTTGTTTTAGCTATTGTTTATTTTTTACGCTATTTCACATAAAGAAAACAAAGTTCAAAAATTTACGCTTTATAATATCTAAAAATGTTGTTCTTACCGGTAAAAAACCGGAAATCAAATCAAATTCCGTTACCGAAATTACCCCAATACCGTACCGTTATTCGTATCGATTACAACCCCCGGTTTTAATAATAAAAAAATTCTAATGGGTTGGTTTGCTATTACAAGGTCTAGGGAGCCCTATGGATCGGGGGGCTCGGGCCCGCCCAATGAGCCCATGTGTAAAGACGGCTCTGTGGATATTCGAATGTCATTTTTTAAGGATATTCGACAAAAATGCAAAAACGTGTTTATAGGAATATTCTTCTTAAATCTAAAAAAAAAAAAGCCCACAGTGTTATGTATTTAAAATACTTATAAGGGTTCCTGAGATATGATTAAAAAATAACGAATTATTTGAATTTTACGATTTTTATTTTTGAACAATTTTTTAATGTGAGTAGCAGGGCTAGGATTTTGATGAAATGTTTTTTTTTTATTAAATCATTTGTCATTTTTAGGTAATTTTTTTAATTGTTTTAAATTGTATAATTTCGTAGATTCTCCTAAAGTAGATTTGAAAGAAAAATGTAGCATCTTTGGTCTATTTTTGTAGTACTATTTTTGTCTTTCTTACTTGCAACTCTGCAAAGGAGTTGAAGCCAAAAATATTCCATCGCAAGTTAATAAATTTATGAATAGCTCTTACATTCGTTTGATCTGAAATTAAGAAAGAAAATCGGTATAATAGATATGGATGCATTTAAATACGCGCCTCTCGTCAGTGTCGGCGTGGAACAAAAGATACTGTATTAAAAACAGAGTTCGTAAAATATCCCTCAAAGATATTTATCAATTTATATCCCTCACAAAATGATGGATATAAATTGATGAAAAAATATTTAGATCATTGAGCGATATTTTTATTTTCATCATTGATGAGAAAAAATATATCGCTCAATGATCGAAATTAATTTGCATCTCAAAAGTACTCAGCACTGATGATGAACATAATTTGTATCTTCAATTTTTCTCATCATTGAATGATGAGAAAAAGTAGAACGTAGCGAATTCTCATCATTTGAAGATGAAAATAAATGATGAGAAAAGATGAAAAAAGTTAATAAATTTATGAATAGCTCTTACATTCGTTTGATCTGAAATTAAGAAAGAAAATCGGTATAATAGATATGGATGCATTTAAATACGCGCCTCTCGTCAGTGTCGGCGTGGAACAAAAGATACTGTATTAAAAACAGAGTTCGTAAAATATCCCTCAAAGATATTTATCAATTTATATCCCTCACAAAATGATGGATATAAATTGATGAAAAAATATTTAGATCATTGAGCGATATTTTTATTTTCATCATTGATGAGAAAAAATATATCGCTCAATGATCGAAATTAATTTGCATCTCAAAAGTACTCAGCACTGATGATGAACATAATTTGTATCTTCAATTTTTCTCATCATTGAATGATGAGAAAAAGTAGAACGTAGCGAATTCTCATCATTTGAAGATGAAAATAAATGATGAGAAAAGATGAAAAAAATTATGAGAAAAAAGATGAAAAAAATGATGAGAAAAATGATGAGAAAAATGATAGAGAAATGATGATAAAATGATTAGAAAAATATGAGGACAAATGAGATAATGGACACATCCGATGCTGAATGATATGTAAGCAATGGTTTCGACAAGTCCATTGAAAGATGAGGTGCTCCTGGACATGTCCAAGATGACCTCGGACAAAATTTTTTTTTTGTTATTTTTTTAAAAGTTATAAAAATGATTTTGGACATGTACACTGGAGGATGAGGTGCTCCTGGACATGTCCATGATGACCTCGGACACATTTTTTTTTTTCATTATTTTTTGAAATGTTATAAAAATGATTTCGGACATGTCCACTGGAGGATGAGGTGCTCCTGGACATGTCCATGATGACCTCGGTTAAACATTTTTTTTTAATATATTTTGAAATGTAATAAAAATGATTTTGGACATGTCCACTGGAGGATGAGGTGCTCCTGGACATGTCCATGATGACCTCGGACACATTTTTTTTTCATTATTTTTTGAAATATTATAAAAATGATTTTGGACTTGTCCACTGGAAGATGAGGTGCTCCTGGACATGTACATGATGACCTTTTACAATTTTTTTTTTCATTATTATTTGAAATGTTATAAAAATAATTTTGGACATGTCCACTGGAGAATGGATGAGGTGCTCACGGGCATGTCTAGAATGACCATGGAAATTTTTATTTTTGGGTTGTTTTTGTTCGATGAATATCTGATATTGTTTAAATGAAAATACATTTATACATTTGTATTGTTAATGATTTTTTTTATTAAAAATGTAATTGTTCAACAATATTATGATTTAATTTTACTAAAAATAGGTTTTCTAAATTATCCCTACTTAATTTATTTCTTAACCTAGTATGTATTGTAGGTAATGCACTAAAAGCCCGTTCAACGGAAACTTGCGTAGCTGGAACAGACAATGCAATTTCAGCTATATCTCCTAAAGATTTTTCTTTGTAATATATAGCTTTCCAGTATAGTAGTACGTCACTTTGAATTGGTAGTCTATCGACGTATTGACGGTTTTCTAATTTTTGTCTGATATTCTCGTTTTCGCACGTTGATGGTGTTTCAGCTGAAAGTTTCTCTTCTAGTTTGCTATATCTGCCCTCTGGCTTTGATGTCGTTGGGGAGGGTTCTGCTAATATTTGTTTACTAGGATTAAATTCATTTATTAATTTAAAACTGGTCATCAAATGATCCTGAAATTAAAGAATACGTCATTTTTTGCAAGTAAATTATTTTATTTTATGCTTACAACTGCTCTGCGATTCAGTTAATTATGTTGAACCTCTATAGCAAAATCTTGGATCTATGTAAATAGCAGCGAGAAATGCATCATTTTCTAGCAGTATCCGTTTTCTTATTTTCATCGCGTCTAAAAGCATTTTCGCATAAATGTTGTTAAGGTGAAGTTTCTCCAAGTCTGTTTCACAAACAAGCCATTCACGGTAGAAATCTCCCATTACCAACTGCTCTGTTTGCAACATTTTGGTACAATCTGAGACAGGTTTAAACGATACGCAGAAATTTTCCACAAACGCCCAATTTATTTCATAATTATAGGAAGTGTTATCCTCTATACTGGCTCTGATTTCTTTTAGCGATCGAATCATATTATATGTAGAACTCCATTTTGTGTTGTTGTCTAATATCGGCATGGGCAAACCTTCTTCATATCGAATATCCTTTCTCAATGATTTTACAATTTTTCTGCAATCATCAACAGGCGTTACTATTTGCTTTAAAACATCCCACGAAGCTAACTGAAGTGTAATGTACTGCACAATGAACAACTGACATTGTTAATTTAATATTTTCGTTAATATCATTGAAGTTGTCATCTATAACATCGTTGTCACATATTCCAACATCTTCATATTCTTGAAGAAGTCGTGAAGTTTTTATAACACTTGCCCCATTGTCTGTCGTCATGGAATAAATTTGCTTCATATCAATTTCAAAGTCGTTTAAGCATCTCCGAATTTCACTTTTTAGATATCGAGCTGTGTGACGATCCGTAAGTTCAACCATTGAAATTGTATTTATATTTATTTCAAAGTCTTTGATATATTGAATATTGATGCCCATTATGCTTTTATCCTTCGACGTTGCAATGTCCATTTTCAAGCATATTACACTATTTTTATTATTATTCATAATATTTTCTCGAACTTTAATTTTTATCATATTTAAATGATCGACGATTTCTGGAGTTGAACTTAATACCAAAAGCGGACGACCAGGGTTGTAAAATTTTTTGAAAGCATTTGTCATCATCAAAAAATCTAAATGGCATATGTAGACGAGTAATAACCAATACATTTCAAATATTCACTTCGATCCAATTCTGAAGCAACACTTATTTTTTTAATTTTTTTTGATGGTGAACTGAACTCGCTTTCAGAAGTCTCTCTACAGTTGTAATTATGAAGATTTTCGAAGTGACGTTTAATGTTTCCAGCATGGTTTTTCAATTTTTTTTTTTTGCATTTAGCATTCTTTTTATCCTCATCCAAGCACACCAAAGTTAAAACATCGATCGATTTCTTCCCATTTTTTAAGATAGAGATTGGCAATTATAGTGACTTTCGGTAATGATGTTAAACAATAGACTAATTTATATTTTTTTTAAGGAGGTATATATAGAAATTAAAATTTTATTAAAAAGTACCTGTACCACGATATAAAATCGTTACGTGTACCACGTAATAAAATCGTTTGACCTAAGGATGTTATTTCTTACTGTATTCATTCATCTAAATAATTCCCTACACGATTTATACCTATTCGAAAAATACTTTTATTACGGTCTCGCTTGGCTTTTTTTGGTTACAATTTTTATACAGTTAATATTCCTAAAAATGTTATATTATATTGCTTATGCTTCGTTATTACGGTATAAACTGTATTGAATTTTGCGGATTTGCATTATTACGGTGATATCGATACTCACAGCAAATACCGACATATGTATTTACACATTCAGTCAACTACCCGTACGCGTGTCCCCCTAGTGTTGAAAAAATTAAAGATGTCCAAAAAACTTTAATGCCATGTCATCTTCTAGTGGTCTTATTCAAACGCATTTTTATGACATTTCAAAACAATATGAAAAATATTGTCCATGGTCATCCTGGACATATCCATGAGCACCTCATCCATTCTCCAGTGCACATGTCCAAAATCATTTTAAGTCATTTCCATCTTTTTGATCTTTGCGATCTTTCTGATTTTTTTCGATCTTTTTAATCTTTTCGATCTTTTCGATCTATTTGATCTTTTCGATCTTTTTGATAATTTTGATTTTTTCGATCTTTTTGATTTTTTCGATCTTTTTGATCTTTTTGATCTTTTCGATCTTTTCGATCTTTTTTAACATTTTTATTTTACGATCTTTTTGATCTTTTTGATTTTTTCGATCTTCTTAATCTTTTTTATTTTTTCGATCTTTTTGATCTTTCTGATTTTTTCGATCTTTTTGATTTTTTCGATCATTCTGAACTTTTGATCTTTTCGATCTTTTCGATCTTTTTGATCTTTTCAATCTTTTTTATTTTTTCGATCTTTCTGATCTTTTTGATCTTTTCGATCTTTCTGATCTTTTCGATCTTTTGATCTTTTTGATCTTTTTGATCTTTTCGATCTTTCTGATCTTTTGATCTTTTTGATTTTATCGATCTTTTTTATCTTTTCGATCTTTTGATCTTTTTGATCTTTTTGATCTTTTTGATCTTTTTGATCTCTTTGATCTTTTTGATTTTTTGATCTTTTTGATCTCTTTGATCTTTTTGATCTTTTCGATTTTTTCGATCTTTTGATTTTTTTGATCTTTTTGAGATTTTTGATCTTCTGATCTTTTCGATCTTTGATCTTTTTGATATTTTCGATCTTTCTGATCATTTTATCTTTTTGATCTTTTTAATTTTATCGATCTTTTTTATCTTTTTGATCTTTTCGATCTTTTTGATCTTTTTGATCTTTCTGATCTTTGATCTTTTTGATCTTTTCGATCTCTCTGATCTTTTTTATTTTTTTGATCTTTTTAATTTTATCGATCTTTTTTATCTTTTTGATCTTTTGATATTTTTGATATTTTTGATTTTTTTTGATCTTTTTGATCTTTTGGATCTCTTTGATCTTTTTGATCTTTTTGATCTTTTCGATCTTTCTGATCTTTTTTATTTTTTTGATCTTTTTAATTTTATCGATCTTTTTTATCTTTTTGATCTTTTGATATTTTTGTTCTTTTTGATCTTTTTGATTTTTTTTTGATCTTTTTGATCTTTTGGATCTCTTTGATCTTTTTGAACTTTTCGATCTTTTTAATTTTTTCGATCTTTTTTTTTTTTTTTGATCTTTTCGATTTTTCTGATCTTTTCGATCTTTTTGATCTTTTTGATCTTTTTGATCTTTTCAATCTTTTTGATCTTTTTGATCTTCTAAATATTTTCGATCTTTTTGATCTTTTGAAGGCGATTCCGCCCACATGAAGTGCTCATCCTGGACATGTCCAAAATATATATATTTTTTTTTTGAATTTAGGTTACTCCGTCAACTTCCACACCGAAGGTGAAAGGCTTAGAGAATTATTTGGCCAATTCTACGAATTATAACGCCATAACGAATTATAGTTTTTTTAAAAACTGTACTTTTCAAAATAGTTTTATTTGCACTTTATACGCCTTAGCGTAATTACCACGCCGTACGCGACACAAACTGTAAATATATATGGCCGAGATAACGAGATTTCTCCCATACAACTCTACTTGACTGCGCCGAACCACAACCGAACGGTTTGAGTTCTAAATGGCGAGTCCAAAATCATTTTTATAATATTTCAAAAAATAATGAAAAAAAAATGTGTCCAAGGTCATCATGGACATGTCCAGGAGCACCTCATCCTCCAGTGGACATGTCCAAAATTATTTTTATTACATTTCAAAATATATTAAAAAAAAATGTTTGACCGAGGTCATCATGGACATGTCCAGGAGCACCTCATCCTCCAGTGGACATGTCCGAAATCATTTTTATAACATTTCAAAAAATAATGAAAAAAAAATGTATCCGAGGTCATCATGGACATGTCCAGGAGCACCTCATCCTCCAGTGGACATGTCCAAAATCATTTTTATTACATTTCAAAATATATTAAAAAAAAATGTTTGACCGAGGTCATCATGGACATGTCCAGGAGCACCTCATCCTCCAGTGGACATGTCCGAAATCATTTTTATTACATTTCAAAATATGTCCAGGAGCACCTCATCTTCCAGTGGACAAGTCCAAAATCATTTTTATAATATTTCAAAAAATAATGAAAAAAAAATGTGTCCGAGGTCATCATGGACATGTCCAGGAGCACCTCATCCTCCAGTGGACATGTCCAAAATCATTTTTATTACATTTCAAAATATATTAAAAAAAAATGTTTGACCGAGGTCATCATGGACATGTCCAGGAGCACCTCATCCTCCAGTGGACATGTCCGAAATCATTTTTATAACATTTCAAAAAATAATGAAAAAAAAAATGTGTCCGAGGTCATCATGGACATGTCCAGGAGCACCTCATCCTCCAGTGGACATGTCCAAAATCATTTTTATTACATTTCAAAATATATTAAAAAAAAATGTTTGACCGAGGTCATCATGGACATGTCCAGGAGCACCTAATCCTCCAGTGGACATGTCCAAAATCATTTTTATTACATTTCAAAATATATAAAAAAAAATGTTTGACCGAGGTCATCATGGACATGTCCAGGAGCACCTCATCCTCCAGTGGACATGTCCGAAATCATTTTTATAACATTTCAAAAAATAATGAAAAAAAAATTGTCCGAGGTCATCATGGACATGTCCAGGAGCAAAACTTTACATACATTTAGCGGAATTTAGGAAGATAATCAATTTTCCATAAATATTCCTCATATATGTCTGACAAATCGTCGATTAAGTATTTGCTAAAGGAGCGAAATCTAGTAGGACATTTGCAGAGACAGTGAGCAAGAGATTCCTTCTTCTTGATATCATTGCGGCTGCGACAGTGCCTGTGAAAAGGGATTCCTAGTCTGGCTGCATGTTTCCCCATTGCCCACTGTTCTGTGATAATTTCGACAATCCTCGCAATGTCTACACGTGACCTGAAAATTAAATCACTTGATCTTTTCGTATCGTATGTGGGCCTGGTCTTTCTGGAGACGGCACAAGATGAAAGCCTTTCCCATCTTGTTATACCCTACACCTATGAGGTACAGTACATTATCTTTGTGCATATATTTTAACGCCCCTTGGGAGGCTTGTTCGGTATGGAAAAGTATATATATTATTGATCGGCATCACTACCCGAGTCCGTTTAGCTATGTCCGTCTGAATGCTATAAAATTTCGTCTCTATATGTTTGAGCCAAAAGTAGAAACTGAGTTTGGAAATGAGCCAAATCGGTCAACGGTCACGCCTACCTCCCATACAAGTCAGTTTTATATAACTCTTTAACAACTAATAACTCGAAAAGTATTCAACATATAGTTATAAAATTTAAAACGTATTGTTAGAATTTACCTAAAAATATGTGGTCCAAAATGGGCGTGATCCGCCTACATTTTTTTTTTCATGAGTTACCGGGTTTTCTTAGTGGAAATTTTAGCCGTTAATTATTAAAATCAAATCTATGAAATATTAGCCTTAGACGTGGTCCGTCCACTTTTATTTTTCTAATTTTTTTTTTTGTTTTTTATACTTTTATATACAATTTTTTTATATATGGGGATATGTGAATAATATTCTGAGGGTGGGAGTTTAGCATAATTAAGAACTTTAAAATTAAGTTATACAATTAAATATCTCACATTAAGGTGTAGGGTATTCCGTAGTCGGGCCGGACCGACTATAAAGTCCGTCCCATGTGACCAAACTAACACACGAGACCTAACATTCTCAACTCGTTTTAGCCATGGAGTGGTAGTGAGAGAAAAAATGTCCTTTCACAACACCTAGAGGGAACAAATATTTCCTGCGCCTGGGAATTGTAGAGGAACTCCGCCATGCAAGCTCGTCATCTTTTTCGTTCCCCTCTAAGTTTCTATGTATGTTGAGAGATTCGCACATTGGTTCAGAAACGTTTTTCATCGGCCAAAACTCTGTATCTTTTGATGTATTGAATCAATTCAACGATCTTTATTTTTTAAAATAAAATGTATCACTCAACGAAAGACCTTTATTTTTGAAATAAAAATTATCTCTCAACCAAAGATATATTTTTTTTTTAAATAAAAAATATCTGTCAACCAAATCATTCATAGTTTTTAAAACTAATATCTCCCAGTGAAAAACCAAATGGAAATAAAGGTTCATAGTTATTTCTTATATCTGGTTCTAACATAAAATTAATTCTAAATAAAGAGTGAGCATTTAAAAATAAAAATGAACATTTAATTAAAAATAGGCACCTAATCGGGCATTAAAATAAACAGGGTGAAACTAGCCGGCCAGGGAATAGGACCCAAATGCCTAGCTGTTACTTGTTTCCACAAAACGAAGGGCCTCCTATATCGTCCCATATGTGAATTGGCCTCATGTTGCAAATTTGACCCACTTTCTTGTTGCGGACGTGCATTAAGCTCGCCTTACCTGAAAAAAAATGTTATCAAAATTTAAAATAAATATAAAATATACTCACACTTTTCCAACGTCGTCATCGCTTTCCGGCGGGCCCTGAAAATAAAAAGAATAAATATTAGTAAATATAATAAAAAAATATAAAATCATAATATATAAATAATAAAAAGAATTAAAAATAAGTTAATAATAATAAATAAGAAAAAAATGTAGTATGTTTATTGGTATAAGGGCCATTCCACACCAAATCGACCAGCGGTTGGAACTCATCTTCTTCGATTTCAATGAAATTTGCAAAACTGATAAAGGGTATCGAAATATGAATTGATCAATTTTTGTTTTATTTTTTCGCGCACTACTTCCAGAGATACAGTGGTTCAAATTTATAAAAAATGGGCCAAAAATCACTATGGTTGTTCATATTTCAATATCTCTTAATGTTGAAATACCAGAAACTCCGTTGATGGCTCGTTTTAAAGTTAATAGAACAAGCTTTTATACCAATTAAGTTGTAACTTCTAAACTTGTGGTCCGTGTTAATAACTCATGCACTTCAAAATGGATGTCCTTAAAAAGGACCATTTTTAAAAATCTGAAAAAATCACATATTTTGGTTGATTTAATATAAATGTTTATGCCAAATTTCAAGATGGTATTTTGATGGCATCATATTTTAAAAATTATTTTTTTTAATTTTTACATATTTTTTATATTGAAAAAAAAAAAAAAAAATATATATTTTTTTCAAAAGTAAAATTTGCAATAATTTTTCAATGATTTTTGTAACTCTGATTTCGAAAATAGCGTCAGTTTCATCAAATTGTCTCTAGTTATTGAGATATATACCATTTTTCGAAAATCGTAAAAACTATATGCCAAAATTAATATCTCAAAAACTATATTGAATATGATAAAACTGACTTCATTTTAGAAATCATTTTAGAACATTTATAATAAATTGACGAAAACTTAGAAATTTTTTCAGAATTTTAAAAAGGGTCCTTTTTAAGGACATCAATTTTGATGTGCAAGGATAATGACCACGGACCACATGTTCACGTTTAGAAGCTACAATGTTCTGAAAGCCTGTTCTCTTAGCTTTAAAACGAGCCATCAATGGAGTTTCTAGCATTTCTAGTTTAAGAGATATTTAAATATAAACAACCATACAAAAGTGATTTTTGGCCCATTTTTTTGTAACTTTGAGCCACTGTATCTCTAGAAGTAGTGGGCGAAAAAAATAAAAAAAATTGGTCAGTACATATCTGGATACCCTTTATTGAATTTTATTGAAATCCAAAAGGTAAAATCTCAAATTTGACTTTTTTTTTGTCGATTTGGTGTGGAATGGCCCATAAATGAAACACATATTCAATATAAATGAAAAAAAAAAAAAAAAAAACCGAATACTTGCCCATGTTGGCACTGCAACACTATCAGCATAGAACGATGAAAGGAATATCCCGCAATTACTATTGCGCTCCTATAAAACGAAAAGTCATGTCGTCATCAACTAAAACAAGTTAGAGGTTAGTGGCGGCTAGATTTTGCCACTGCAGAAAACAAAAAATGAGGATATCAAAAATAGTCGCCAGATGCTGAAGGAGCCGAGAAGTGCGGAATATAAAATTAAACCGATATTTCTTAAAGTAAAAAACGCTAAGGAAAGCGAATAAATAATTTAATTTTAAAACGATTGGCCGAAAATTAATAACATATTTAAAAAAAAAACTCGCAGCCGACCTACAAAAGGGCAATGGCGCTACCAGAGGATTGGGATACCATCCAAATAAAAATAAGATAGAACCCTGGACAGCAGCTAAGTGCAAAACAACAAAAAAAACAAAATTTTAAATTAAATATCTAGTCGGCCAGTCAGCGGCTGCGAGCGACAATTTATATTTTTCTCAATTTGATTTAATTGTGTTTAAAATATTTAAATCCCGTACCCTAAAATGTTCATACTTACACAAATATTCCGGTGAAATCCAGCGTAGCGCTTCATCGTCTGCCAAAGGCGAGGCAAAAATAAAAAAAATTATTAGAAATTTGGAAATATTTCATACTTACCCAAATATTCCGGTGAAATCCTGTGTAGCGATTCTTCGTCCGCTTATTCCCGTGCGAAAACCTAAAAAAATGAAAATATTAGAAATTCACAAGATTTTAAAGAAATCAAAAAATAAGAAAATTATAAAACCTGAAAAGAAAACCATTGGTAAGAAAAATTATTAAATAAAAAAGAAACATGAAAATAAAATAAGAAAAGAAACTCGAAAAATAAAATAAGAAAAGAAACCTGAAAATAAAATGAGAAAGAAGCCTGAAAAGAAAATTAGGATAAGACCTATAAGAAATATTAAAATTTTTGCGATTAGTTTATTTCTGTTAATAGTAAATTTTAGAATACATGCCTGTGTAAAATGAAAAGCAGAGAAGAGTGCTAAAAGGAAGAAAAGATTAGTTAGACGTTGAAGGAAATCACATTTAGTATACACTTACCCAAATTTAACACCAATGCGAGATTGTACGACGTTTCCAATAAGAACTATATTGAGGTAGGGAATTTAGTAGGCGAAACTAGACAAAAAAGGGTAATTTTATAGTAAAAAAAAGTTAATCTTTCAAAAAAAAAGTTTTGATATAAACTTACCTTCGTTTGCCCGGCACTTTTGCTGAAGTCCAAACTCTTCATTGTTTTTTGTTAATTTGTTTGTTTATCCCTGTAAATAAAAAAAGGTTAATTTAGTAATGATTAGGTTAGGTACAATTTTTGGGTGTTTTGGTTTGACAAAGAAAAAAAAAACAAATAGATTATTTTTTAAAACTTTTCATTTTCTCTTAAAAACTGGCTATCACTGCGTATATCGAATTTTTGGAACATTCGACCAGATTTAGATTTTTTTGGTTTAATTTCTATTTGTTTATGGGATTGATAATATTTTTGGAATTATTTTTTTGTAACTAATTTTTTTTTTGGTTTCATATGAATCTTATTGTTTTATTTTTGTTATTATCGTTTGATTTTATATATCCCTTGTTTTTTTTTTTTTGGTTACAATTTTTTTTTGTAAATTTTGTTCACTAATATCTTTTTCGATTATTTGGTAACTGTGAAGTTTGAATTTTTTTCTCACGATTTTTTTTTTAGATGCATTTAAATTTCATGTTTTTTTTCTGTCGTGCATTTGAATATTTTTGTTGGTCACTTTGTTTATATATTTTTTTATTTGATTATATTTCATTCATTTATTTTTCATTAACTGTATTGCACTTTTTATCGTTTTATTAATTTAATTCAATATTGAACTTTTTTATATCTAAGTTTATGCAATATTATTTGTTGTATTATTACGAACATATTTTTGCCTTTTTCTTTATGTAATCTGTTCCTTAGGATTACTTGATAGAACAGATTACTTGATAGACATCCCAACTAACGCCAGAGCTCAAGTTACACTCAGGCTCCAGTATCTTGAACCTAACTTGATTGTTTTGAATTTATTTGACAATTGTTTTAGAACAATTGTTCAATTTTTTTTATTTTAATCAAGCAACACTTCCGTTTTCATTAACAATAACAAAAATAAAATAAACTGACACAAACTTTGTAGGAACTTGCAAATCAAAAATTACCTTACATTAGCGTTTATTTATGGTAAGTGAGCGAAATTTAACTTTTACACTGCTACGTCCACTATCCCGCAGACATTTTATCGAAGCGATAGATCAAGTGAATTGAAATTGCGTGTGCACCTTAAAAAATGTTAATGCTGCGAATGCAGACGACCTTTTAAATCGGCATTGATCGGTATATTGTATATAGAGGATGTACTGGCGAAATTTTTATGACCCACACGCTGCACTATTAGACGCCTTGAGTGCCTTCAATCACATTTATTTCGGAACTAATGTGACGTTCACTGTTCTTTCTTATGCTGATGTGGGTCCCTGCGAATTTGCCATTAACAAAGCGATACAAGACTGTTATATTTCAGCAATATTGCGACGGCGAACACTAGTTCAATATATCTCTATATATGTTAAGTCACTGCTGCACCTGTGTTTATTAATAATGTAATATTAAATCATATTAACAATATCATTTAAAATATTAAAAATTTATTATATATTTGTACTTGCTTGTTTTTCTTATTGCAAAAAGGCCAACAATTTTCCGCAATTTTCTGATATAAAGAGGCACATTTTATATTCATTTGTGAGTCTTTTTCTGAAGCTTATTTCAATAAAAAATGAATCTTGTAAGATTCAGTTGCAAGAGCATTTCTAGTTTACTTTTAGGCTCATTTGCTAGATTGTTTTTAGGCTCCGATACAAGATTCATAAAATAGCCATCTACCTATGCTCAGGTCTGAATGACGCATTTTTATCAGAAAATGTATATTTCAAAACTCTTTTCTGAATGAAACATGAGCGCTCAGGCTCAGGCAAAAGATTGTGAAAACAATCTTTTCGGAGTTCTTGCGTTGGCTGGGATGCCTTAAAGTAAAAGGCGTTTCTTTAAAAGACATGTATTATCTAACTCCTTTGAAATACACCCTACACGAACGATGATGGTACACACACATAAAAACTGTACATATAACAAAAATGTTAATCAATGCAATTCATTTTTAATTGAAACACAGCCGATGTAACTTTTAATTGTATTGAATTCAATATTCGTAATGAGAATTCGTTAATTGATAAACATTTAACAATTTTCTTTGTTATATTGATATTTTAGTTTTTATATACAAAAAATGTTTTTATTGAGAATTCACTTATAATTAATTAATTAGTAACATCAACTATAAATATATTTCGTTTGACACTTATTTTTGTTTAAAAACTTATTAAATATTTTGTAATACTATTTAAAGTTTGTTTTACAATAATATTTTTAATTGGGTTAAATATATTCAGACCATATTTATATTTATGTTATTTTATATTAGGGCCATTTATTTGGAAAATCCTGAGTCCATTTCGATTCACTAATTTGTAGAAACCGATATTTGCTACATAAATTTTGTGAATTCATCAGCGGCTATATAGGTATTCCATGATACGACCAACAAATACTTCACATGGCGTTGTGAAAATTCCACACAAAGGGCCTGTGTCAATCGGTAACTTTTTACTCGAAACATGAACTTTAGACAAGTAAATCTAAAATTCTGAATTGAGGTGAATATAAATTGCCAAAATTTTGTGTAGCCCAAGGGGCTACATGAAACTCTGACAAATACAAAATAATAAAGTTTGAAGAATTTTAAAACAAATTTAATAAGCAAAAGTTGTTTTGGCCTAAACTTTATTAAAAAAATGTACAATACACTCGGCGTCGCGAAATTTGAAGGACCGAGCTGTATAAATGCTCTGAAAATACAAACTGCAGCACCAGGAATGTGACATCAAACAACCACGTCGGACAAGAGCGTGGACAAATATTGCCTGGGCCAGTTCTTTGGACACAGCACTACCAAATATTACGAGTCAGCGAACATTTTATAGTCTCCGCCGGGGTACAGACATATTCAACTTTCAAACGCGGACCAAATATTCAGAGCCAGCGCGTGCAATTTCGCTACCACCGCATACATGCATATTTTCATATTGCATGAGGGCTCGTGATGCAGTTTGTATTTTCGGGGCACGGCTGCAACACGGTCTTTTATATACTTATGTTAGCCCGAGAATAGTACATTGCCAAGCTCGCGACGCCAACCATTAAAATTAATTTTATTCAATTATTAAATAAAATTCAAACATTTTCTAAATAATTTTCCAATGGTTGTCAAAATTTTGGCACAGCATAAATGAAAATTTTGTTTCACCAGACAAAAATGTTATTCAACCTAATTTCATCGAGTAAAAGTTACCGATTGACACAGGCCCAAATAAACACCAAACAAAATGAAAACACACAAGAAACAAATCCCAGAGATGCATTTTCGAAAATGTGAATTGTAAATGAGCCAATCCACACCAAATCGACCAAAAAAAGTCAAATTAGAGATTTTAACTTTCCGATTTATATAAAATTTGGGCTACAGATAAAGGGTACCTAGATATGTACTGACCAATTTTTTTCGTCCACTACTCCCAGAGATACAGTGGCTCAAAGTTACAAAAAATGGACCAAAAATTACTTTTATATAGTTGTTCATTAGGGCGGATTGAAACCAAACTTTTATTTTTATTTCAAAATGTTAATGTAACTTACATTTTGAAATAAAGTTTACCTGCTAAAGTTTACCACAAAAAAGTGAGTCGAAAAAAATAATGTCCTGTGTTCGCGCATTGCAGATAAAGTTATAAAACACTTTAAATTTACATTTTTATTTTTTTACCATATACATACATTTTTTTTGGATCGTAATAGTTGGTTTCGTTTCTTTGTCGGTGACGGTTGTTTTTGTTTTAGCGCATGCATTTGTGATTAGAACAGTGTCATTTAAAAATTAAAACAAAGTAATATAAATTTTATAAAGTGTAGTATACATTGTTTTACATTATTGTCTAACAATTGATTTAACCAATAGTTAATGTGCAATTATTCAACTAATTGCACACATTTTTTGTAATAATTCCATAAAATAATTCTGTTGCATGTAAATTGTTATTGTTAGTTTATTTGTGTTTTCCAATTCTTCTTTGTGCTATATTTGTTTACGCTAAACTCTTGTTGTGTTGTTAGTGTGTTCAAAATCAGTAGCATTAACCCTTGCGTACCTTTTAATTTTTTTTAGCACTAAATTCTTAACTTTGTGTTTTTCGATAGTTTTATACTATGGATTTCTTATCAGTTGAAAACTTCGCTGCCTGCTCACTGATGGACAAATGTAAAAGTCAGAACATTTTAAACTCAATGTTTTCCTGTTCTGGTCCCTGTGGTCAATTGTACCACGCTACATGTGCTAATATTTCTATTGGATGCACTGAATTTTTATGTTCAGTGCATTCAGGTTTACAGTGGTACTGTCCTACTTGTAGACCCCTTTCTCCATCTGTTTTTTTTGTTAAAATTAAAAACTTTGGTGAAAAACTTAGTATTTTAAATTCAAACTACAGTGAAATATTAAATTCGTTAAACGAATTTAGCTCAATAGTAGAAATCAGTGATACCGTAAATAAGCCAGACTGTGTTGAAGATAATACAGCTATTATTAATGAACCAGTCTCTGATAATGAACCTTCAACTAAAAAAGTTGAAAAAAAACGCAAACGAAAATATAATAATAAATCTTTAAGTCCTCCTAAGGCTAAACGTAGTTCCCAAACAACTTCTGTTACCCCTTCTGGTCCTTCTATTAGTCCATCACTAATAGCAGTTACACTGCCCAAAACAACCACAAGTAGTAAGACACCAGTTAGTTCAACGTTAAAGGCAATCCCAAAATTAAAAAGAATTTTTTTATCTCGGTTGATGCCTGACACAACAACGGAGAATGTTTCCAATTTTATAAAAATGAATAAACTCGTGCCAACTGACACTTATATTTCTTGTAAAAAAATCGGAAACAGGCCAACACATGCATCTTTTACTTTGTCAATTGCGGAAGAACATGCTGCGGCCGTTATCAGTTCAAATCTGTGGACTGATAACATCCTTGTTTCCGAATTCAAAACCAAAAGAAACAATAGACCAACTAAAACAGTCCACCAAAATCCAAAAAACTTAAGCGTATCTCCCTTTACTACCAAAACGTAAGGGGATTGCGTTCAAAGACTCGGGATCTCTTTTTATCTACTCAGAATTTCGCGAACGATATCATCGCGTTAACTGAAACATGGCTAAATAAGAGCTTTTCAAATGTTGAATTATTTGATAATTCATTCAATGTTTTTAGAAAAGATAGATTTGACATCGAAAAATCTCCAGAACAGATTTTTGTTGACACTATATCATCTGACTTACAACAAGTAAGTTGTATTACTTATTGTCTGGAACGACAACTTGACTTAGTATTTACTACAGATAGTAACAATGTTGTAGTTACAAATTCGACGAATGTTCTAATGGACATTGATGCATATCATCCGCCTCTAACAATATTTTATCAATCTGATAGAGCGAATATCATTAATAGTAAATCTGCAGACAAGGCTTATGAATTTAATTTTAAAAAAGCCAACTTTTCATTGTTAAATGAATTGTTGTCTGCTAAAATTGATTTAATATCAGACTATATTAATGATAATGAACTTGATGTTGCCATAAACTATTTTTACCATGAACTCTTTTCCTGCATAGCACTATCTGTACCATATAGCCTTAAGTTCACTAAGATCTCATCGTATCCCTGGTACACTAAGGAATTGAAGATGCTACGTAACTCTAGGAATAGAGCATGGAATAGATATGTCAGCAGTCAAGACCCAAGTGACCTAGAAACATACAACAAATTGTTTCTGGAATTCCAGTCTATATCTAAAATTCTTTACACTGAGTATATTGATAAAATGAAGATACAAATTTTATCAGATCCAAAAAAGTTCTGGGGTTTCATCAATACTAAAAAAAAGAGCGATGGTTTTCCTGCTTCTTTTAAAAATAATGATGGATTCACTAGCGACCCTAATGTCATATGTGGCCTATTTGCAAGCCTGTTTAAACAATCATTCTCTAATGATTCTTTTATAACCGATGTTAATTATTTTGATTACATGCGTTCTGCTCCTAAAACTTCATTAGTCTCTATATCATTTTCTCCGGAGCAGATTTTGCAATATATTTCGACGATTGATGATGATTTTAGTTCTGGACCTGACGGTATCCCGGCAACAGTTTTAAAGAAATGTGGTACTTCGTTATGTAAACCACTTTGTTCCATATTTAATAAATCAATAAATGAAAGTAATTTCCCAATATTTTGGAAAAACTCATTTATAAGCCCAATTTTTAAAAAGGGGTGTAAAAATGATGTAAATAACTATAGGCCAATCGCTAAATTGTCATCAATACCGAAATTGTTTGAACGTATTGTATATGATCAAGTTAAAATCCACTGTAGAGATGTAATTACCACACGTCAGCACGGATTTGTAACCGGAAGATCCACAGTATCTAATCTATTAGACTTCACTTCATTTGCAATAAGTTCAATAGAATCAGGAAAACAAGTCGACTGCATTTACACAGATTTTAGTAAAGCTTTCGATAAACTTCCTCATAACTTAATTTTATTCAAACTAAAGGTACTGGGATTTCCCGAATTCTTTGTTAAGTGGATAGGATCCTATTTATCTGATCGGTCATATCAAATACGATTCAGAAATAATTTATCTTCGCCATTTATTGCAACATCTGGGGTACCCCAGGGTAGTCATCTTGGTCCACTGTTATTTATACTGGCTATTAATGATGTGATATACAACATTAAGTACTCGCATTTATTAATTTTTGCCGATGATATGAAAATATATAAATCAATAAATGACGATAAGGACGTTCATATACTTCAGTCCGACTTAAAATCATTTGAAACGTGGTGTTGTAAGAATAACTTGATTCTTAATCCAGAAAAGTGTCAAGCCATGACATTTTCTCGCAAAAGAAATAAACTAGAATACAACTATTCACTAAAAGAGAAAATTATAAATCGGGTGCACGTGGTGAAAGATCTTGGTGTGTTTGTCGATACAAATTTATCGTTTAATTTACATATTGAAAATATATGTAAAAAAGCCTCATCATTACTTGGTTTTATCAAACGATGGGCTAAAGAATTCAATAGTCCCCTTACAACTTTGACTCTATATTGCACTCTGGTTCGTTCACAATTAGAATATGCAAGTCAAGTATGGTCTCCTTTCTACAAGGTACATAATGACCGAATCGAAAGGATACAGAAAAACTTCGTACGTTTCGCTCTCAAGGGTTTAAATTGGATGGATAACTTACATCTTCCTCCATACGTAGATCGTCTGAAACTACTAAATTTAAAGACTCTTGACGAACGCAGACAGATTGCCGATATCATTTACATACATCAATTAATAACCGGTAGACTTGATTCACCCGAGCTTCTTAACTATATTAGTTTTAACCATAATCGTAGAAGTAGCAGACATCGTGATGTTCTTTTTTATGTACCTTATAGTAGAACTAATTATGTAGCTGCTTCACCCTTCAATCGAATGTGTAATTTAGTTAATAATTGTCCACAGTATAATATAAATCTGTCAAAAAATCAACTCAAATGTAGATTTAAACTATGATGTAACAAATGCATGTGTTGTTCACGAGCCCAACTAATTTAGTGGGTAAATATTTTCCAGTATTTTGCTGTGAAAGTGCAAGCTAGCTGTATTAGCTAAAACTCGATTATAATAGACTCAAAAAATTAGAGATTGTATCTATTAATGTCCTCCCAAAATTTCATCAATTTTCAATAAAATCTTATGCTCGCGCATCGTCCTTGAAGTTAAAAAAAGTACAAAAAAAAATGACATTTTCTTTTGTTAAACCATTCTAAAATCGGCATGGGTGCTTATTTTGACATGTAATTCTTTTATATATATTTTTAGATGTGCTGAATCCAAATTTGTTATCAGTCAAATTCTATCGGGTATTGTTTTTGCTTTAAGTTTTGTGTGTCGTTATTGGACTTAAAAGTTACATAATGGTCCTAGAATTTCCCTTATACAATTTAAGTAAAATAAAAATATCGTCCTGTGCTTGCGCATTGCAACCGAAGTTAAAACAAAATCCTTTAAGAAATATAAATAAGCTCCAAAGAATAAGCTCCAAAAATTAGATTTCGAATCTAATAACGGCCTCCCAAAATTTCATCATTTTTAACACACATCTTGTGGCTGCGCATCCTCCTTGAAGTGGGAAAACACCCAAAAAATAGTAATTTTCTTTGACGTTCTTTTTGATTTTTTTTTTTTTTGTGAAATTGTTTTTGGTCAATTCTAGGACCATTATAATACTTATAAACCCAATAACGACAAACAAATCTCAAACAATTTGATGTAATAGTAAACAATTTTATAATGGACAAAGCTCCAGACTTTAGGATTTTTTTTTCAAAAACTGTACCCGATAGAAATTGACCTGACCGTTCACAAATTTGGATTCAGCACACATAAAAATATATATATAAAAAAATTACATGTCAAAATAACCACCCATGCCGATTTTAGAACGGTTTAACCAAAGAAAATGTCGATTTTTGTGTACTTTTTTAACTCCAAGGACGATAGGCGAGCATTATATTTTATTCAAAATTGATGAAATTTTAGGAGGACATTAATAAATATAATCTCTAATTTCTTCAGTCTATTTCGATCCCAAAAAAACTTTATATAGATGGTAAAAAAATAAAAATGTGAATTTAAAGTGTTTTTTTAACTTCATGTGCAATGCGCGACTACAGGACATTATTTTTTTACTCCAATTTTTTGTGGTAAACTCTAGCAGCACATGCAAATTTGAAGCTCTATTTCAAATTTGGAAAAAATTTCGATCTGCCCAATATTGTTATTACAATATTCCAGTTTAGCCCCATCATAGCCAGTCTAAAAAGTAGATAGAATTTTAGATAGAAATTTAAATGTAGAAGAAAGGTCCGTAGGTTGGGCCCGTCCGTAGGCTGGGCCATCGTCAGTTTTTTTTACACTGGCGATCTTAAAGTTTTAATGGTACATCTCAAGTAATATTGCACTCCAACTTTACTCGAAATTTTAAGTGAAATGGGCTGTTATATGAATACTAAAAAGTATTCAAAAAATGTTTCTTGTTGACTTTTTCAAGTGTTGATTAGGTGGTCAATTTACATTATAAAATCAAAGTTAAATGCATTAAAATGTCGTTCATGAATACCTTTTTATAATGTAAACAAGTTTTCTATTAAAATTTGATGCAGAAAAAATATGTAGTATTTTTCTGAATATTTGATACAACCGTAGGTTATGTCACTCAAGGTACGTTTTCTCATTATTAGAAGCACTCACAAAGATTTTCCTAGTAAATAATTGCACAAACGCAAGTTTAATAGTGAATATTTTTAATAAAGAGTGTGAGATCAAAACATTTTTAGTTAATTTTGAATGATTTTTCAATTTAGGTTTTTCGGTTCATATTTACGTATAAAATATCAAAATGAATAATCACTAGTTCATGACCAATTTTTTGTTTCAATTTTTTTAAATTTTTATGTAACCTTAAAAGTTTCTTCTATAAAATATAGCCCATTAAATGCACTTTAAATAAGTTTATACATATATACACGGATAGAAAAGATTTGTTTGAATATGTTTGAATGTAATTAAAAAGTAATACGAAATTACCATACTGTATTAGGAATGAAGTGTAATTAAATTATAATCGAAAATGATTTTATTTTTGTTCACGTGTAAACATTGTTATATTGTCCAGCAGAATCTGTCAAATTTACCATAAATTTGTTACAATACCAACATAAAATTTTAATTGCATTTGAATAAAGTGGTTCTTGACAATTTACTTGGTTAAAACTATGTTTCGAAACACATAAAATGCTAATCAAATCTAAATACAACGTATGTTCGCAACGCTCGTCTTAATTCGACAATTTATCAACTGACGAAGTTGGCAACATTGTGCAGCATTTTCTACCTACGCCATCTTTTGCCATCGTTGGAACATATTGATGTTTAAAAACAAACAAAAAAGAAATTGGATTTAAATAAATGTATTCTTGCAACATTCTTCTTGTATATGAAGTTGGCACTCGTTGACCAGAATTTTCTACCTACGTCTCTTTTGTCGTCGTTTGAAGTATGTATAGGATCATTTTAAACATACTTATGTTTGAAAACAAACAAAAAAATTAATTCAAATGTAAATAAAGGTATTCTTGCAGCTCTTTTCTTGTATAAAAAATTGACACTCTGTGATCGGCATTTTCTGTTGTTCGTTGAGAAAACGTGTTCGCGTCGGTAATAATTTTGTTATTTGTAATTTATATAAATATATAAATTGTGTTACAATAGTAACAGAGTATAATATAGTGCAGTATATAATATGCGTATGCTGGTGCAATTGTGCTTTCATTGATGCTGTCACTTGTACTGGCAGTTTTAAACGATTTATTTATGCATTTAAAAATTTGTATATGAATTCAATTATTATAAATTCCCACTGTGCATGTTTAAAGATTTTTAATAAAATTTAATACAAAAAAAAAAACATTTTATTTTTATTTTATTTTCAGGATTTCATTCCAAAAATATTTAAATATGTTTCTATGCTATTTGAACTGAAACAACTGATATGTTTCACTGGAAACATTTTTATATTCAGGTCGTTCAAAATCATGTTTTATTTTGAACATATTTATGTTTCGATTCAAATATTTCTTTTATTTGGATGTAGTAATTAATATTTTTCCATTAGAACATACTCCATTTTAAGGGGCAACATAAAAATGTTTCCGGGATATTATAATGTAAGTCGGAGCTCATTACAACACTGTTCGAGTCTCAATAAAACCCTGTTTACAAATGATTTATCAGTCAATTATAGATTATGTTTATTTAAAATTCCAAACATACATGCACCGAGAGCAAAACGTAGTTATTCTTAACTATGTTTTTAACTACGACGAGAATGAAAATCCTCCGACAATGAAAAGTAGTCAATTCTAACTACGTTTAAAAATTGACTTTGACGTAGTTACGTTCAACTTCGTCATAGTTAAAAAATTATATTTTTGAACAACTACGCCATAGTCAGATTCAATTACCTCATAATTTGTGAAATGTAATGTCATATATATTTATTTTTTTCTTTTATTAATACACAAAAAACTTTGCACAAAGATATACAATCCAGCTGCAATATACGCAAAACTTGTTTCTCATCATCAACTCATCGCATCGTTAGCAGCGAAACGGTAGGCATTTATGTTGGCATCAAGATGCTGCTCCTTCTGCTCTTGGGCGATAACTATGAAAAGATACGCCCGCACTCAAGCAACACACGCAGCACCTTCTCCGCACATGTCTCAGACGCACATACCAGTGGATCCTTCAACAGAATCCATAGCGTTTAAAGTGTGCTCTGTGGAACTCGATCACTACCTCATTTTGCGTCTTGGTATCGACTTCAAGATGTCCACATCGCAGGGTGTGCTTTTGCTGGTAGCCTTCGTCTGTAGATTTTCCATCAATACTTTGCAGCCCGTTGTAGCGACGCATATATCGTTGTCCCCCATATACTCGCAGCCATTTTTAAAATATACACAGTATCCGTTTAATGTTAAAAAAAGTTTTAATTGCTTTTAGTTAAGTCCCATATGGTATTTTGTATGTTTGAATTGTAAAATTGGGGATTTTGACTGGAATTGGAACCTTACCCAAATTGATTTTTTCCTGTACTTTGTAATTTTGATCAAAATGAAATATCAAAAAAGCTTATATAACAAATGGGAAAATTAGGTTTTAGAAAACTTTCATCATCAATATGAATAAAAGAATTTTTTAATTCAACAAAAATTAATAAATATTGTTGATTTTAGAAACCACATGTCATTTTAACTAAAAAAAATTCAAAAAAGTAAAAAAATGATTTTGTTAATTTTCAGTGTAATAGAAAACTTAGTATCCAGTCTAAATCAACACCAGAAAATTATATAAAACTGCTGTATTGGGTGTACATAGGAAAATTCGTCTTGATTAGTGTAATTAAACAAAAAGAAAAATATTAATAACTAAAACATATCAATTAATAATAAAAACAATTCAATAATTTTTAAAATTTATATAATAAGCATGTCAAACTTTTTCATAATTTTTGAAGACTGTACAACAACTGTAAGGTTTCGTCAAAGTTTTCTTTAGGAATCCTTCGGATGAAGAATCCCACTTTAGGTGGGAATTTCAAATTTGTTTATAATTTTGGTTATTTTTTAATATTGATTTGAAAATACGTTCTAATTTGCTGTTGCTCCAGGAATCGACAAAAGATCAAACAATGTTTTTTTTTGGTAATGGAAAACTCGAAGAAAAATCAGTTTTATGTATTTGATTCATTGAAATGTTAAATAAAAAATGAAAAAATGGATAAATTAAAAAATACTTGATTTTTTTTTAGGGAAAACTTGAAACCTTTATACCTTCTCAAAAAACTGTCAAAAAAAGGTTTATCTGCCCATCTGGCAACACTGCTCGCAGCCCACAATGTGAAGGGTGGTCTTCAGTGGTTCATGATTTCGTGGTTGATGGAATTCTTGAAAATATAATAACAGTATTTGTCAGCTTCACGCTAATTTATTTTTGTATCTTACTTACCAACGTTGATTTTGATGCAACAAAATTTAAATGTTTTAAAAGATAACAATTTTGACAGTTTATTTTAAATCGTCATGTTTGTTATAAGCGTCACGTTCGGAGTAGCGTCAACGCACTTATGGGGGACGGACGTCTCGTCTCTTGTCTTTTTTAACGTGTTCCGTCCGTCGTTTAGTATAAATGTGTTTCAAAGCTGTGTTTAATGTGCCCGCCCAACATAAGAAAAAATAACGAAATAAAACAAAATTAAATTAAAACACAAACTAATAATAATTTACATAAAAAACAAAAAAGAAACACCAAATAAATAAAACAAACAATAATAATTCAACAACAACCACATAATAGAACCGGTTTCGCGCTGCCTGCTGAGTTGCCGCACTCGCTGTTTTTGCAATTGCCGAAGCAAAGGGCTTTTCTATGCTCCTTGCTGCATTTGCACAGGTTTGTTGACGTATTCCCTCCCTCCCCCATCCTACTCCACGCTACTAGCGCGCACGGTTGAGGCTGCACTGAGTGCGTAATCTATGCTGTGGTGAAGGCATAACACTCACCACGGCTTGACTTACGCGCGAATTTAATACTATTTGTGTTAAATTCAAAATACAAACACACATCATGCACTTGCGCTTTCTTTATAGGAGTCCGAATTTAGATAGGGTTTCCACCTGTAATAAGCTGGATCTGTAATAAGCTTATCTGATTCGATCTCAAATATATTGGAGCAATTTCCAGGCAGTGAAATTGTTGTTGCCGGCGATTTTAATGTGCACAACGCCACTTGGTTGAGCCACTCGGGTCTATCAACACAGGTGGGTTGTTATGTTGAGCTTTTTGCCGAGTGCAACCAACTCACTCAAATAGTGAAGGAGCCGACGTATATTCCACGCGTCGGCGGGCAAAGCCCAAAAGTCCTAGACCTTTTTCTGACTTCACATCATGAAAAATATGATGTAAAAGTCCTTGCACCTCTTGGTAATTCCGACCACTGTACTGTTTCCGCTGAGTTTTCGT
Organism: Dryomyza anilis; assembly: GCA_951804985.1. Taxonomy (NCBI): domain Eukaryota; kingdom Metazoa; phylum Arthropoda; class Insecta; order Diptera; family Dryomyzidae; genus Dryomyza; species Dryomyza anilis. Next base: position 59,699,301 of record OX638133.1, on the reverse strand, counting down.
ATTCCAGTTTACGCGCCTCTTCGATTAAAGCCCCGAAGAGGAATGTATGGCTTTACGAAAAAGCAAATTGGGTTGCGTTAAATGATTTTTTCGCAACTTTAATTGGAAATTGTGTTTCGCTGACAGAGATATAAATGCTGCGGCTTTAATGGTACAAAATATTATTTTATTAGGTATGCGGTCCTTCATACCTTCTAAAAAAATTAGCATCAAACCTAAGGACCACTCTTGGTTTAATGAGACTTGCAGGATTGCAGTCAGGTCGAAAGAGGAAGCCTTTCAGACTTGGCGTTCTAACAAGAATACTGATACTGAAAGACTTCGTATACAGGCTAGGAATCGCTGTAATGCCGTGATCTCGCGCGAAAAGTTTCTTCACGAACAAAACGCGCGCAAAAGGGTCCTACTCTATCACAGGGGTAGTACAAATTTCTGGTCATTTGTAAAAAGGGTGAAGAATCAGACGACATCGTCTACTCCAACTCTTAGTATGAATGGCCAGACCTTCACTGACCCGGTTGATAAAGCTAATCTCTTGGCAGAATTATTTGCAAATAATTCAACGCTCCCAGATAGTAATCAACCACTGCCTGTCGTCGATTTTGTTTCTTCTGCAATGCAGGAGATACATTTTCGAACTCGGGCAGTTAAAAAGGTTTTAGAAAACCTCAACATTAACAAAGCCTCTGGGCCAGATGGCATATCTGCCCATGTGTTGAAGAAGTGCGCGTCAACGCTGGCTTGTCCGTTGCGTAACCTTTTCAACATCTCCTACACGACAGGAGTTTTTCCATCTTGTTGGAAGGTTGCTAATGTCCGGCCAGTTCCGAAAAAGGGCGAAGCCACGAACCCTGCCAATTACCGACCCATTGCAATATGCTCTGCACTCTCCAAGGTAATGGAGAACGTAATTAACTTCCACTTTGTGAACTATCTTGAGCACAACGAATTGCTCAGTGACCGACAATACGGTTTTCGTAGGACCAGATCCACAGGTGACTTGATGGCGGTCCTCTCCGAAAAGTGGAATAATTGTGTTCACCTTTTCGGGGAGAGCAAGGCTGTTGCTCTTAATATCTCCAAGGCTTTTGATCGAGTGTGGCATAAAGCCCTCGTTTCAAAACTAATTGCATATGGTGTTGGTGAATCTTTTACTCGATGGATATCGAGTTTTCTCCAGGGTCATTCAATACGAGTTGCGATGGATGGTGTTCTTTCGGAACAACATTTCATCAATTCTGGAGTTCCGCAGGGTCCGTCCTATCCCCGTCCCTATTTCTGGTATTTATCAATGACCCAGAATCCAATCCATTCCTTTGCAGATGATAGCAACATTTGTCATTCATACTCGTTCAAAAAGAGCCCAACCTCTTTGGAGATTGAAAGTAAAAGACGCACTATGAATGACACACTCAATAATGACCTTAAAACAATCTCCGAGTGGGGTCTTTCAAATAGAGTTGATTTTAATGCACGCAAGACCCAATGTTGTCTGTTATCTCACAAAAGAATGGATTCAACCCTACCTACCCTTAATATGCATCGAACCAAGCCCACCCCTTCGTAGTTCACTCGGCTCTCAATAGAACCACGCATTACCGAGAGAATTCGTTCTTCAGTCGCACGATACGTTTGTGGAGCAATCTCCCTGCTTCTGTTTTTCCCGACATTTTTTATATTGGCAAGTTCAAAACAAAAATTCACCGACACTACTCCATCTTTCCCCCCTCCATTTAACCTATCATCCCTTCTTACGATCAACACTGTGCATTGCATGAATAGGGGGCATCCCCTGAGCGTTGGTTAATTTGTAAAAAAAAAAAATGATTCATTGTATTGAAGAGCCATTCATAATATTAATTACTAACGCCATCAATGTTATGAATGCTATCACAAATATGAAGAACGCTTGGTAACTGTCGAAAAAGTGTTCTTCAATATGATGAACTGTATGTGAAGAATACGTTTCATCATATTAATGAACCAAAATATAAAATACAACAAATATGTTCTTCATATTGAAGAACGCTGTTCATTAAACCAAATTTCTATCAAAATATTTTTTTTTTCGTTCATTTTTTTGCCATACATTGTTCTCAAGTTGTTTTTGTGTGTTATTTCTTATATAGTGCTTGCTCGACATGCATAAATTAGTAAAACGTTTTATAATATATTTATTATAATTACAAATTTTTTATTAATAAAAAGTTATATTTATAAAAAATATATTTTGAAATAAAAAATTTAGTTTGAAAAATTTTTGTTGAACAAGTTTTTTTTTGGCAAAAAAATGCCAAAAATTCAATATGACATTAGAAAGGCATCTCAGTATCCGGGGGAAAGTATTAGATCTTTCTCGAGGCGTTCGGTTAACCTGCTGTCGGCAGCATTAAGCACTATTAAATGTAAATATAATGATAGGAAAGACGACATGTTCGTTAATGAATTGAATAATTTAGTTAAAAGCTCATTTAAGTTAGAACTTCGGGATTACACTTTGCGAATGCTCATGTTGAGCAGTAAGCATACAACACTGGAGAAATTGGTGGAAGAGGCATTGGACCATGCGACGATACAAATGGAGTCAGCAGAGTTAACGGGCATAGACAAGTTTGGAGTTCATTTCAATGAGCCCTCATCGGCCTTAATGCCAAATAATCGTAATGCATCAGGTGGCCAAGGTAATGAAAAAAAGAAGACGAAAGAGAAAACACAAAATGTAAGTATGAAGCAGCCTACACCTACATGTTCTTTTTGCAAGAAGAAGGGACATCTGAGGGATGAATGTCATACACAGAGAAACACTCCGTATTGCAGTGACTTATACTTATGGACATGAACATTGTGCAGATCGTTCGGGTCGGAATGATTTTCCAGGACATACTGCTTCCCAAGGAAGTCAGCCACCCGTAAATCAGGTAAATGGTCAAGGTGGTATCCAGAACCAAGGCGGGGGTGCTCCAGCATTGAGATGCGATTGGTGCCATAGAGGGGGACACGTCGAGGGGGATTGTCGTGTTAAACGCGATACACAAGTTTTTCAAGGAAATAATGGTAATGGGAATTTTGCAAACAGGCCTGCTAAATATTGCTCTTGGTGCAGAAAGGACTGACATGTTATTATGAATTGTTATGCCAAACGCAAATATGATGACGGTACAATAATAGCACTCCGCAGGGAAACTACCAGGGGCCCAACCAAGGCCACTAAACTGGGGACTCTTAGCAAATAGTGTAGTACGGCCAGTAGTTGTAGAAGTTCCAAATACCACACTACAACAAAATAAAACAGCGAATATTATTAACGCAGAAAATGTAGAACAAAAAGTAAAAATACATATTAATGAAGATAGAAATATTCCAACAAAAACATATAATGAACTTAATAGTAATAATACACAACTTGACCAGATAATGAACAGAATATAGGTATTAAGGAAATTAAAAATAAGCAAATTAATAAAAAAAAAAATCAAATAAAGTAAAGAAAGTAAAACCAATTGAATCGGAAGTTAAAAATATTAAAATCAAGAATAATAAAATCAAAAGTAAATCAAATAGAAAGGAAGTCGTAATTAACTGCCTTGAAAATCTGGGAATTGTAGATCAAACGTCTGGCAAAACTGTGGATACATTCCGTACAGGGGCGAGTATAATTTGTAATGAAGTAATTTCAATATTTCTTTTTATTATTAGCGTTATGTGCGTTTTATCATCAGAAATAATAAATTCACGATTTGTAAAATTAAATTGTCTTCAATTGCTAATAATTTAAAGAGTAAATTTATGTCGAGAAAAATAAAATTAACTTCACAATTAGGCATGCATCATAAAATATTTAACCGGCATGGAGAGTGTTTCAAGATATCCGATACGAGTGATGTGTTCATTGAAGTACCTTGCGATGCATCAAAAAATGGATAACTTACTCTGTTAGTGGATTTTGGAGCTGAGGCCAGCCTGATTAAAGAAAATAGGATGGCACATTTGCCGAATTTTAATAAAAATATTTAGAAAGATCTGAGTGGTGCTTTTGGTGGATGTGTTAGAACCTTAGGCTCCACTAAGATTCAGCACACAAACATAGAAAACCTGAGTTTAACGCAACACGTTGTGTCACTTGAACAAGGGATACCAGCAGATGGAATAGTTGGGCGTGACAATCTCTGGAACAGATCTATAATAAATGCGTTAAATAAAAAAAAATGCATTTTCAAAATTGCAATTGCATTAACAAAAATCATCTTGTTAAATTTCCATTAAAATCATTACAAGACATAGAAAATATAAATTTTAATCAACAAATCAGGGTACAGCCATGGTTGTATCACTGCCGTTAAGAACAAAAATTGTTGCACAAACAGTAAATTCAGCCAGGAGTCTATTTGGGGGAGAGTTTAACAAACGTTAGAAAAAATAGAGTACATGCATCAATTTTAAATGCCACCGATAAGGAGGTAACCATTGATAGCAATTTCAAGCCACAATTTTCAAATTTTAACAAATATAAAGAAGCAACAAAGGCGAGTTCTACAATAAATACAATAAACTCGGTTAATACAAAAAATAGAATTGATAGATTATTAGGGAATGTAAAGATCGATGAATCATTAAATAAAGAAGAAATTGCATCTTTGCAAAATATTTGCTTGTCATGTCATGACGTTTTTCATTTGGAAGGGGATGAATTAACATTCACTCCGATATTAAAACATGAAATACCCACACAATGAAATCAGCCACCAATAAATCAGAAACAGTATAAACTTCCTCATATGCATAGAAATGAGATTAATAGACAAGCATCAAAGATGTTAGACGATGGAATTATTTCACCAAGCATGTCGCCTTGGAATTCCCCATTATTATTGGTACCTAAAAAGGGCGATAAAAATGACAATAAGAAATGGAGACTGGTTATAGATTTCCGAAAATTAAATGACGTCACCATCAAACAGGTGTTTCTGATACCACGAATAGATGAGATTTTAGACCAGTTAGGTCATAGTCGGTATTTTTCAACACTAGATTTAGCAAGTGGTTACCATCAGGTTCTTGTTGAAGATAGTGACAAGGAAAAAACTGCTTTCAGTACATTTCTGGTCATTTCGAATTTAACAGAATGCCATTCGGTCTAACGGGGGCACCTGCCACTTTTCAAAGGATAATGAACCACATACTAACAGGTTTACAGGGTATTGACTGTTTCATTTATTTAGATGACATAGTGGTTTATGGAAATAATTTAGCAGAACACGAACATAGGCTATGCAAAGTTTTGCAAAAGCTGAGAGAACATAATTTGAAATTAAATACAGAAAAATGTCAGTTTTTGTGAAGCGAGGTTATATATTTAGGACACAAGTGTTCTGAGTTAGGTGCCCTACCAGACCCATCCAAAGTAGAGCGTGTAAAAAATATTTCAGTTCCGAAAAATAGGAAGAAAGTTCAAGCATTTTTAGGCTTAATTAATTATTACAGAAAATTTATAGGAGGTATTGCGAAACTGTCATTACCAATAAACTGTTTGCTTAAAAAGGACGCTAAGTTCATATGGAATGACAATTGTCAGAATTCGTTTTTAAAACTTAAGGAGGCAATTATGACACCACCCATACTAACGTATCCGGATTTTAATGAACCCTTTTTTGTTTTTTTTTTTTTACAAATTAACCAACGCTCAGGGGATGCCCCCTATTCATGCAATGCACAGTGTTGATCGTAAGAGCGGATGATAGGTTAAATGGAGGGTGGAAAGATGGAGTAGTGTCGGTGAATGTTTGTTTTGAACTTGCCAATATCAAAAATGTCGGGAAAAACAGACGCAGGGAGATTGCTCCACAAACGTATCGTGCGACTGAAGAACGAATTCTCTCGGTAATGCGTGGTTCTATTGAGAGCCGAGTGAACTACGAAGGGGTGGGCTTGGTTCGATGCCCGAGTAGAACGAGATGACACACGACCTGGTGGAATCAGGCCATGTATTTCCCTCGAACACTTACCATTGTAATACCTATAGAACAGGCTTACACACCCTACGGTCCTTCGGTGCTCAAAAGAACCAATAGAGGATGAAATATTTTCATCCCCTATTAAATATATTGCACGCTGTTGTATTCGATCCAGGAACTCCAAAGAAGACTTTGAAGCCCCTGCCCATATGTGCGAATTGTATTCCATCTTAGGCCGAATATAGGTGGTGTAGACAGTGCGCAAGTCAGCAGGAGTGAAGTATGTCTTACACCGTTTTAAAAAACCGAGGCACTTGGCCGCCTCTTTCGACACGTCAAATATGTGATCATTCCAACGGAGATCACATTGAATTGATATGCCCAGAACGTCAAGAGCAGCTGACTCTGCAATATCCACAGCACCCATATTAAGAGGAGGTAGGGTTGAATCCATTCTTTTGTGAGATAACAGACAACATTGGGTCTTGCGTGCATTAAAATCAACTCTATTTGAAAGACCCCACTCGGAGATTGTTTTAAGGTCATTATTGAGTGTGTCATTCATAGTGCGTCTTTTACTTTCAATCTCCAAAGAGGTTGGGCTCTTTTTGAACGAGTATGAATGACAAATGTTGCTATCATCTGCAAAGGAATGGATTGGGTTCTGGGTCAATGACAGAAGGTCATTGATAAATACCAGAAATAGGGACGGGGATAGGACGGACCCTGCGGAACTCCAGAATTGATGAAATGTTGTTCCGAAAGAACACCATCCATCGCAACTCGTATTGAATGACCCTGGAGAAAACTCGATATCCATCGAGTAAAAGATTCACCAACACCATATGCAATTAGTTTTGAAACGAGGGCTTTATGCCACACTCGATCAAAAGCCTTGGAGATATCAAGAGCAACAGCCTTGCTCTCCCCGAAAAGGTGAACACAATTATTCCACTTTTCGGAGAGGACCGCCATCAAGTCACCTGTGGATCTGGTCCTACGAAAACCGTATTGTCGGTCACTGAGCAATTCGTTGTGCTCAAGATAGTTCACAAAGTGGAAGTTAATTACGCTCTCCATTACCTTGGAGAGTGCAGAGCATATTGCAATGGGTCGGTAATTGGCAGGGTTCGTGGCTTCGCCCTTTTTCGGAACTGGCTGGACATTAGCAACCTTCCAACAAGATGGAAAAACTCCTGTCGTGTAGGAGATGTTGAAAAGGTTACGCAACGGACAAGCCAGCGTTGACGCGCACTTCTTCAACACATGGGCAGATATGCCATCTGGCCCAGAGGCTTTGTTAATGTTGAGGTTTTCTAAAACCTTTTTAACTGCCCGAGTTCGAAAATGTATCTCCTGCATTGCAGAAGAAACAAAATCGACGACATGCAGTGGTTGATTACTATCTGGGAGCGTTGAATTATTTGCAAATAATTCTGCCAAGAGATTAGCTTTATCAACCGGGTCAGTGAAGGTCTGGCCATTCATACTAAGAGTTGGAGTAGACGATGTCGTCTGATTCTTCACCCTTTTTACAAATGACCAGAAATTTGTACTACCCCTGTGATAGAGTAGGACCCTTTTGCGCGCGTTTTGTTCGTGAAGAAACTTTTCGCGCGAGATCACGGCATTACAGCGATTCCTAGCCTGTATACGAAGTCTTTCAGTATCAGTATTCTTGTTAGAACGCCAAGTCTGAAAGGCTTCCTCTTTCGACCTGACTGCAATCCTGCAAGTCTCATTAAACCAAGAGTGGTCCTTAGGTTTGATGCTAATTTTTTTAGAAGGTATGAAGGACCGCATACCTAATAAAATAATATTTTGTACCATTAAAGCCGCAGCATTTATATCTCTGTCAGCGAAACACAATTTCCAATTAAAGTTGCGAAAAAATCATTTAACGCAACCCAATTTGCTTTTTCGTAAAGCCATACATTCCTCTTCGGGGCTTTAATCGAAGAGGCGCGTAAACTGGAATACGAAAACTCAGCGGAAACAGTACAGTGGTCGGAATTACCAAGAGGTGCAAGGACTTTTACATCATATATTTCATGATGTGAAGTCAGAAAATGGTCTAGGACTTTTGGGCTTTGCCCGCCGACGCGTGGAATATACGTCACTATTTGAGTGAGTTGGTTGCACTCGGCAAAAAGCTCAACATAACAACCCTCCTGTGTTGATAGACCCGAGTGGCTCAACCAAGTGGCGTTGTGCACATTAAAATCGCCGGCAACAACAATTTCACTGCCTGGAAATTGCTCCAATATATTTGAGATCGAATCAGATAAGGCATCCAGCTTATTACAGGTGGAAACCCTATCTAAATTCGGACTCCTATAAAGAAAGCGCAAGTGCATGATGTGTGTTTGTATTTTGAATTTAACCCAAATAGTATTAAATTCGCGCGTAAGTCAAGCCGTGGTGAGTGTTATGCCTTCACCACAGCATAGATTACGCACTCAGTGCAGCCTCAACCGTGCGCGCTAGTAGCGTGGAGTAGGATGGGGGAGGGAGGGAATACGTCAACAAACCTGTGCAATTGCAGCAAGGAGCATAGAAAAGCCCTTTGCTTCGGCAATTGCAAAAACAGCGGGTGCGGCAACTCAGCAGGCAGCGCGAAACCGGTTCTATTATGTGGTTGTTGTTGAATTATTATTGTTTGTTTTATTTATTTGGTGTTTCTTTTTAGTTTTTTATGTAAATTATTATTAGTTTGTGTTTTAATTATACCCTACACTAAGAGTGAAAGGGTATATTCAGTTTGGTACGCCGTTTGTAACACCCAGAAGGAAGCATCTCCGGTATGGAAAAGTATATATATTCTTGATCAGCATGACCTCCTGAGTCGATTTAGCGATGTCCGTCTGTCCGTCTGTCTGTCCGTCTGTCTGTTGAAATCCCTACTACTTTTAAAATTGAAGAGCTAGATAAATGAAACTTATAACTTAGATTACTAATATACCTACGCTGTATGTGCGAAAAAATTGGCGAGATCGGTCCATTGTGACCTATGATCCGACCACTTATGTTCAAATACCTCATATAAAATGTACGTATAAAAATCAATTTTTATGTATACGTGCTTAGGTAAACTTTTTTGGTCAAATATATATTGACATCATGCTCAAATACATGATAATAAAGTTTTCCGGAGAAAAGACTTGTGGTTCACAAAAAAAAATTGAAATTCGGTACACCTACCCATTTGTAAATATGGGTATCAAATGAATGGAAATTCTTCAGCGATTGAATGTTTGTAGTTATTTTCAAGATTCGTATACTCTGGTGACCTATATATCACTTTGAATGGTAACCACACATATGTGTAGGGTATTTATATTCGGCATAGACCGACTATAATTTTGATAATCCTAACTATCATAATTACACCTACTTTAAAATTTCCCATGTGATCTAACCTTCCCAACTGGTTTAATTTTGTTTAATTTCGTTATTTTTTCTTATGTTGGGCGGGCACATTAAACACAGCTTTGAAACACATTTATACTAAACGACGGACGGAACACGTTAAAAAAGACAAGAGACGAGACGTCCGTCCCCCATAAGTGCGTTGACGCTACTCCGAACGTGACGCTTATAACAAACATGACGATTTAAAATAAACTGTCAAAATTGTTATCTTTTAAAACATTTAAATTTTGTTGCATCAAAATCAACGTTGGTAAGTAAGATACAAAAATAAATTAGCGTGAAGCTGACAAATACTGTTATTATATTTTCAAGAATTCCATCAACCACGAAATCATGAACCACTGAAGACCACCCTTCACATTGTGGGCTGCGAGCAGTGTTGCCAGATGGGCAGATAAACCTTTTTTTGACAGTTTTTTGAGAAGGTATAAAGGTTTCAAGTTTTCCCTAAAAAAAAATCAAGTATTTTTTAATTTATCCATTTTTTCATTTTTTATTTAACATTTCAATGAATCAAATACATAAAACTGATTTTTATCCGAGTTTTCCATTACCAAAAAAAAACATTGTTTGATCTTTTGTCGATTCCTGGAGCAACAGCAAATTAGAACGTATTTTTCTCAAATCAATATTAAAAAATAACCAAAATTATAAACAAATTTGAAATTCCCACCTAAAGTGGGATTCTTCATCCGAAGGATTCCTAAAGAAAACTTTGACGAAACCTTACAGTTGTTGTACAGTCTTCAAAAATTATGAAAAAGTTTGACATGCTTATTATATAAATTTTAAAAATTATTGAATTGTTTTTATTATTAATTGATATGTTTTAGTTATTAATATTTTTCTTTTTGTTTAATTACACTAATCAAGACGAATTTTCCTATGTACACCCAATACAGCAGTTTTATATAATTTTCTGGTGTTGATTTAGACTGGATACTAAGTTTTCTATTACACTGAAAATTAACAAAATCATTTTTTTACTTTTTTGAATTTTTTTTAGTTAAATTGACATGTGATTTCTAAAATCAACAATATTTATTAATTTTTGTTGAATTAAAAAATTCTTTTATTCATATTGATGATGAAAGTTTTCTAAAACCTAATTTTCCCATTTGTTATATAAGCTTTTTTGATATTTCATTTTGATCAAAATTACAAAGTACAGGAAAAAATCAATTTGGGTAAGGTTCCAATTCCAGTCAAAATCCCCAATTTTACAATTCAAACATACAAAATACCATATGGGACTTAACTAAAAGCAATTAAAACTTTTTTAACATTAAACGGATACTGTGTATATTTTAAAAATGGCTGCGAGTATATGGGGGACAACGATATATGCGTCGCTACAACGGGCTGCAAAGTATTGATGGAAAATCTACAGACGAAGGCTACCAGCAAAAGCACACCCTGCGATGTGGACATCTTGAAGTCGATACCAAGACGCAAAATGAGGTAGTGATCGAGTTCCACAGAGCACACTTTAAACACTGGTATGTGCGTCTAAGACATGTGCGGAGAAGGTGCTGCGTGTGTTGCTTGAGTGCGGGCGTATCTTTTCATAGTTATGGTTCTATCGCCCAAGTGCAGAAAGAGCAGCATCTTGATGCCAACATAAATGCCTACCGTTTCACTGCTAACGATGCGATGAGTTGATGATGAGAAACAAGTTTTGCGTATATTGCAGCTGGATTGTATATCTTTGTGCAAAGTTTTTTGTGTTTTAATAAAAAAAAAAAAATATATATGACATTACATTTCACAAATTATGAGGTAATTGAATCTGACTATGGCGTAGTTGTTCAAAAATATAATTTTTTAACTATGACGAAGTTGAACGTAACTACGTCAAAGTCAATTTTTAAACGTAGTTAGAATTGACTACTTTTCATTGTCGGAGGATTTTCATTCTCGTCGTAGTTAAAAACATAGTTAAGAATAACTACGTTTTGCTCTCGGTGCATGTATATTTGGAATTTTAAATAAACATAATCTATAATTGACTGATAAATCATTTGTAAACAGGGTTGTATTGAGACTCGAACAGTGTTGTAATGAGCTCCGACTTACATTATAATATCCCGGAAACATTTTTATGTTGCCCCTTAAAATGGAGTATGTTCTAATGGAAAGATATTAATTACTACATCCAAATAAAAGAAATATTTGAATCGAAACATAAATATGTTCAAAATAAAACATGATTTTGAACGACCTGAATATAAAAATGTTTCCAGTGAAACATATCAGTTGTTTCAGTTTAAATAGTAGTATATTTGCATAGAAACATATTTAAATATTTTTGGAAAGAAATCCTGAAAATAAAATAAAAATAAAATATTGTTTTTTTTTTATTAAATTTTATTAAAAATCTTTAAACAAATTTTTAAATGCATAAATAAATCGTTTAAAACTGCCAGTACAAGTGACAGCATCAATGAAAGCACAATTGCGCCAGCATACGCTAAACCAGATGATCCAGGCTCGCTTTATATTTGGTATAGTGTCAGTTGATCTCAGTACAGCACATAGGGAAGGAATTCACGGAGGCTTTTGTAAAATCGAAACACTGATTTTTATTTGTCCGTCTGTCCGTCTGTCTGTCCGTCTGTCTGTTGAAATCCCTACTACTTTTAAAATTGAAGAGCTAGATAAATGAAACTTATAACTTAGATTACTAATATACCTACGCTGTATGTGCGAGATCGGTCCATTGTGACCTATGATCCGACCACTTATGTTCAAATACCTCATATAAAATGTACGTATAAAAATCAATTTTTATGTATACGTGCTTAGGTAAACTTTTTTGGTCAAATATATATTGACATCATGCTCAAATACATGATAATAAAGTTTTCCGGAGAAAAGACTTGTGGTTCACAAAAAAAAATTGAAATTCGGTACACCTACCCATTTGTAAATATGGGTATCAAATGAATGGAAATTCTTCAGCGATTGAATGTTTGTAGTTATTTTCAGGATTCGTATACTCTGGTGACCTATATATCACTTTGAATGGTAACCACACATATGTGTAGGGTATTTATATTCGGCATAGACCGACTATAATTTTGATAATCCTAACTATCATAATTACACCTACTTTAAAATTTCCCATGTGATCTAACCTTCCCAACTGGTTTAATTTTGTTTAATTTCGTTATTTTTTCTTATGTTGGGCGGGCACATTAAACACAGCTTTGAAACACATTTATACTAAACGACGGACGGAACACGTTAAAAAAGACAAGAGACGAGACGTCCGTCCCCCATAAGTGCGTTGACGCTACTCCGAACGTGACGCTTATAACAAACATGACGATTTAAAATAAACTGTCAAAATTGTTATCTTTTAAAACATTTAAATTTTGTTGCATCAAAATCAACGTTGGTAAGTAAGATACAAAAATAAATTAGCGTGAAGCTGACAAATACTGTTATTATATTTTCAAGAATTCCATCAACCACGAAATCATGAACCACTGAAGACCACCCTTCACATTGTGGGCTGCGAGCAGTGTTGCCAGATGGGCAGATAAACCTTTTTTTGACAGTTTTTTGAGAAGGTATAAAGGTTTCAAGTTTTCCCTAAAAAAAAATCAAGTATTTTTTAATTTATCCATTTTTTCATTTTTTATTTAACATTTCAATGAATCAAATACATAAAACTGATTTTTCTTCGAGTTTTCCATTACCAAAAAAAAACATTGTTTGATCTTTTGTCGATTCCTGGAGCAACAGCAAATTAGAACGTATTTTTCTCAAATCAATATTAAAAAATAACCAAAATTATAAACAAATTTGAAATTCCCACCTAAAGTGGGATTCTTCATCCGAAGGATTCCTAAAGAAAACTTTGACGAAACCTTACAGTTGTTGTACAGTCTTCAAAAATTATGAAAAAGTTTGACATGCTTATTATATAAATTTTAAAAATTATTGAATTGTTTTTATTATTAATTGATATGTTTTAGTTATTAATATTTTTCTTTTTGTTTAATTACACTAATCAAGACGAATTTTCCTATGTACACCCAATACAGCAGTTTTATATAATTTTCTGGTGTTGATTTAGACTGGATACTAAGTTTTCTATTACACTGAAAATTAACAAAATCATTTTTTTACTTTTTTGAATTTTTTTTAGTTAAATTGACATGTGATTTCTAAAATCAACAATATTTATTAATTTTTGTTGAATTAAAAAATTCTTTTATTCATATTGATGATGAAAGTTTTCTAAAACCTAATTTTCCCATTTGTTATATAAGCTTTTTTGATATTTCATTTTGATCAAAATTACAAAGTACAGGAAAAAATCAATTTGGGTAAGGTTCCAATTCCAGTCAAAATCCCCAATTTTACAATTCAAACATACAAAATACCATATGGGACTTAACTAAAAGCAATTAAAACTTTTTTAACATTAAACGGATACTGTGTATATTTTAAAAATGGCTGCGAGTATATGGGGGACAACGATATATGCGTCGCTACAACGGGCTGCAAAGTATTGATGGAAAATCTACAGACGAAGGCTACCAGCAAAAGCACACCCTGCGATGTGGACATCTTGAAGTCGATACCAAGACGCAAAATGAGGTAGTGATCGAGTTCCACAGAGCACACTTTAAACACTGGTATGTGCGTCTAAGACATGTGCGGAGAAGGTGCTGCGTGTGTTGCTTGAGTGCGGGCGTATCTTTTCATAGTTATGGTTCTATCGCCCAAGTGCAGAAAGAGCAGCATCTTGATGCCAACATAAATGCCTACCGTTTCACTGCTAACGGTGCGATGAGTTGATGATGAGAAACAAGTTTTGCGTATATTGCAGCTGGATTGTATATCTTTGTGCAAAGTTTTTTGTGTTTTAATAAAAAAAAAAAAATAAATATATATGACATTACATTTCACAAATTATGAGGTAATTGAATCTGACTATGGCGTAGTTGTTCAAAAATATAATTTTTTAACTATGACGAAGTTGAACGTAACTACGTCAAAGTCAATTTTTAAACGTAGTTAGAATTGACTACTTTTCATTGTCGGAGGATTTTCATTCTCGTCGTAGTTAAAAACATAGATAAGAATAACTACGTTTTGCTCTCGGTGCATGTATGTTTGGAATTTTAAATAAACATAATCTATAATTGACTGATAAATCATTTGTAAACAGGGTTGTATTGAGACTCGAACAGTGTTGTAATGAGCTCCGACTTACATTATAATATCCCGGAAACATTTTTATGTTGCCCCTTAAAATGGAGTATGTTCTAATGGAAAGATATTAATTACTACATCCAAATAAAAGAAATATTTGAATCGAAACATAAATATGTTCAAAATAAAACATGATTTTGAACGACCTGAATATAAAAATGTTTCCAGTGAAACATATCAGTTGTTTCAGTTTAAATAGTAGTATATTTGCATTGAAACATATTTAAATATTTTTGGAAAGAAATCCTGAAAATAAAATAAAAATAAAATATTGTTTTTTTTTTATTAAATTTTATTAAAAATCTTTAAACAAATTTTTAAATGCATAAATAAATCGTTTAAAACTGCCAGTACAAGTGACAGCATCAATGAAAGCACAATTGCGCCAGCATACGCTAAACCAGATGATCCAGGCTCGCTTTATATTTGGTATAGTGTCAGTTGATCTCAGTACAGCACATAGGGAAGGAATTCACGGAGGCTTTTGTAAAATCGAAACACTGATTTTTATTTGTCCGTCTGTCCGTCTGTCTGTCCGTCTGTCTGTTGAAATCCCTACTACTTTTAAAATTGAAGAGCTAGATAAATGAAACTTATAACTTAGATTACTAATATACCTACGCTGTATGTGCGAAAAAATTGGCGAGATCGGTCCATTGTGACCTATGATCCGACCACTTATGTTCAAATACCTCATATAAAATGTACGTATAAAAATCAATTTTTATGTATACGTGCTTAGGTAAACTTTTTTGGTCAAATATATATTGACATCATGCTCAAATACATGATAATAAAGTTTTCCGGAGAAAAGACTTGTGGTTCACAAAAAAAAATTGAAATTCGGTACACCTACCCATTTGTAAATATGGGTATCAAATGAATGGAAATTCTTCAGCGATTGAATGTTTGTAGTTATTTTCAGGATTCGTATACTCTGGTGACCTATATATCACTTTGAATGGTAACCACACATATGTGTAGGGTATTTATATTCGGCATAGACCGACTATAATTTTGATAATCCTAACTATCATAATTACACCTACTTTAAAATTTCCCATGTGATCTAACCTTCCCAACTGGTTTAATTTTGTTTAATTTCGTTATTTTTTCTTATGTTGGGCGGGCACATTAAACACAGCTTTGAAACACATTTATACTAAACGACGGACGGAACACGTTAAAAAAGACAAGAGACGAGACGTCCGTCCCCCATAAGTGCGTTGACGCTACTCCGAACGTGACGCTTATAACAAACATGACGATTTAAAATAAACTGTCAAAATTGTTATCTTTTAAAACATTTAAATTTTGTTGCATCAAAATCAACGTTGGTAAGTAAGATACAAAAATAAATTAGCGTGAAGCTGACAAATACTGTTATTATATTTTCAAGAATTCCATCAACCACGAAATCATGAACCACTGAAGACCACCCTTCACATTGTGGGCTGCGAGCAGTGTTGCCAGATGGGCAGATAAACCTTTTTTTGACAGTTTTTTGAGAAGGTATAAAGGTTTCAAGTTTTCCCTAAAAAAAAATCAAGTATTTTTTAATTTATCCATTTTTTCATTTTTTATTTAACATTTCAATGAATCAAATACATAAAACTGATTTTTCTTCGAGTTTTCCATTACCAAAAAAAACATTGTTTGATCTTTTGTCGATTCCTGGAGCAACAGCAAATTAGAACGTATTTTTCTCAAATCAATATTAAAAAATAACCAAAATTATAAACAAATTTGAAATTCCCACCTAAAGTGGGATTCTTCATCCGAAGGATTCCTAAAGAAAACTTTGACGAAACCTTACAGTTGTTGTACAGTCTTCAAAAATTATGAAAAAGTTTGACATGCTTATTATATAAATTTTAAAAATTATTGAATTGTTTTTATTATTAATTGATATGTTTTAGTTATTAATATTTTTCTTTTTGTTTAATTACACTAATCAAGACGAATTTTCCTATGTACACCCAATACAGCAGTTTTATATAATTTTCTGGTGTTGATTTAGACTGGATACTAAGTTTTCTATTACACTGAAAATTAACAAAATCATTTTTTACTTTTTTGAATTTTTTTTAGTTAAATTGACATGTGATTTCTAAAATCAACAATATTTATTAATTTTTGTTGAATTAAAAAATTCTTTTATTCATATTGATGATGAAAGTTTTCTAAAACCTAATTTTCCCATTTGTTATATAAGCTTTTTTGATATTTCATTTTGATCAAAATTACAAAGTACAGAAAAAAATCAATTTGGGTAAGGTTCCAATTCCAGTCAAAATCCCCAATTTTACAATTCAAACATACAAAATACCATATGGGACTTAACTAAAAGCAATTAAAACTTTTTTAACATTAAACGGATACTGTGTATATTTTAAAAATGGCTGCGAGTATATGGGGGACAACGATATATGCGGCTGCAAAGTATTGATGGAAAATCTACAGACGAAGGCTACCAGCAAAAGCACACCCTGCGATGTGGACATCTTGAAGTCGATACCAAGACGCAAAATGAGGTAGTGATCGAGTTCCACAGAGCACACTTTAAACACTGGTATGTGCGTCTAAGACATGTGCGGAGAAGGTGCTGCGTGTGTTGCTTGAGTGCGGGCGTATCTTTTCATAGTTATGGTTCTATCGCCCAAGTGCAGAAAGAGCAGCATCTTGATGCCAACATAAATGCCTACCGTACCACTGCTAACGATGCGATGAGTTGATGATGAGAAACAAGTTTTGCGTATATTGCAGCTGGATTGTATATCTTTGTGCAAAGTTTTTTGTGTTTTAATAAAAAAAAAAAAATAAATATATATGACATTACATTTCACAAATTATGAGGTAATTGAATCTGACTATGGCGTAGTTGTTCAAAAATATAATTTTTTAACTATGACGAAGTTGAACGTAACTACGTCAAAGTCAATTTTTAAACGTAGTTAGAATTGACTACTTTTCATTGTCGGAGGATTTTCATTCTCGTCGTAGTTAAAAACATAGTTAAGAATAACTACGTTTTGCTCTCGGTGCATGTATGTTTGGAATTTTAAATAAACATAATCTATAATTGACTGATAAATCATTTGTAAACAGGGTTGTATTGAGACTCGAACAGTGTTGTAATGAGCTCCGACTTACATTATAATATCCCGGAAACATTTTTATGTTGCCCCTTAAAATGGAGTATGTTCTAATGGAAAGATATTAATTACTACATCCAAATAAAAGAAATATTTGAATCGAAACATAAATATGTTCAAAATAAAACATGATTTTGAACGACCTGAATATAAAAATGTTTCCAGTGAAACATATCAGTTGTTTCAGTTTAAATAGTAGTATATTTGCATAGAAACATATTTAAATATTTTTGGAAAGAAATCCTGAAAATAAAATATAAATAAAATATTGTTTTTTTTTTATTAAATTTTATTAAAAATCTTTAAACAAATTTTTAAATGCATAAATAAATCGTTTAAAACTGCCAGTACAAGTGACAGCATCAATGAAAGCACAATTGCGCCAGCATACGCTAAACCAGATGATCCAGCTCGCTTTATATTTGGTATAGTGTCAGTTGATCTCAGTACAGCACATAGGGAAGGAATTCACGGAGGCTTTTGTAAAATCGAAACACTGATTTTTATTTGTGGTTTTTTCACATTAGTTTCAGAAATCATATACTGTACTATATTATACTCTGTTACTATTGTAACACAATTTATATATTTATATAATTTACAAATAACAAAATTATTACCGACGCGAACACGTTTTCTCAACGAACAACAGAAAATGCCGATCACCGAGTGTCAATTTTTTATACAAGAAAAGAGCTGCAAGAATACCTTTATTTACATTTGAATTAATTTTTTTGTTTGTTTTCAAACATAAGTATGTTTAAAATGATCCTATACATACTTCAAACGACGACAAAAGAGACGTATTTAGAAAATTCTGGTCAACGAGTGCCAACTTCATATACAAGAAGAATGTTGCAAGAATACATTTATTTAAATCCAATTTCTTTTTTGTTTGTTTTTAAACATCAATATGTTCCAACGATGGCAAAAGATGGCGTAGGTAGAAAATGCTGCACAATGTTGCCAACTTCGTCAGTTGATAAATTGTCGAATTAAGACGAGCGTTGCGAACATACGTTGTATTTAGATTTGATTAGCATTTTATGTGTTTCGAAACATAGTTTTAACCAAGTAAATTGTCAAGAACCACTTTATTCAAATGCAATTAAAATTTTATGTTGGTATTGTAACAAATTTATGGTAAATTTGACAGATTCTGCTGGACAATATAACAATGTTTACACGTGAACAAAAATAAAATCATTTTCGATTATAATTTAATTACACTTCATTCCTAATACAGTATGGTAATTTCGTATTACTTTTTAATTACATTCAAACATATTCAAACAAATTTTTTCTATCCGTGTATATATGTATATACTTATTTAAAGTTCATTTAATGGGCTATATTTTATAGAAGAAACTTTTATGGTTACATAAAAATTTAAAAAAATTGAAACACAAAATTGGTCATGAACTAGTGATTATTCATTTTGATATTTTATACGTAAATATGAACCGAAAAACCTAAATTGAAAAATCATTCAAAATTAACTAAAAATGTTTTGATCTCACACTCTATATTAAAAATATTCACTATTAAACTTGCGTTTGTGCAATTATTTACTAGGAAAATCTTTGTGAGTGCTTCTAATAATGAGAAAATGGGTGGCCCAACCTACGTACCTTGAGTGACATAACCTACTGTTGTATCAAATATTCAGAAAAATACTACATATTTTTTCTGCATAAAATTTTAATAGAAAATTTGTTTACATTATAAAAAGGTATTCATGAACGACATTTTAATGCATTTAACTTTGATTTTATAATGTAAATTGACCACCTAATCAACACTTGAAAACGTCAACAAAAAACATTTTTTGAATACTTTTTAGTATTCATCTGGAAGCATTATAACAGGCTGGATTGCTTATAACAGGCCATTTCACTTCAAAGTTTCGAGTAAAGTTGGAGTGCAATATTTCTTGAGATGTACCATTAAAACTTTAAAATCGCCAGTGTAAAAAAACTGACGATGGCCCAGCCTACGGACGGGCCCAACCTACGGATCTTTCCTCTACATTCAAATTCTCTGATATATTGTTTTCCGCTTTGTTGGCGGAAATGTATCAACAGGGTATATATTTTTTAATGGTATGAAATTGTACTTTTCATTTTTATTTGGTACTTTAAAAAAAAACCACACAAAATTATGAACTAATGCAACACCCAAGAAACAATTTACTAGACAAGCCAATTTTCTGGCTAGTTTCTAGTCAGGGCTGTAATAGATAGAAAAACTTCGTTTTACTGGCTACTTTCTGGAGTAGACAAAACTAGTTCGGAAAACGACATGAATTCTATCTACTTTTTAGTCTGGCTATGATGAGGCTAAACTGGAATATTGTAATAACAATATTGGGCAGATCGAAATTTTTTCCAAAGTTGGAATAGAGCTTCAAAGTTGCATGTGCTGCTAGAGTTTACCACAAAAAATTTGAGTAAAAAAATAATATCCTGTGGTCGCGCATTGCACATTAAGTTAAAAAAACACTTTAAATTCACATTTTTATTTTTTTACCATCTATATAAAGTTTTTTTGGGATCGAAATAGACTGAAGAAATTAGAGATTATATTTATTAATGTCCTCCTAAAATTTCATCAATTTTGAATATAATCTAATGCTCGCCTATCGTCCTTGGAGTTAAACCGGTTAAACCGTTCTAAAATCGGCATGGGTGGTTATTTTAACATGTAATTTTTTTTATATATATTTTCATGTGTGATGTGAATCCAAATTTGTGAACGGTCAGGTCAATTTCTATCGGGTACAGTTTTTGAAAAAAAAAAATTCCTAAAGTCTGGAGCTTTGTCCATTATAAAATTGTTTACTATTACATCAAATTGTTTGAGATTTGTTTGTCGTTATTGGGTTTATAAGTATTATAATGGTCCTAGAATTGACCACAAACAATTTCACAAAAAAAAAATCAAAAAGAACGTCAAAGAAAATTACTATTTTTTGGGTGTTTTCTCACTTCAAGGACGATGCGCAGCCACAAGATGTGTGTTAAAAATGATGAAATTTTGGGAGGGCGTTAATAGATTCGAAATCTAATTTTTGGAGCTTATTTATATTTCTTAAAGGATTTTCTTTTACCTTCGGTTGCAATGCGCGAGCACAGGACGATATTTTTTTTACTTAAATTGTATGAGGGAAATTCTAGGACCATTATGTAACTTTTAAGTCCAATAACGACACACAAAACTTACTCAGTTCTCAAGTTTTTCGTGTGTGTTATTTCTTATATAGTGCTTGCTCGACATGCATAAATTAGTAAAACGTTTTATAATATATTTATTATAATTACAATTTTTTATTAATAAAAAATATACTTTGAAAAAAAATTTTTGTTTGAAAAATTTTTTTCGAAAAAATATTATGAACAAATTCATCAATATGACAATTCAAATTCATTGTATTGAATATTTTGTTCATATACATAATGAATACATTCATTAATATGTCATTTAATGAACGGTGGTATCAATATGATGAATCTGGTAGTTGGTGAAAAAATTCATAAAATTTATGAATAAATTCATCATATTGAAGATTTTTTTTTTCTGTGTACAAGTAAAGATTGGACAAGTCGATATAACGAATCAAACCACCACTGTCTTGCATATTATCGACATTAATGATATAATGAAAATACTATTAACAATTGAAGCTAATATTGACCATATAGATATCGACAATAAAAATAAGATTAGAACAGAAATATAAATTATTAAATCCAAAACAAAAAATAACAGAATCATTAGAAAAAATAAAAAATAATAATAGTGGATTGCTGCGACAATTGTTGTATTTAGATCAGATGCAAAAATTAAGATACTTAGAAACTAAAGTAAATCAAATTCAAGATAATGATGCTTCCGCAAAACATCAGATATTTCACCCAAATTTCACCAACAGCAGAAGAGATTGAAATGTACCAAATAAATTTCTTTAAACTAAAATTAATTTAAGTTGGAATATTAAAATATAAAGATAATATGTTAATAATAGCAATTAAGATTCCACATTATTTTCTACAATTAGATTTAAAAATAATAATACCTTTACCTAATAAAAATTACATAGAAATAGAAGAAACCAATGAGAAAATAATTCAAATCGAAGATAAAATGTATACATAAAGGGTTTTTCAACAGGGACGCTACAAAAGTAGAGCGACAGGGATAGCAAACGACGCCATATTTCTTGCCGCTCTTTTGACATTTCTCTTCAGTAAGGTTTGCCATTTCAGAATGGAAAGATATACGAATACGAATTTCGGTAGTAAATTTTAAAAATTTCGACACGTTGTTGGCTCGTATATCTTTCCATTATAAAATGGCAAATCTTACTGAAGAGAAATGTCAAAAGAACGGCAAGAAATATGGCGTCGTTTGCTGTCGCTCAACTTTTGTAGTGTCCCTGTTGAAAAACCCTTGAAAAAAACTTTTGTAGCACTCTTATTGAAAAACCCTTTATAAAGAGGACATTGTTAAGTGATCTTAAAATAAGCAACAATTGTATATGGAATAATAATTGTAAACATAGATACAATAACAAAACTACGATCGAAAATGTAGATTATGGAGCACTTCTAATTAAGAATGCTCATAAAATAAAAATGTTACAAAATTGTGAAGACAGAAAAATAGTTCTGTCCAAAAATAATTTTATTACCTTTTCTAATTGTGAAATAAAACTATATGAAAAAGTTTTTTATAATCAAAAAGACACCGTAGAGGAAAAATATTTCTATCCAAGTGACGGATTAATTAATAGCACAATAAAAAGCATTTCTTTTAACAATTATTCTTTTAACAATATTGATATAACGGAAGAATTAAAATTCCACAAGAACATTTCTTATGGATTAAATATAACAACCATAATACTTTTCTTGATAGGAATTACGGTTATATTAGTTTATATGAATAAATCAAAAAATAAAATAACAATTATAACTTCAATAACAAAAGATAAAAATGAATCAATATCATTAAAAGATATTCTAACGAAATATAATGAGAACAATTAAGAAAAGTAATAATTTATATGAGATCCAGGAGTATCTCAAAATAAAGGGGGGAGCAGTTACGTCTCAGGCAAAATAATTTCCCACACTACAAAATCGTGTTTCATCGCAGTTGATAAGTGGTTCCCACAAACTGCGATGCAGATGACAAAATCACCGTAAATTGGTTATCTGTCTTTTTACTTAACGCTCTCCTCAAAAAGTGCTGATATGAACTTTGAAAATAAGCTAGATTGTAAGTCTGTTATTAGCAAGTAAGTTAGTCTTAAGACCACATTCAATAAAGACACTACTTTAAACATATAACTTGCGCAGATGACTCACTGGCATGGCTTCAAATTTTTACGCACATTCTCAGCAACAAATTATAATGAATTGAAAGAAGGACTTTTGATACAGTTTAAACGCAATGTGTTAAATAATGATGTATACAGATAACTATACAAGCGTCATCGATTACCGAACGAGAGTATCATTATCTTCATATTGTTTATGAAGTAGATCGCTGCACTGGCTAATCTTAGTGAGGACGAAGTTGTTAGTTCTGTAATTGATGGCTTAAAGGACAACTGCGTATATTTCAATACTATATACAGCTAAAAATCTAGATGACCACAGGAACCACTTATTAAATGCGAGAAAAAACGAGTGAACGACCGTGTTCCAAGGTATCATAATTAACGACCTGGTGCGGCTGCAAATCCAACGACTTCTGATGTGCGATGCTTCAATTGCTCACAATATGATTGTACTTTACCCAGGGATGTTAGATCTGATATTGAGGAAATAGTTGTAAAATTCTTAATTAAAATGCTTTAAAGAAGATGTAGGTGATCTATTTCAAATGAGTATTAAATTAACTTCTGAGAATCCTGTTTTTTCACATCCACGTCTTATAATGATAAATTTGAAGTACAAAAGATTGTTCAGAAATTATAACCTCAGTGCATCATCGTATGCTTCACCAATAGTACTAGTCAAAAAGAAAAACGCTGAAACACGTATGTGTATTTACCATAGAGGTCTAAATAAAATGTCTACCATTAATTGAAGATTGTCTCGAATATTTGGGGGGAAAGCAGTATTTTACGTTATTTGACTTGAGAAGTGGTTTTCACCAAATCACGGTATCACGGTTGTTAATAGTGTATGTGGATGACATTTTGTTAGCGACTGAGGCCCAGATGAACATATGAACATGGGCTTGAATTAATATTGTCTAAGTGTAGATTTTGCTACAAATGTATTCAGTATCTTGGTTATGATGTTAGTCATAAAGGAATAAAACCAAATGATTATCATAAACAATCTATACAGAAATATCCTATGCCAAAAACTGTTAAGCAATTACATCCATTCATTCAGTCAGCCAAAAAATTCATACCAACAATGAATAAATACATTGTTTCACTTGGCTTGTTGAAATTGGCAAGTGTACGCGTTTGACAAATCTATGAGTGCATTACTGTAAGAATAATTCATTAAACTAAAGAACTCATACATTGACTCAATGTACGAATACATTCGATTTATATACACAAATACATTGTCTCAATGTACGCATACATTGTTCCAATGTATTCATACTTTGACTTTATGAACGTATTCATTGATTTTATGTACATTGAATGTAATGAAAAAAATACGTTGTAGCAATGAGCAACTACATTAAATTAATGAATGAATTCATTATCCTATTGTCAATGGAAATTTTAGTTTGCGTGTTTAAAAGATACACTTAAAAAGCTTGATCATACTAAGTGTGTCGTCAGAAGTGGTGATGATGGATGTATATTTAGTTATGCTTTCAACTTTATAATCAGAAGGTATATGTTAGTTATGTGCTTTTACAAGGATTTATAACATTCTGTTTTAATTACCTGAATGTGGATTATAAAGACTGTGAAATAATAAAATTACTTTTAAAACTTCGACCATAACATAACCTGTATGTACTCGTACATTAGCTTCACGAATTCATTCATACATTTACATATCGTATGGATGAATCATAGGCTGTATGAACATATGATTGACAATAAGAATGCATACAATGATTGTATGATCTAATTCTTAGAAAGAATTTGTATGAACATGTTCATTGAAATAAGTGTATAAATACTTTGGTTTCATGAACACGTTCGTGAGACTATTACAGTCATATTTTAATAAACGTACTCAATGTACAGTTTTTAGAATTAATGCTTGATACATTGATATTATATGTAAATGTTCTTTGAGCCAATGTATATCTACCTTGACTGGATTATGTGTCTATGTTAGGAAATTCGTTCCTCAGTTTTCAAATATTGCCGTTGTATAATCTATTAAAAAGAAAAAAAATGAAATTTAAAAAATACTATTCAAAAAAAGAAACTGAATTGCATTGCGATTCGAGTGCTCATGGTTATGGTGCGGTTTTAATGCAACGCCATAATTATGTAGTTATAAAGAATGTTGACTCTACGACAGGTACAAACAAAAAGTATATTCCTAAATTTAAAGGTCCTTACATAATAATAATGGAAAGAGAATAATTGTAAACCAGAGTAGATCTTTAAAAGATGATTAAAAAAAAGCAATATATGTTAGCTATGTATTCATTGTATATGTATTTATTCTGATTACTGTTACGAATATTAAGTTATATTAAGTCGAGTCGATCAATTGTCAGATTGGCCGAAATGTAATATACTTTATGCACCCTTTATTTATATATTTAAATTAATTTGATGCCCGCTGTATTTTAAAGTTCAAACACTCATAGAAAGAGTAGCAGATATAAACGATTCGTTTCAAAGTTTGCTTTGTTTTTCTGTAAAATGCTGTAAAATCGTTCGTTAATCGTTGTCATAGCTTAAGCGCGCATGGTCGGAAGTTGCAAATATTCATATTAAATTAACAACATTTTCTACAGATTTTCTAAATCATAATTTCCTCGGCATTTTCAAAAATGTCGATTTCCCAATCATTTAAAGAACATTTTTAACAGCTTATTGAATTCCGTCACCTAAGAACTCTGAGTACCACAAGTGTAAAAAAATATTAAATAGAAAAATGTTCATAAAAATGTAAAAAAAATAAAAAAATTAAAAAATCTGGAAATTCGGTTCGTACATCACTTATTTTTCGTATTAATGATTATTAATACTGTCAGATATAAAATTATTTCTAAAAATCGCAATGCAAATTTTCATACGGAATATCCGGAATTATTCTGTGATTTATTACACTAAGAAAACAAGATGTTTATGAAAGTATTGTTCCAACTGTTTGTTTAAATTTACGCCTTGAAGCAAATATTCAAACATGCCATAAGTTTCAATAAAGTTGCAGCCAAACTATTAATATTTTTGAAATATGACATATATGCAGATAGTTACGTCAAACAACAGCAATATTTACAGTAGGCTGATAGCAAACATCCTGAGTTCTTGGACATTTGCGCCAATCTTTTGAGGTATTTTGACATTTGACTACTATAAAAAAGGAAAATGGCGTACTTTTTCCTTATCCTCGATTTATCCACAACAATTAAGTAAATCTAATGGTGTAAAAAAAGTGTCAACAGAAATATTACATTTTAATGGTAGAAAAAAAAATCCTGGGATTGAATTTACCAACACGTGAAGGAAAATATTTCTTTTCAGAGTTTACTTTGATGACAGCATCGTTGGTCGGATTTGGTTCTTCTGCGAAGAAGGCTCAAGTCGTTGTACAATTTTACATTCAAAGGAATTATAAATACGATGGCGATGTATAACCAGGATACTGTTAATTCTAGAATAAATAAAAGTACATTTAATTTATTTTCTTTCAATTCAATAACAATTACTTCGCGAATGTTTGAGATGTTTGAGAGATGGTTGTCTCAAACACATCTAAATAATTTGTAAATAACTCGATATTTAAGGCTGTGATATTTCGGGTAATCATCTTTGTTTTTTTACAGTGTTACCAATAATCAAAATATAATGTACAGATTTAACAAATGGTCGGCTTTTTGACAAATCTTCCATACAAATTTACGTCAAAATTGGATATTATTTTTTGATTATTGGTAACGCTGTTAGTGTACGAAATAACTATAAATTTTAGGATCAAAGTGTACATTAGATTGATTTAAATTTGTATGAAAAATTTAGAACTAATTTTTCTTTAGCTTCGCGTCGACTTTCTGAAACTAGGTACTTCAAAACTAAGAACAAGCCTTTAAATGCCCAAGAATATTACCCTGTGATGTTGCGCAAAGTTCTTAAATGACATTTTTAAACTTTCTACGACCAATTTCCAAAAAATTATTATTTCTTTAAGTATTAAAAAATATAACACTATATTTTGTTTTTAACATAACTTATAATTATTTACTTTTAAAATTTTGTTTTTATAAGATATTGTCTTAACGTGCTCAAGGTCCAGTCGGTACAAATTGGGTGTTTTGTACCAACAAATAAAACAACAAACAATTGGCAAAATGCATTGAGTGGCAGATCGTACAGCTGTTTCAGAGGCAGCCAAGTCCCTTCATCAACGATCTTTCTCTGCAGATTCTACATTTCAAGTCGCTTAAGTTTTCCTTCTCCAATAAACACAATAAAAATTATGTGCATTGAAAAAAGAAACAAAAGCAAAAATGCAAAAACTGCATGAACTCAAGATTTTGCCAAAGTTGTTGTTGCGTGCAGCAATTTGCTACGTATAGGCTGCAGAGTTTCCACAGAATCAAATACGTAGGCTGCACTTTGTATAAAAAATGCGTTTTTTTATTATTTTAAAAATATAAAAAGCTTTTAGATTTTAAACGCCGTGCACTGCGTTAACAATTAATTGTTTTTGTTTTACGACCTCTTTTGATTATTTTAAGATATTGTACGATCTGCCACTCAATGCATATTGTCAATTGTTTGTTGTTTTATTTGTTGGTACAAAACACCCAATTTGTACCGACCTTGAGCACGTTAAGACAATATCTTAAAATAATCAAAAGAGGTCGTAAAACAAAAACAATTAATTTTGTTTTTATAATTTTTCTTTTTCTTACTATAGCAAATTTAACTGTCGACATTTTTCTAATTTTATTCTAACGAGTTTCCAATAACATGTTTGTATTATTGCACATACAACTATCTTTAAAATGATATGTCACATATTTTTACACTCAGAAAACAGTTTCCTTATACTAAGAAAAATTTAGTTGAAAGTTAAATTTTATTTATTTAAAGGAAAATACTTACGTAGTAAAATTTTCTTATTATAAGGAAAATTTTCCTTATTTTAAATAAGGAAGTTTTTTCCTTAACGCTATTTCAAGTTCATTTTCCCTATTATGAGGAAACTTTTTTCTGAGTGTATATATATCGTATAATTAGGAGATAGTGCCTAAGACACGCTCAAGTCGATGCCCACCCCAATTTATTTAAGAAAATGTTTCAGATATCCCTACCAATTATTTTAAGGTCAAAATAAAAAAAATCGTTGGCAAATTTTATAAAATATCACGTTTTGTTTTTTTTTTTTGCTTAAACTATTAAGTTTTTCCACTAAAAAAAATTATAAAATTTTTACATAATTTGACCACCGTTATGGTTTACGGAATGCGAAAAAAAGTTTTTTTGTCAAAAATAGTCCTTTTATGAGCATTATATCCTTAAGTGGTCCTTACATGAATTAACGTGCACAAAAATATTTACCAAACAAACAAAAATCAATAAGGTAACTTTAATAGTTGAGGAGATATTACAATTTAAAATAAAATCTTCGTGACAATTTAGCCTAAAATAATGTAAGATTTTAGTAAACCATAAATAATGAAGTTTAAACTCATCAATAGTGGGTTTTGTATCAAATTAAAAAAAAAGAAGATGCATTCAATAAAAAATATTTTATTATTAATTATTATATGTTTTTTTTTTTAGGTTCTTTAACTCTTAATAAGGAATCAAGCAATAATACCATGGTGCCTTTACCGGAGGGATGGGAACAAGCATGTACTGAATCTGGAGACATATATTTTATAAATCATGTTGATCGCACTACGTCATGGAATGATCCTCGAATGCGTACATTAAATCTTTAAATTGTGTCTGTATTCCGATATCTAACAGGCAAAGAATGATAACAACAAAAAGTAAATTGCACTGAAAATTTCTAAATACAGAAATTTAACATTGAGTAGTTAAAAGAAATTAAAAAAAAAACATAAAAATATATGTTTGGTTATTTTTAGACGTCAATGAACGAATTCATAAATTTAAGCAAGTTGTACATTGTCATACTCAAGTTGTACATTGTTATACCCACTGGTAAAACCAACATTAATACATAGTTGTTAAAGCAAAATAGCGCCTGAATTATAGATGTTGTCACATCCGTAAATTGTTAAAATCAGAATTCGTAGAAACACTAATAGTTAAATTTACGATATTGTTTTCTAACAATTGAATTTTTAATTTAACTATGTATGTAGCCATACAAATTTATAGAACACATGTTAATGGCGTTTTTATGTTAATTTTATGTTTTTATGTGCAGTCAAATTATAATATAAAAATATGAACTATACTTTAAAATATTATTAAGTGAATATATTTTATATATACTACTTTTACACATTTGCAATTTTTTTTATAATCTCATCCGAAAATATATTTTACAAAAAGTAATATTGCTTACAATTAGGAAACAAGTATATTCGTCAATTGTGGGTTATTCATATATTTTATTTTTTTAATAGATTTATTTTGTAATCAAAAAATTTGCTCATACGATTTAACATCATGAATCGTACACAGTGTATATCATGATAGATACGGAAACCAAGATTACTTACTAAAAATTATGTAATATCTATTTCAAACATTAAGTGATTCATTATAGTTATTTTAACGAAAAGAGTATTTGAATATTATCATTGTATTTCGCTCATATTGGACCGTTAAATATGCCAATTGTGAATTTTTCAACCGTTAGTGCACACGGAAAATAATTGTTATTATATGAAAAAATGTTTAATCGCACCCCCTTCACCCGCTTAATGATTTCCAAAAACACGATTTTTGCTGTTTTGCACCACAGCGTCAAAAAAC
Organism: Dryomyza anilis; assembly: GCA_951804985.1. Classification (NCBI taxonomy): domain Eukaryota; kingdom Metazoa; phylum Arthropoda; class Insecta; order Diptera; family Dryomyzidae; genus Dryomyza; species Dryomyza anilis. The sequence continues at coordinate 59,669,403 of OX638133.1, read as the reverse complement.
TGCCTTTTTAAAATTCTGAAAAAATTCACATAAATTTTTGACATTACATAAAGATCATACCACTTTGATTTGGAGTGGTAAGAATTTTTCTTCTATTTTTTTCTTAACTTTGAAAATCCATTTTTTTTGTATTCAAATCGCCATAATTTTGGATTGGTTTGAGATACAACATTGAAAACTGGTACATGGTCATATGTCTTAAGTAGGAACTATGGTACAAAAAATGGGCGGTAACTGTCAACGGCCACGACTAGCTGCCATATAAAATTTACATTAAAACCGCTATAACTCTGAAGATAAAGGAGGTATATTATTGAAATTTTGTCCAACATAATGTTATACAATAACAAAGTCGAATACTACAAAAATGTTGAGATCGGCCAACTTCCACGCCTACCTGCCATATAAACATAACATTTGAAGCACTATAACTTTGGAGTTATATGAGATATATTGATGGAATTGTTCAAGTATTCCTTTTTTGTATCAAGTAATATAAATTCAAAGTATGGGTGTAATCAACCAACTGCCACGCCTACCTCCCATATAAACATAACATTTCATCAGCCATAACTCCGTTTTTGTAAGAGATATCATGTTGAAAATTTGTTCATTGATTTATTTGTAGGTATGAATAACTAAACGAAATTTAGTTTTAAACAGTCTATTGCAACGCATACCTACCATATAAATTTAATATTTCATCTCCTATAACTCCGATACTATGCGACATATGATGACAATTTTAGACTATAGTATCACTCTGCTGTTTATCTTTCCACGGACATTAAAATAAATAAATATTTCAAACATTGATTTTTTTGTAAATTACAAGGGGTACCCTTGTAATTTTAATGAATAATATGGTATTTAAATTTTTCTTAAAATATAAACAAAAGAAAACACTGAATTAAAGTACGTTAATCGATGTATTTTAAGTTTTATTAGTTTTTTATATAAAAAATGTTTTCATTGTTTTTTTAATGCATTTTACAATTTTAATTTTATTTTTTGTATTTTAGTCGTATGTGCAATATAAGTATATTAAGAATTAATATAATGAAAATTAATGTAAGTTTTCTACAAAAATATGTTTTATAAGATTTTCAAAAAAATTAACCAAAACATTCCCGTTCAAACTTTAGATTTCGAAATTGATGAAGATTTTTCAAAATTAATAGAGATAATTTATTAATTTAGAATTTTAACAGTATTATATTTTAGATAAGTAGAAAATTTCTTAATAATTGCAGTTCCATCCTTTCCTGGAATTATGCAATGCATTTTTTGTAGTTGCGGTATTTTCCCAGCACTTTCAAACCGAGTCTTCAACTGAATTTTCTCTAGCTCATACTTTTCTTTCGTTGAGTACTTCACTGTTATTTTAGGCAGATATTTAGGCAGATGCTCATTAGCCCATTCAAATAGTTCATGAGCTGATGTTATTTGGCGATCGGACGGACGTTGTAAACTAGCTCTGGCAGCTTCTCTTTTTAAATAACCACCCACGCCATCTCAAGGTCCTTTTCCGTGTGCTGTTGCGAAGAAATGCCATTCAGTTTCAATATGGAATGTATTTTTTTGATAACATAAGTTAGAAATATGTTTATAGTTTTTAAATTGCTGAGGTGGGCCATCGGAGAAATAAAATATTTTTTTTTACATTTTCACTTATTGAATTTATGAATTCAACAATAATTCGATTGAATACATGGACAGATATAGAATCATGACATGTATTGTCGGATATAATGACAAGACTCTTGTGCCCATCGTTATAGTACACGACGACGGTATATACGGTAGCTTGCTCATTGTTCCAATGGAATCCAGGCGCAGCATTTTGCACTACAAATGCATAGTCTTCGGCAAAATCACATACCACAAGAAACTCTCCTTCTTTTAGAGACTCCTTTAGTTGTTTCATATAATCACCTTGCTTTTTGGAGATAAAAGAATGTGGCAAAAGAATTTTCACTTTTTCACAAAACTCTTCAATGAATTCTGAAGGACATTTTATAAGAGTCTCTAGAGATGTCTGGGTTTTGACATCCACTGCTTATATTTTATTTCATCAATGTCATTCAATGAAAACAATTGGCCCAGAACTTTTTGCAAAGCTTCTAGCCCAAGACATAGTACGCAATTGCTGAAATAACAATCTTCCGTTTTATCTGTGCACATTACAATATCAAGACATTCTTGATAAGTTGCAAGTGACTTTTTCGTATATGTGTTGAGCTCCTTTATATTAGAACCTACATTTTATTTAATAAAACAAGATATCATTTTAAAATGATTTATTTTATACCTGATATCATCAGCTTCACGTTTTGGTGTATTGCGCAAACACACACCGTATGAGTACCTGAAGATCCAGCTAAAATGCAATGCTTTGGCCTCATTGATGCAAAAGTAGAAGACCCTATTTCAATCATTAGATATTCCAACCGAAATCTTTGAAATAATTCTTTTAAATTTGACAATATAAGCTTTTTTAGAACGTGCCTCCGTATCCCATTTTCATCTGGAATAGATACAAAATCCTTCTTTCCAGACAGGCATAGTTGCTGAATTTCTCTCATCTTCGTAGAACGCGAGAGCAATATTTTTTGCATCTTCCGCTATAGTTTTTCCTAGAGTATAAATTAACATTTTTATAAACTAACATTTTTCTTAAATGTTAGCATTTAATATATCAATAGTTACCACGTTTTGAATTAGGCACAGAAAGAATTCCATTTTTTCCGATACTGTTTTTGATAATCTTGCCATGTATCTTGTTGTATTCATTTTTTTTGCTATGAACTCGGCACTCCAATTTGGTGGAAGTAAGGTTAAAATCTGAATTTGTTTTGCTTTGTCGTTTTTAATATTATGGAATTTAATTTTTAAATTTTCAACCAATTCTCGAAAATTACGAGCATCGTTTTCCACACTTTCTTTATATTCCGTTTTACGAGAATGCCTATCAATTTTTTTTTAAATTTTCTGCAATATGCGATACTTTAGATTCAACCCAAGAACTAGATTTAAGTTTTTTTTTAGGTATTGGAGATTCATTTATTAATTCTAAAGCGTGGTTTATTACAGGTAAACTTATGTCTGGACTGAGAATTTCCATGTCATCCTCACCAGAACTTTGGGAGTCTGAAAAAAATACGTATAACTTGCGGACTACAAAATATATTAATAATGGTATAACTTACCGGATAGGATATTATTGTCAAAATTCTCGTTATCAATATTTGCGTATTCTTTTTGAGTTAAAACATCATTAGACTCGTCACTTTGGAATTGTTGTGTCTGCGGTCCAAAATACCGTAATTTTAATCGACACCCTGTACACACATATAAGTTTTCTTCTAAATTCAATTTTTTTTTAATTTCTTCAGTTAGTGATCTTAAACCATTCTTTTTTTATGATTTAATAATCCGTATGGATTGAAGCAGTAGCAAGAGATCGTTTTTGAATACATTATTATTAATTTCGGAACACAATATATTTAAATTTACGCAAATAAATTCTTATGTCGACTGAAAAAACAATGCCTCTGCGATTTTGTTCAACGCCGTGTAGTAAGTACACTAAGAGCTTATAACGGAACTTTTCGATTTCGATGAAAAAACAAAATGCAGCAACAATTGATCATTTCACTTTCAATAAAAATATGTTCAGGTTTATAATACAATAATTAGTAACTTTTCATATCTACCGAATTACTATTCTGGAAAATTTAATAACGTATACATTTTTACAAAACTATTACCCAAAAATCTTCATCAAATTTTTTGAAAATCTTATAAAACATATTTTTGTAGAAAACTTACATTAATTTTCATTATATTAATTCTTAATATACTTATATTGCACATACGACTAAAATTAAAAAAATCGAAAAAAAAACAGTGTTTTCTTTTTTGCGACATTTTGTTTATATTTTAAGAAAATTTTAATACCATATTTTTCATTCAAATTACAAGGGTACCCCCTTGTTGAAATTTACAAAAAAATCAATGTTTGAAATATTTATTTATTTTAATGTCCGTGGAATGATAAACAGCAGAGTGATACTATAGTCTAAAATTGTCATCATATGTCGCATAGTATCGGAGTAATAGGAGATGAAATGTTAAATTTATATGGTAGGTATGCGTTGCAATAGACTGTTCAAAACTAAATTTCGTTTGGTTATTCATACCTACAAATAAATCAATGAAAAAAAATTTCAACATGATATCTCTTACAAAAACGGAGTTATGGCTAATGAAATGTTATGTTTATATGGGAGGTAGACGTGGCAGTTGGTTGATTACACCCATACTTCGAATTTATATAACTTGATACAAAAAAGGAATACTTGAACAATTCCATCAATATATCTCATATAACACCAAAGTTATAGTGCTTCAAATGTTATGTTTATATGGCAGGTAGGCGTGGAAGTTGGCCGATCTCAACAATTTTTAGTATTCGACTTTGTTATTGTATAATATTATGTTTCAATAATATACCTCCTATATCTTCAGAGTTATAGCGGTTTTAATGTAAATTTTATATGGCAGCTAGTCGTGGCCGTTGACATATGACCATGTACCAGTTTTCAATGTTGTATCTCAAACCAATACAAAATTATGGCGATTTGAATACAAAAAAAAATGGATTTTCAAAGTTAAGAAAAAAATAGAAGAAAAATTCTTACCACTCCAAATCAAAGTGGTATGATCTTTATTTAATGTCAAAAATGTATGTGAATGTTTTCAAAATTTTAAAAAGGCAGTTTTTTGACGCTGTGGTGCAAAACAACAAAAATCGTGTTTTTGGAAATCATTAAGGGGGTGAAGGGGTGCGATAGAGAACTGAAAAATTCAATTTAAACTTCATTGACCAATAGTAACAACATATTAAAATATAAAACAAATCGAAGGGGGTCAGGGTCAAACCTCGCGAAATTATATATATATATTATTTATATTATATATATTTATATTATATATATATATATATATATATATATATATATATATATATTTCTATATCTATATATATATATATATATATATATATATATATATATATATATATATATATATATATATATAGATATATATTATATATATAAATATATATAATATGTATATATGTAGAGATATATATATACTATATATATATAAATATATATAATATATATATATATATATATATATATATATAATATATTTATGTTAAATTATTCCTTGTATAAACTAATAATGATACAAAACATTTAATTCATTGTAAATAAAAAAAAAAACAAAATTGTGCCTTAATAAACAATTGAGATATATGATATTTTGATACAGCGTTAAAGAATGACTGTTGGAAAACACAGTGTGTATCAGCAATATTCTGTACGAGATGATGAATTCTTGACACTATTAAGTAAACAATTTCTTAAAAATAATGCAAATTATGGTAGAAGGACATAATAAAAGTGAACATTCTGTTGACTACTTTAATGGTTGCTTCCGATGTCAATTCGCAAATTACAATTAAGAATTTTCTCTATTTAGTAATACAATTTAAAATTGAAGAAATGAAAAAAATTTTATTCAAAAATCAAAATTTACATTAAAAATGATCAATACAAAAAATTTGATTTTATTATTAGTTTGATATATGTTTAAAAGTATCACAAAAAAATATTGACAAGAAAAAAAAAATAATACACTCTCAGAAATATATTGTTGCTTTTAACCAATATGTGCTTGTCATTTCTGGCATTCATATAATGCTTTGAACACATAGACCGCGACAGCAACACGACCACACGGCGACAACTAGTTCTTCTCGATAAATGAAGTCGTGTTGTGAGATACTTGATAACATTCAACGCGACAACGTCAATCATTTTCTCATTTTATTTTAAATGTTATATCGATTAAACACCATGTATTATTTAAATGAATATTTAAATTTATTCATTTTAATTATTTATCACCAGAAATAACACGAAAAATGCATAAACAATTCTCAAAACTAATAAAAATACAGATTGTCGCCTGTCAAATTAGAATAAATCTATATTGACGACAACGACAATTGTCGCCAAGTCGTCATGTAGTCGTGTCGTAGCCAAAATATTCGTATCCATTTAACTTCATGTTTTTTAAAAAAGCAATATATGTCATTTATTTTTGTTATTTATTTTAACATTTTAAACTTACTTATTTGGCCATTACAACCCATGATGGGTTTCGCCCGCAGCAATCATCCCTCGCCAGTCGCTTCTGCATTGCGCGCGCTGGCACCAGTTTTGCACTCCAAGTATTGTCAGGTTGTCTCGCACTTGGTCGCTCCATCGGAGATTCGGACGCCCTCTCCTACGTTGCCCACCACTAGGTACAGAATTGAACATCATTTTTGCTGGAGCGCTCGCTGGCACGCTCGACATGTCCAAGCCAGCGTCGGCGCTGGATCTTTATGCGCCTGGCAAGTCCACCATAGGACCGATTTTCACATTGCGCCAAATCCTGGAAAAGACCAAAGAGAGGCAGATCGACACCCACCACCTCTTCGTCGACTACAAAGCTGCCTTCGACAGTCCGATAAGAAGTTGCCTATACGCCACCATGTTTGAGTTCGGTATACCTGCGAAACTTATAAGGCTTTGCAGGATGACCCTGAGCGACACACGTTGCTCAGTGAGAATTGGGAACAACCTCACCGATACGTTTAAAACCGAACGAGGTTTCAGACAAGGCGATTCCCTATCGTGTGACTTCTTCAACCTAATAATGAAGAAGATTGTAAGAGCTGCACAACTCCATCACAACGGCACTATCTTCAACAAGAGTTCCATGCTGCTCGGGTACGCTGATGATATCGACATCATTGGGCAGAGCGTACGTGCAGCATTCTCCAGTTTAGAGTGGGAATTGCGTCGAATGGTCTTACGGTGAACGAGGACGAGGACAAGTACCTAGTGTCAACAAACAAAGAGTCCCGGCGTCTTGGACAACACGTCACTATTGACAACCACAACTTTGAAGTTGTGAAGGACTTCGTATACCTAGGAACCAGCATCAACAAGGAAAACAATGTCAGCCTGGAGATTAGCCGAAGAATAACTCTTGCCAACAGGTGTTACTTTGGGCTCAGTAGGCAATTGAGGATCAGAGCCCTCTCTCGACGGACAAAAATTACGCTCTATAAGTCTCTCATTATGCCAGTCCTCCTCTATGGCGCTGAGGCATGGACGCTTACCAATACCGATGAGCGAGCTTTAGGAGCAGAGAAAGAGAGAAAGATTATTCGGAAAATCTATGGCCCGATATGCGTTGAAAACGAGTACAGAATCAGATGGAACAACGAGCTGTATGAGCTCTACGCCGGCAAAAATTTTAAACAATCAAACGAAATGTAAGTTATAATTTAATTAATTGTTACAACTTTAGTAATTTTATTTAGATATGTGAGATCCCAACTACAACGCTCATCAAGAGCAATGACGTCTGGCCTTAGCAGTATATAATTAAAATTAATCTATGGGCAGATAGACAAGACGGATGGTAGCAAGCAGCGCTTTGCATTTATCACGCAAAAGCTCGCACTCCTTGTGCCAAAGTGCATGAAATAAATGAATAAATTTATTGCCAATAAAAAATTAAAAACATTCGTGTGACATTCTATATTTTATTCAGTGACAATCTCGCCTGTTAGCAATGGCCAATCAATAGCCGGACGCAGTGTTGTTAACTCAAACTTTTTTAAAGTGATAAAATTTGTGTTTTTGATTACAAATTACTGTTTTTTTCATTTGTAATTTCTCAACTATTAAAGATAGCGAATTGGTTTTTTGTTTGTATGGTACATATTTTTATGCACGTTAATTCGTGATATTCAAGGACATATTACTCCAAACTTGTTACCACTAATTATGACTCTAACGGTGGAAAAATTACATGAACATTTTATGAAACGTTTTTCGGTTTTTTTAGTGATTAAACTTAATAGTACAGTACCAACAAGTTATTTTCGATTTTTTTTTTGAAAACCTCAAAAAAAATTGAAACCGCGATATTTAAATAAACTTGTCAACGATTTTTTTTTCATTTTTTTCTCGGGGGGTGTTCGAAACATAATCTTTAAAAAGTTATGATGTCCGACGACTTTTGGGTTGAAAGTGTTGTAGGCTAGGAGTGCAATATATTTAAAATTGAAAAATTAATGCAAACATGTGAAATTAATGTTTGGCATTTAGTAAGAAAAGGGAGGCAGCCTGAGCATAACCAATAAACGAAATTAATTCGACTTTAATGAAAGTATCAGCTTTTTGACAAATAAATACAGGAGAAAATTTTCGAAAAAGCGTATATTATTTTTAAAGTCGACTTTAATTAATTTATTGATTAGGCTGTATAATCAGCTGACAGCTGTTACTTACTGAAAAATGCTATTGACACACAAATAATAAATATGTGTGATTTTATTTGCTATTTTGAGATTTTCATTAGTTTTTTTGAAGTTACTACTATTTTACATTTATAAATGACGAATATTGTACTATTTACTTTCAGTTTTCGAAAATTACTGTCTTTTCAAACAAATTACTAGCCGACTGTACGGCAGAGCTGTGAAACATTGAATCTTTTTTTAATTTAATTCATTTGCAAATCCACGAAAATATTTCAATTCCTTGAATTCAATTCATTTAATTTATTGGAAAAAAAACAATTCACAAATATTTTTCAAAAAATAGATTGCAATCTTTTTTTTAATTTTTAGTTAAAATATTTTTAGATTTAAATCATTAAATGTAAATCTATTTTAAAATCTTTATTTAATTATTTTACAAATTAAATCATCTAAAGATATCTACTGTTGACTGATAACACACATCCTGAGTTCTTGGACATTTGCATCAAAACTGTTATGTTTTTGACATTTGACTATCATAAAAAAAGAAAATGGCGTACTTTTCCCTTACGCTCTATTTATCCACAACAATTAAGTAAATCCAATGGTGTAAAAAGCGTCAACTCAAATATTACATTTTAATGGTAAAAGTGAAAATAAAATTTCCTGGGTTTGAAATTATCAACATGTGATGGAAATTATCTCTTTTCAGAGTTTACTTTGATGACAGCATCGCCGGTCGGACTTGGTTCTTCCGCGAATAAGTCTCAAGTCGTTATACAATTTTACATTCGAATACGATTGCGATGTATAACCAAGATACTGTTTTAATTTGATTCCTTTTATTTCCATTCAATAAAAATTACTCCTCGAATTCTAATGGAGTACCTTTTCCAAACTGTAGCGTAATAAAAAAAATACTCATAAAGTTACGTTACTATGCAATATGTAAATATATCCATTTATCATGTATTTTGAGTAACCAAATTAATATACTTTAGACGTACAGATACAAAATGTTATTTTCTGTTTTTTCATGTAACATTAAGCTTTAAAATAATGATTCAAATTAAAATAACGGAAAATTTTCGATTTTTGTATAACGGTTATCGATGTCCCTTCCGGAACCAAAAAGATACATTTATTACCATAGTAAACTGAATTGTTGTTTAAGGAGTTGAATCCACTGTTTCTAACGCAGAATTTCCTCGGTATTTCCAAAAATGTAAACATCATTTTCCTAGTAATTTAGAGCTATGTTTAGAGATAATTCAAAAAACTAAAAATCGTACTGATGATTTCAATACAGAATTTTCTGTTCCGTCCGAAATTTTTCTGTGATGTATTATGAAAAAACTATAAACTTTAGGATATAAATATACTAAGAAAGCACATGATTTCAACTATTTTTAAAATTTTTCTAAAAAAGCGTTTGTACGCAAAATTCGCGGACTTTTTGGAATATCCATATGAACCTCGATATTTATTTCCGTTTTTGTCCCGTCCGGAACGCCCACTATTTTATTTATATATTTTGATCTACCGTATAGTATTCTATATTTGCAGATGTTTAGTTCTATTTAAATACTACATGCACAAAAAATCAAGTAAATTAATTAATTTTCCTGCGAGATATTAAAGTTTTAAACGTACGAATGTCCTGTCCGGAACCCCAGGAAATGATCATATGCAGATAGTTACATGTTTGCCACTACAGACAAATCTATTAACCTTTTTTGACATTTGGTAACTATAAAAAAGGGAAATGTCGTACTTTTTGTCTTACGCTCAATTGATCCACAACAAATAAGTAAATCCAATGGGAAAAAAATCAATTTTTATGGCCAAAATTATAAAAAGTTTTCAGATTATTATTATTTTTTTATTTTTTGTGGTAATGTATTTAAGGATGTGTTTCTTATATGAAAATGAGAAATAAAAAAATAAAAATGGCGAACTTAATTACTTTATGAAGACGAACAATATTGCTGACAGAAAATGTTATACGGTGGTCGGCTTCAAGATGCAATTATATTATGGACTGATTCCTTGGATTTAAGAAAGAAGATTGTAAAATATTTATATATTTTTTTTTTTAATTTTATGGGGAAAATCCCTATGTTCCCCATATAAAAAATAATTTTTTAAAAAATTTGACTTTTTTCAAAAACTCCAATTTACGCTACGCTAAAAAGGTGCAAAATGGAGCAAATCACGTTTATTCACAATTAATATATCATTGTTCCCCAGTAGTTGAAAATAAAATATCACGTGTTAATCCGTGTTAATCGTATTCTAAAGTGAAAAATAATTTATCTAAATCGAAATACCTAACTTCAACATGGCCGTATCCATCAGATCCAAATTTAATATGAATTATAAATGAATATATCTTTAATATCAATGATATGGAATATGTTACAGTTTTGTCATTATAAATATACGTGAAATATTTGATATATTTGGGGTGGGGCACAAAAATTTAATTTTTCATGTATCTTTGATTAAATAGGAATTATAAGAAAAGTACAAACCAAAAAATTATATGCATATCTGCTATGATTCATTGCCTATCATTAGACGGTAATTTTATATCGATGTCATATAGTTGGTTTTTATCCATAAATTTGGAATTTTTTCCCAATGTGCAATGGTTTAAATGTGTCAACACAAATATATCATTTTAATGGTAAAAGTGAAAATAAAAAAAAAAAAAACTGAGATTGAAATGAACAAGGATTTCTTTTCAGAGTACACCTTGCTGACAACAACGCCACCAGGCCTGGTTAATCTGCAACATTTTTCAAATCGTACAATTTTACCGTCGAAGGCTTTATAATTCTAAATATAAATAAAAATAAATATTCTAAATAATAATATTCTAAAATAAATAAAAATTGATTTGATTCCTTTTATTTCAATAAAAAATACTCCGCGCATTCTTGTGGAGTACCTTTTCCAAATATTCCTCAACTATTTCCTCATATTCCTCAATTTCAATATTCCTCAATTTCAATATTTCCAATATTCCTCAACTTCATATTTGTAAGATGTTTAATTGATGTTTGCTGTAAATAATCGTAAATTTGAAAGTTATTTGCCAGCAATAGTTTTCGAATTTCTCGGATATTTGAAAGATGGTTATATCAAAAACGATCTAAATAATTTGTAAATAATTTTTAATTTTATATTTTTTTTTGCGAACTTCTCCCTGATAAGAAGTCGTAGGCTTAGAGGAGCTTTCTCAAAAGATCGAAACCCGGTTTTAAGCCAGCTTCTTCGGTTCTTGACGAGGGGAAAAGGAGAATGAGTGAGAATATATCAGTGTTTACCACCTCCATATATGAGTTTTACATTAAACATTTCTTAAAATACTTAATAATAATAATAGACACACAGAAAGATACTTAAATTGAGATAAACACTTTTAAAATATTAATCCGAAAAATGTTTTTTTAAACATATTTTCAAATTGTTCTATAACAAAAATATGCCATATGTTGATCGATTTTATGTTCCAGATAAGAAATCTTTATCAACAGGTTCATTTTCCTTTAAATGGGTATTCAAAAATAAATTTAGATATTAAAACATCATTAGGTAAATTTCATATTATATGAAAAAAAAATATTTATTGTAAATCTTGTATTTTTTCTATTTGATTATTATCAGATTATAATAATTGTAATTCAAATTAAAGTTACATATTAATAAAATTACACAAACATTACTCAATGAGATGAAAATGCACGCATTTGTGGAATAAATCAGAAAGTGGCAACACTGGAATATAAGTTTGTCGATCGTATCAGTCGAACCTGCGTACTGGAGTAGGTTGGTGCATGGTTTCCATGCTATCTTTCGCTATCACTATTTCGCTAAACAGAGATGAAATAAAAATCATTTCAAACCAGAAATATTAATGCTAGAAAGAAACGAGTACATACAACACCTTTTTAAAACAAGCGATATCCTCAGATGATATTGAGGGATAACGAGTGATAGCAGACATGATGGACATCTGGACAACGAAATCCATTCATCCATTTTGTCTGTCTCCCTTCATGACTGTTACCTATTTTCTACCATGTGGGACTGCCTCCTGGGTCAATCTCTTCATCATAGTAATGGGCCTAAAATTTAAGGATTTAAATAAAAATTGCATTGTACAATTCCAACGCAACAGCAACGGCTGATAAAATTTTTTGAATGAATTTTGAATGTCAGTTTGTTATAAAAACAATAATATATTGTATTCACTCATTTATATCAAATAATACCGAGTGAAATCGATTTAGGGATAACGAAAGATAGCATGGAAACCATGAATGATGCAATTTAATACATATACTGGAAAAATAAAGTATTTTATGAAAAAATACTTCATATTTGTACTCACAGTGGAGGGACCTACAGTTTAATGCCAAATCCGAACGGCGGGGTGAGTGATTTTCATAGGCAATGTTTACTCTCGTAGGTTTGCCATTGACTGTCGAGAGGTAGCGTCGCATAGAAAAATGGTTTATATGAAATAGAAGTTGGCAGTCGCTGGGGATCTTCCGTCTCGTATTTGAACGCACCAGCGACTTTTTGTTCGTAGTCCAACGCACTAACCAAACGAGCTATAGCAGGCAGATCACCTTAAGACAAATTTTTATATAATCAGCCCAATTCTACATAAATACTCCCGGGAAAACCGTACCACATCCCCTATTCCCTTATTATAAACACTTTCGAACTTGTACAAATTTATTTTTAGGAAAAATCTAAGCATTCTAAACGTTTGACAAATGAGAATTTTTCTCAAATTTTTTTGCTTTTTGTGTTCCCAAAAAATTTTTAGGGAGACGAATTGTAACTACTAAAGATGTAAGTAAAATGTAAAAGCAAATTTAATTTTTGTTAATTAATTTATGTTTTAGGACAAATACTACTAATAAAATCCAAATGGATATCCTTTTGAGCAAAATGCAGGCCAACCACGATATTGCCTGTGGCTTTTAGAAGAGGATGAAAGAGGAAGTAACGAAGTTTTGGAAACAAACTGAGCAACACCTTAATGCAACAGGACCGCCCGTTAAATCCATTTCGGAATGGAAAAAGGTTAGTGAAAATAAGACTATTGGACAATTTGCACTATATCAGCTATATGACTTAATCATCAACATACTTCCGTTTTTAATAATTCAACTTTCAATGTTATGGCAGGTATGGCTCGACCAAACAAAAAACGTGAGGAGTAAGGCTGCACGGAATTTGCAACTTCAAAACGGAACAGGGGGAGGGCCTACCAAAGAACTCAAATTTTCCGAAAAAGAGGAAGCCATCTTCAACCTAATTGTTACGCGAAGGGCCTTCCTGCAAAAAATTTGGTGTCAAGCTGCATGTAAAACAGAAAGTAAATGAGACGAAAACAATCCAAGGGTCAGCGTTTTGTATGTCAAAGTCATTGTCAAGAAACAGTGTCGATGCTATTGGAAGACAATTCGTATTACCAAGCACCTCTTCAACTATTTATATTCCTTAAAATTTTGCTAAGGAATCCTCCAAAAAATTAAATGCAACATTTGAAGTAGAAGAAGAATTGTCGCCCGCCGTAGATATGGACCCATCAAGTATCAACACAAATTCAATTTTTACTAAAGAATGCTTAAAAATATTAAGTGCTACGACAATAGTAGAAAAGGAATTGGTAATCCAGGAAAGAATATTGGAGAAAATAGACGAGGCAATGGTTGAATTAAAGAAACATCACACCGATGTTGGATACAGTGTAAAAAAGATTTACCAATCTCTAGATCAATCCAATGAATTGAAAAGGAAGTTATTAGAAAAAAACAATTCAACATAATCGCGAAATGTTAAAGTTGAAGAAGAAGGAAATTGAGGATTTGGCAGAGACAAATCGTCGACTTTTAGAAATAGAGGAATTGAAATTGCAACTTCAACAAAGATAATTTCACTAATTCAATATAATTAAAATATTTATATGAAATGAATAATTAAATATGAAAACTACAATTTTTTTTATTATTATTATTTAGTTAAAACGTAATAATAATAGACTATTACCAATACAATTTCTAATTGTTTGCGCTGCAACTAAATACCTGGACGTAGAATGTTTTAGGACAAATACTACTAATAAAATCCAAATGGATATCCTTTTGAGCAAAATGCAGGCCAACCACGATATTGCCTGTGGCTTTTAGAAGAGGATGAAAGAGGAAGTAACGAAGTTTTGGAAACAAACTGAGCAACACCTTAATGCAACAGGACCGCCCGTTAAATCCATTTCGGAATGGAAAAAGGTTAGTGAAAATAAGACTATTGGACAATTTGCACTATATCAGCTATATGACTTAATCATCAACATACTTCCGTTTTTAATAATTCAACTTTCAATGTTATGGCAGGTATGGCTCGACCAAACAAAAAACGTGAGGAGTAAGGCTGCACGGAATTTGCAACTTCAAAACGGAACAGGGGGAGGGCCTACCAAAGAACTCAAATTTTCCGAAAAAGAGGAAGCCATCTTCAACCTAATTGTTACGCGAAGGGCCTTCCTGCAAAAAATTTGGTGTCAAGCTGCATGTAAAACAGAAAGTAAATGAGACGAAAACAATCCAAGGGTCAGCGTTTTGTATGTCAAAGTCATTGTCAAGAAACAGTGTCGATGCTATTGGAAGACAATTCGTATTACCAAACACCTCTTCAACTATTTATATTCCTTAAAATTTTGCTAAGGAATCCTCCAAAAAATTAAATGCAACATTTGAAGTAGAAGAAGAATTGTCGCCCGCCGTAGATATGGACCCATCAAGTATCAACACAAATTCAATTTTTACTAAAGAATGCTTAAAAATATTAAGTGCTACGACAATAGTAGAAAAGGAATTGGTAATCCAGGAAAGAATATTGGAGAAAATAGACGAGGCAATGGTTGAATTAAAGAAACATCACACCGATGTTGGATACAGTGTAAAAAAGATTTACCAATCTCTAGATCAATCCAATGAATTGAAAAGGAAGTTATTAGAAAAAAACAATTCAACATAATCGCGAAATGTTAAAGTTGAAGAAGAAGGAAATTGAGGATTTGGCAGAGACAAATCGTCGACTTTTAGAAATAGAGGAATTGAAATTGCAACTTCAACAAAGATAATTTCACTAATTCAATATAATTAAAATATTTATATGAAATGAATAATTAAATATGAAAACTACAATTTTTTTATTATTATTATTTAGTTAAAACGTAATAATAATAGACTATTACCAATACAATTTCTAATTGTTTGCGCTGCAACTAAATACCTGGACGTAGAAGTAGAGGAAAGATCGCTTTCAGATGTGTTAATCTCTTCACTCTGATTTGAAACAAAAGAAGCATCATCTACATAAACCGATTTATAATGAATGCATATGTTGTGCAACGCACAACGTACATTTGTAATTTTTGCTTCCTTTTCTGGTGTGTAGTACAGCTCTCTCGCGCCAATCAAACATCTCCATCTATTTTTTTAACACTCCATTGCTACGTTCTATTATATTCCGGCAACGTGAATGTACTTCATTAAATTTCATCTCTGTTGAACCGATGTCCGGCATCCTATGAGGCGCCACGATTTCAACGGATATCCCCTAGTAAGAAATGAATGTAAAAATTAACATCATATGCTGATAAATTTAGAATACATATCAAAAACTTACCCAACAGCCAAAAAATTTTGAACACCACCAAAATATTACATATTTACTTAAATAGCCTTTACAACCGTGGGTCGGTTTTGGTCGCTGAGATAAAGCCGCGCCAGTCGCTTCTACTTTGCGCGCGCTGAAGCCAGTTAGAAATACCAAGCGTTGCCAGGTTGTCCTCAACTTGGTCTTTCCAACGCAGATTTGGACGCGCTCTTCTACGCTGTCAACCTTCGAGTTTCGATTCAAGCACCTTCTT
The DNA here is from genome assembly GCA_951804985.1 of Dryomyza anilis. Taxonomy (NCBI): domain Eukaryota; kingdom Metazoa; phylum Arthropoda; class Insecta; order Diptera; family Dryomyzidae; genus Dryomyza; species Dryomyza anilis. Next base: position 59,653,048 of record OX638133.1, on the reverse strand, counting down.
CGCTGGAGTGTTTTAATCCATTCGTTCGACATGACCTAGCCAAGCCGCTGGATCTTGATGCGCTTGACTATGTCAATGTAGTCGAATAACTCATACAGCTCATGGTTCATCCTGATTCGATACTCGTTAGCAAATCAGATAGGGCCAAAGATTTTACGGAGAATCTTTCTCTCGAACGATCCCAGTACTCTCTCATCGGTGGAGGCCAGCGTCCATGTTTCTGCACCATAAAGTACGACGGGCATGATGAGTGACTTGTAGAGCATTATTTTTGTCCGGCTCTACTTTTCAATTGTCTACTGAGCCCAAAGTAGCAAGATTTATTCTCCGTTTAATCTCCAGGCTGACGTCGTTGTTGCTGTTGTTGCTGTTGATGCTGGATCCCAAATAGACGAAGTCCTTCACAATGTCGAACTTGTGGGTGTCAAAATAAGCTTTTTTTCCAAGACGCACGGACTCCTTTCTGCTTCTTGACACAAGGAACTTCGTCTTGTCCATGTTCACCACTAGACCCATTCGACGCGACTGTTTCTCCAATCTGGAGAATGCTGCGCTGACTGCTCGTGCGCTCCTGCCAATGATATCAATATTGTCGGCACATGCGAGCAGCATGACACTTTTGTTGAGGATAGTGCCGCTTTGACGGAGTTCGGCTGCTCGAACTATTTTCTCCATCAATAAATTAAAAAAGTCGCACGATAGGGAGTCACCCTGCCTGAAACCTCGCTCGGTATGAAATGGCTCGGAGGGTCTGATAAGGTCCAATCAGTTTGTTGACGATGGGCTTCAGTCTTTCACATAAAACGCTCGATAGAAACTTGTATGCGATATTGAGTAGGCTGATACCACGGTGGTTGGCGCAGATAGTGGGATCCCCTTTCTTAAGGATTGGGCAGAGTACACTGAGGTTCCAGTCACCTGACATGCTTTCATCCGACCATATTCTGTTTACAAGCTCGTGCATGCTCTCTATTAGCTCTTCGCTTCCGGTCTTAAACAATTCAGCAGGCAAGCCATCAGCACCCGGCTTTGTTGTTTTTCAGCCGAGCGATGGCTGTTCTGACCTCGTCATGGTCGGGTGGCGGAATCTCAACGTCGTCATCAAGTATTGGGGTTGCCGGGTTTACTTCTCTATCGGTGGAATTGCGGTCATCATCACCGGTCAGCAGTTTAGAGAAGTGATCCCTCCATATCTTCATTGTGCTCTGGATATCTGTCACTAGATTCCCGTTCTCATCTTTACAAGAAGAGGCTCCGTATTTTAAACCTCCGGCTAGGCGTCTTATTTTCTCGAAGAATATTCGAGCCTCATTCCTGTCCCCATGCATCTCAATCTCCTCACACTCACGTCTTTCTGCCTCGCTTTTTTTACGCCTAAAAAGACGTCTCTCTTCCCTTCTTCCCTAACGCTCCTTCGCAGCTCGCGTAGCTACCGGCATGCAGGGACGATTTGTATGCAGCGTCTTTCTCTGCAGTGGCCGCACGACACTCTTGGTCATACCACTGATTCCTCAGGGGGCCTTGTAATCCAAGCACCTCTTCGGCAGCCGTACGCATAGAGCAGGAGACATGGTTCCACTGCGCGCTTATATCATCGAGAGGAGGAGTGCTTTGTCTAAGCAGGTGTTAGAGTCGATTGGAAAAACCTTGCGTTGTCTGTTGTGATTACAGCTTTCCGACGTCTAGCTTTCTCTGCTTTTGGTTCCGTACGTTTTCGTAGCGTGCGGACCTTGGCTACAAGGTTATGATCCAAGTCCATATTGGCACCTCGGATAGTGCGTACGTCCATCACGCTTGAGGCGTGCCTTCCGTCAATCACAACGTAATCAATTTGGTTTCGCGCTTTATGATCGGGCGACATCCATGTGGCCTTGTGGATATCGAAATGTTCGAATCTAGTGCTACTAACTACCATGTTTCGTGCTGCGGCGAAGTCGATTAGCCTCGTTCCGTTATCGGAAGTGTTGACATGGAGGCTAAATTGTTTGACAATAGATGGCTTCTCTACCCACCTTGGTGTTAAAATCGCCTAGCACGATTTTGATATCGTGGCGGGGGCAGCGCTCGAATGCGTTGTCTATGCGCTCGTAGAAGCGCTCTTTGTCTCATCATCTTTCTCGGTCGTCGGAACGTGTGCACAAATTAGGCTAATGTTGAAATATTTTGCCTTGATGCGAATTGTTGCCAGTATTTCGTCCACGGGCGTGAACATAGAGACAAGGTGGCGCAGTCTCTTGCCGACCACAAATCCACATCCAAATTCGTGTCCCTCCGCATGGCAGCTGTAGTAGATATCACAGGACTCTTGTTTCGAGCAGCCCTGTCCCGTCCATCGCATTTCCTGGATAGCGGTGATGTCAGCCTTATATTTTTCGAGGACATCTTCCAGCTGGATAGAGGCACCTTCCCTATAAAGGTGCATATCCATAAATCATGGTCCTTAAAACGTTTGCGTGGGTTGGCATCGTGGTAATCGGTCGTTATCCGAGGCTTCTTTTGTGTTTTCATTGGGCGCATATGTTTTTTCAGTGGTGGGGCCCAAACCCAATGCACAAACCCTCTCTCTCAGGGAGATGTTCGCCACTGACTTTAGCCGACTTCTACACCGGGTGGTGCAGAGCGTCGTTTCCAGGGGCTTCCGCGCGGAGCACTTCCATCGAAGTGAAAGCGTTGCCATTTGACAATTTGTCAAATGGTGACCAGTGAGTTGAGACGACACCGACAAGGATTGCTCTCGCTTCGCCATTTTGAAGCGCTCAGACACGTTGCCTTGTGATAATCGCCCCCATAGCCCCCACCAAAATATTCCTGTTCAAAATTCGCCCTGATTTCGCTTACGTTCCATATAATTGAGTCGTGGCATGATCCAGGATGAGTTGCGTCGACGTATCTTATCTTAAGATCACTGTCACATATCTAATAATAATTAATATTGTTATGTTAAATAGCTATACATAAAGTAACTTACCAACAAAACATTTAAACTGTACGTTCCCTTCCTGTTGTAATTCAAATGTTTATTTCTCGGAGGAGCAAATATACGGACGTGCGCTCCATTTATGCATCCTATTACGCCTGGTATTTCATGGGAGTTATAAAATATCGTGACTATTTTCCGCATCTCCTCGACTGTTTCACATATGCTTTTCCCTTGCGGACACAACTGAGATTCAAATACTTCCAAAACTACAGTAAGCTCTTTGCTAAATGTGGATTGCGCCAGACCAACGTCAATATCTTCAGCTAACAATCCCAGCGCAATGCTATACATTTTATTATTTTTTTAATTATTTTACTTTTAAAATAATATTTAAAAAGTTTAATTTTTTTTCAACGTCAATCACAACAGTCGAAACTTCAAAATTATTTTCGAATTCCCATTCCCATTTTTTTATTCTCTCGGGAGATTAAGAATGGGAGAATTTGTTTCCCGGGAGAACTAACACTCATGGGAGCAGAATATTTTGGGAATATTTAGAATTGAGCTGAATATATCGTCGAATATTATACGTTTTTTTTCTACCGGAAATTTTGAGTTAATTAATATCGTTAATTAACGATATTAATTTTAGAATAAAAAATATTTATACTCTTATAGTCAATGTCCGATATCAATGTTAAATTTTTATTTTCTATTGGGATTGAATGCGTGTGAAATAGACTGCGCACAGTGGAACATCGTATCCTGTGTATAGTGTAATGATGGACGTTAGGGGCTGATGTTATTATAAATAATTAAATAGGTTTAGGTCCTGCCTAGTGAGATTGCCGGCGCTTATAAACGCCACTGGCCTATGATCCGGGATGCCGGCACTAAAAAGCGCCAAGGCAAGTTCAAAGTTCTAGCCGATGATTAGGCTTAGTAAATAAAAAGATGCCGATTAGTTGGCTGATTCGTTACAATAGATTTTATTCTAATAAAAACATTCTATTTATACTTAATCCTAGCTTGACATTCATCCTAGATTTGACATAACTCTTTTGACAATTAAAAACATAGAATAAAATATAGTGATGTACATTGGGTACCTTACACCCTCACCCTCAAGTGAAAAAATTATAATTTTTATAATTCAATCAAAAATAATAATTTTTAAACTTAAAACTAACAATGTTTGTTGAGCTTAAAACTAACAATATTTATATATATATATATCTATATATATATATATATATATATATATATATATTTTTTTTTTTTTTAATTTATTATAATTCATGTCTTTTACATGTTGTTGTGATATTTTTTTTAATTTACCTTGAATTTCTAATACTAATACTAGTTTACTCCCTCTCTTTTAATTACCTTAAATGGTCCACGATATGGTGGTTGATTTTTCTTTCTATTAATGTTTTTACTAGTACTAATTCGCCTACCTCTAATATGAGTGGATTAGTAACATGATTTTTCTCTATTCTTTTCTTTTTTACCTCTTCTATTAAATTTTTTATTTTCTCAAATGAAAATTTCAATCTATGTTTAAATTCTTGTGCATTATAATCTATATTGTACGCTATTTTCTCTTTATTAATTTTATCGTTTGGCAAATATGGTAGTATTCCAAAAACTAACTCATAAGGCGAGTAATTTGTATCTACATGCGGAGTAGTATTGTATGCGAAAGAGTAATAGGGAATCCAATAGTCCCATTCATCATCTTTACAAAAATTTAATAAAAATTCATTAAGTACCCTATGATTTCTTTCTATCGAGTCCAAAGTCTCATGATGATACGGAGTACTAAAGATCTGTTCAATATCTAAAAGGTTACATATTTCAAACATTAATTGGTTGGTAAACTCTGTACCTCTATCCGATTTTAAAATTGCCATATATTAATATAAACTGTTCTACTAAAGTTTTGGCTACAGTTTTTGCATCTTTTGTCTCCATTGGACATGCTACTACATATTTGGTTAATTCACATTGTATCGTAAGTATATATCTATAATGATTCGACAATCGTAAAGGACCTACGGTATCTATCGATACTACTTCAAAACTTGTTCCTGGCGTGTCTGTTAAAGTGAATTTCTCTTTTGTATATTTCGTTTGTTTATTTATCTTACATCGTTCGCAATTAAGTACATATTTTTTTATCATTTTGCTCATATCTTTCCATATATATCTCTGTTTTAATTTTAAAATTGTTTTTCTAACACCTAAATGACCTCGGTGTGTAGAGTTATGATACTCTTTAATTAATTTTTCCTGTGTTTCTTTGCATAAAATTCTTCTTGGTACCTCATACATTAATATCTTTAAATTATTTAACTCTTGTTGCAACTTGTTAAATATTGTTTTAAATTCTTCAATGGCCATAGATTCAAATATTATATCTTTGTTGTTCAAAGCTAATTCGTGTATTTTTAAATTTTGCATTTTCGATGATAGTTTCTCCAAAGTCAGCTGTGTGCTCAGTGGATTTTCGCTATATCTTGCTGCTACTTTATAATTATTAACTTCAATACTACATCTTCCAGAACCGTGTGATAAAAACCTTAATTTTCTTACATTTTTCAAATCTGCATTTATTCGCATTTAGTTTTAAATTAAATTTTCTAAATCTATGAAATACTTTTGTTAAATTATCATTGTGATGTTTCAAACTACATCCAAAAACAATGATATCATCGACGTATAAAAAAGCTTCAGCATCTAGACCACTTAATGCGATCGTCAGCATTCTTTGAAAACTATTAGAAGATATTTTCAAACCAAAAGGTAATCTTTTAAATTGAAAATGATCATTTCCAGTGGATTCCTCATCTAAATTTATCTGGAGGAGTGAACTAGTCATGTCCAATGTTGAAAAGTATTTTGCTCTTCCTAACTTGTCGAGCACATCTTCTATTCTTGTTAAAGGAAATTTATCGTTAACGATTTTGTCGTTTAACTTTCGAAAATTTACGACTAAACGCCATTTCTTTTCATCAGTAGTTGATTTCTTGGGTACTACTAGCAATGGTGAGTTGTACGGACTTACCGAATGCTCAATAATGTCGTCGTCTAATAATTGATTGACTTGCTCATTTATCTCTTTCATTTGCGTTTGCGGTAGTCTAAAATTGTTTATATAAACGGGTGTTAAATCTGTTTTTTGTATTTGTTGTGTGTAAACATTTTTTACACTAAGTATCTCTCCAGAGAGATGAAAAATATCCTGATATTCTTTAAAAATATTTATTAATGAATTTTTTGCAACTGGATCGCTACTACCTATGTCTAAATTCTCCAATAGAGTATGTAGCCTATTCTTATTTTTTGTATTTATTTCATTGTAAACAATTCTATAATTTTTTAAAGGTTGTACTTTACAATCGAGACTCTTTAAAATTAAATCAGTATCAGTGGTATTTAATACTTTTCCATGTGCTACTCCTCCTTCTGATGGTATTAAACTGTTTTCTAAAAATATGCCTTTCGATATCTCTTCACTTAATACTATACTCTCTTCATTTGTTTTAATATCAAGAGGCACAATTGTTTCTGACCTTGCTGGTATAATAATATTTGTTGTATATAGGGCCCTATTATGATTAGCGAAGCGAATGGTTTTGGTCCAAAAAGTCCAAAAAGCCATTACGGCGTACATTCGCCAGACTTCATTCGCCAAAAAACGGGAAAAGTCAAAAAACATGGAACACTCTACCGATTTTCATTCGCTTCAAGTGTCAAAATCAAGCGAATCAACAGTTCATGTGACGAATCGGCGAACGTAGCCTAATCTATCATTTTTAAGGTGTTTCTTTTTATTTTTTTGCTTCTGCATTTTTGTTTATTGGGATTCTCCTGTTTTTTAATTTTTTTTATCCTTAAGTTTTTATATCCTTATATCTCAAATTTCGAGGTTTTTGTACCCTAACTTATAAATAGAGTTAATCGTACATTTTGTATACAATTTAATAATAATAGTTTAGCGTTACAACTCTAAAAAACCTAGGCCGAGTTTACTACATTTAAAATTTAATCGGAAAACGAATCTATATCTATTGTTTTTTCGGTTTATCTTTTGAGTTTGTATTTTTTTGCTCCTGTCGTTTTATCTATTAGGATTCACCTGACTTATCTTTTTTCTTATCCTTTATTTTGTTCTATCCTTTTGTCTAAATACTATACTTGTTTTTGTACTCCAACTGATAAATGAGTTAAACGAATATCATTTTTTGTGTTAAACAAATTTATTTTTAAACACTTTCACTATTAAACGTATCGCATTATAGAGTATCGGGCAGCTTTGAGGTCGAATCGCTGATATCGTTCATGCCAGCACCATGGTGTCATAGAAGGAGTTAAAAGCGCGACGTGACGATTTCCTTTTTATACACGGATCCGAGGATTCGGCGCTGGAGGTGACATACTATTTTTTTCAACTCTGAAATGGTAATTCTATCCGTCAATGTTGTAAGTGTTGCTCACTTTTAAAACCATAAAAATTAGTTCATTCGGCAAATTGCGTTTGCTTCGCCAAAGCGTTCGCTTCGCCAATCATACTAGGGCCCATAATTGTTTTGAAATCATTGGTAAAATAAACTCTTAGTTATTTATATTGAACGTAATTGTAAATGTCTCATAATCTATTCGACACATAAACTTTGTTAAAATATCGCGCCCTAAAATTCCATCAGTTGTGATTGGATAATCACTATCAACTATATGAAAAATATGTTGAATACATTCTGTCATAATTGACAAATTCAAATTTGCTGTACCTAAACATTCTATAGCTTCTCTCGTTATTCCAGTTAATTTGGACACCTCTCCTGTATAAATATTTGAGAAATTTTTTATTTTGCACACAGAGACATCCGCTCCTCATTATTGGTTTTACATTTTAATATTATTATTATACAATTGCTTAAATTTTCCGATATTTTAAATATTCTTAATTTTGGTGGTGGCCTCTCTGGGCAACGTCTTCTGCTACCAGGCCTTCGAAGTTTCCCTGGTCATTAGTGTAAAAATATGACCTATTTATATATTAATTTTAACTCTGTTGAAATTGTTGTTACTATTTTGATTCGCATTACTGCGTCCCCTATTCGGATTATTATTAAATCCGACGCTGCTATATGAATTATTGTTGTTGTTGTTTCTAAAATTATTATTTCTGAAGTTGTTAATATAATTGTTATTATAATTGTTTTTATAATTGTTTTTATAATTGTTATTATTATTTTGATACCTGAAATTATTGTTATTCATTTGCCTACTACTTATCAAATCCATTAAATGAACCTCTACCTCCTCTGAAATTAACATTATTAAATCTATCTCCTCTGTTTCGTATATGAAAAATATTTTTATTTTCTAAACCCAAACTTTTTTCAGCTGTCATGCATCTTTCGACCGCTTCTTTAAATGTGTTCGGTACATTTGCAAGCAAAAGCTGTTGGAATTCCATATTTACTCCTTTCATAAACACATTTAAAGCCATACTATCGCTAACTTTATACCCTGTTTCTTTTACTTCTTGTGTAGGACTCGATAACGTTTTTAATTCAAATGCGCTAAATTGTTCTGTAAGCTCTACGATTTTCTCTCTAAAACTGAAATATTTTTATTGGTTTGTTTTATTGTACGTAATTCTGTTAAAACTTGTTGCAAAGTTTTTGAATTTGGATATGCATCTTCCAACAATTTTTTAAAATCTGAAAATGTTGTAGGTCTATTAGACTGACCCAAAATGCTATGTACTTGAGCTGTTAGTTAGACGAACTTAATGAATAATGGTTTATCATCATCAACCAATAAATCATGCAATAGCTCCGCCTGAATGATAAAATCATCTAAATATTTAAATGCGCCTTTAAAAATTTGCAGGTTTATACGTACCATAGATATATCGATGTGAGCCATTTTTTGCAATTTTTCTTCTGTCCAAACGGTGGATAAATCTAAATCACACTCAGTTTCAATTTTAACTCATTTTGTATTTCCTTTTTTAAAACCTTTTTATCTTTTCCCACTGAACTTATTTAAATTTTCCTCTAAAATTCATTTTCTATAAACTCTATCCTTGCTCTTTTTTAAATTACTCTCGAGTTTCTTTAACTCTAACAAATATTCTCTTATGGATTCCATTCATTTCATATTTTGATATTAATTAAATATTATAATTTGATTTTATATAATGCAAAGCTTAAAATTTAAAAGAGATTTATGTACATTTTTATACCCTACACTAAGAGTGAAAGGGTTTGGTACGCCGTTTGTAACACCCAGAAGGAAGCATCTCCGGTATGGAAAAGTATATATATTCTTGATCAGCATGACCTCCTGAGTCGATTTAGCGATGTCCGTCTGTCTGTCTGTCTGTCCGTCTGTCTGTTGAAATCCCTACTACTTTTAAAATTGAAGAGCTAGATAAATGAAACTTATAACTTAGATTACTAATATACCTACGCTGTATGTGCGAAAATTGGCGAGATTGGTCCATTGTTACCTATGATCCGACCACTTATGTTCAAATACCTCATATAAAATGTACATATAAGGATCAATTTTTATGTATACGTGCTTAGGTAAACTTTTTTGGTCAAATATATATTGATATCATGCTCAAATACATTATAATAATGTTTTCCGGCAAAAAGACTTGTGGTTCACAAAAAAAAAATCGAAATTCGGTACACCTACCCATTTGTAAACATGGGTATCAAATGAATGGAAATTCTTTAGCGATTGAATGTTTGTAGTTGTTTTCAGGATTCGTATACCCTGGTGACCTATATATCACTTTGAATGGTAACCACACATATGTGTAGGGTATTTATAGTCGGCTTAGACCGACTATAATTTTGATAATCCTAACTATCATAATTACACCTACTTTAAAATTTCCCATGTGATCTTCCCAACTGGTTAATTTTTGTTTTCATATTGTAGTTATTAGTTTTTGTGTATGATAATATATATATATATATATATATATATATATATATATATAGATTTTTTTTATTGTTTTTATTTTATTCTGTTTCGCTCTCGCTGAACCACACCTTTATGAATTCATTACAAGTGGGATAAGTTTGCGTTTCTAAATAATAATCATTGAAACAATTTAAATGGTAATTATGTCTACATAATGTAGTTGTTATGAGTTCATTCTCTTTCATTTCAAAATTGCATATGCTGCAAATTAAATTTAGTGGACTTGAATTGTCCATGTTTTTTATTTCTATTATTTATATATATATTTTTTTTATATTTGTTTTAAAAAACTTTTTATTTATTTTTGTGTGCACCCTGTGCTTTTCAATTCGCCGCGTTTCGATTTATGACAGTTTTGATGTTTGAGCCACGTGTTTAACTTTATGTTATTTTATGTTTTTCTTTAGTGTTAAGTGTTTAGTTTAGTTTTTTCCTTGTGTAGATTTTAATATGTGTTTACTTTGTAAATATTTATATTGTGAATTGTCGTACAAATATAATTTGTATACAGTGAAAATAAATGTGTTTTAATAATTTTAATTCATTGTTTTTTATTTCTCTGGTTTTTTTTTGTGTGTTCATTTCTTATGTATTACATTTTTATTTGGTTTCTTGTTGTGTTGTTTGCGTTTTTCTTCTTTCTTCGAACTCGGCTTCAATCGCGTCGATTTGTCGCCAAATGCTGCTGGCCTGCTGCCACGGTGGTGGGGTCTCGGCGTTCACGATGCGCTTAAATGTCGCAAGTTGTCGGCGCAGGTACACAAGTCGGCCTCCTCTTCTCTGCTTCGGTTTTGCCGTGACCGGAATTTGTGTCAGCCTTCTCTCTTTATTCTGTTGTTGCCCTTTTTGTATTCGTCCAGCGAGATCAGTTGCGGTTGCTGCTTTGAAATTGGCGCAGCGGTGAAGCGCGGGAAGTCGATTGCTGGTGCGCCTGGCACGTACTCCGCAATTGGTGCCTCAGTTGACAAATTTGGCAGGATCGCCATGTAATGATGGAAGTTAGGGGCTGATGTTATTATAAATAATTAAATAGGTTTAGGTATTGGCTAGTGAGATTGCCTGCGCTTATAAACGCCACTGGCTTATGATCCGGGATGCCGGCACTAAAAAGCGCCAAGGCAAGTTCAAAGTTCTAGCCGATGATTAGGCTTAGTAAATAAAAAGATGCTGATTAGTTGGCTGATTCTTTACAATAGATTTTATTCTAATAAAAACATTCTATTTATACTTAATCCTAGCTTTACATTAATCCTAGTTTGACATTTATTATTTTGACATAGATTTGACATAACTCTTTTGACAATTAAAAACATATAATAAAATATAGTGATGTACATTGGGTACCTTACAATAGTTTAATTATTTGTATTTATTATAATGTAGCGTCGGTAGCTCAAGTTTAGTGCGTTGGAATGCGAGCCGAAAAGTCCCCGGTTCAAGCCTGGACTGGGGCTAACAACATCTTTTCATAGAAACATTTTTCTATACCGCGCTACGTCTCGGCAGTAAATGGCGAACCTACGAGAGTAAAACATTGTACAACGACTTGAGACTTCTTCGCGAAACAACCAAGTCAAAGTACACTCTGAAAAGAGATATTTTCCATCACATGTTGATAATTTCAAACCCAGGAAATTTTATTTTCACTTTTACCATTAAAAAGTAATATTTGAGTTGACGCTTTTTACACCATTGGATTTACTTAATTGTTGTGGATAAATCGAGCGTAAGGGAAAAGTACGCCATTTTCCTTTTTTATGGTAGTCAAATGTCAAAATAACATAACAGTTTTGATGCAAATGTCTAAGAACTCAGGATGTGTGCTATCAGTCAACAGTAAATATCTCAATTTACATTGCTGTTATGGCATTCATTTCGTAACTATCTGCATATATGTCATATTTAAAAAATATGAATTGATTAGCTGCAATTTTATTGAAACTTATGTTTGAATATTTGCTACAAGGCGTAAATTTAAACAGATAGTTGCAGCAAGACTCTCATAAACATCTTGTTTTCTTAGTGTACGCAGAGAGTTATTGCAAACAAGAACAATGAAAATTTAAATATTTACAATTGACTGATAGCAAACATCCTGAGTTCTTGGACATTTGCAGCAAAACTGTTGATATTTTAACATCTGACTACTATAAATTGGCTTACTTTTTTCTTACACTCGACTTATCCACAACAATTAAGTAAATTCAATGATGTAAAAAAGTATGAACTCAAATATTATATTTTAATGGTAAAAGTGAAAATAAATTTTCCTATAGCCCGATTCCGTACCTCCAGAACGATAATATTCTATATCGCTATCTAACGACAATAGTCGCTTGCGATAGCCATCGTTATGAAAAAAGTGATTACCTAACTTGCAATGCATTTTATGTAGAAAAATAAACTCGGAAAGATTTTTAACAATAAAAATCGTTTAAATAGTTCTTAACGATGAAAGCTGACGATAAATATCATAGCGAACTGTGTACGGAGAACATCCTAACAATATTTGTCGTTAATTCTAGTTAACGATATCGATTTTTGTCGATACGGAGATAGGGAATCGCGCTATTGGTATTGAAATTATCAACACGTGATGGAAAAAATCTCTTTTCAAAATTGACTTTTATGACAGCATAGCTGGTAGCCAAGAAGTCTCAAGTCGTTGTACAATTTTACATAGTGAAATTGTTAAATCAAAACTACAAACACACCGGGAAGAACCGTACAGGATAATTAAATGGATTCATGACATTGTCTATCGAATTCAGAATACTACAGGCGTTAGACGAAAAATGCAAATAGTACATTTAGAAAGGTTGGCGCCGTATAGAGAGAGGATTAACATCTGTTCGGGACGAACAGATTTAGGTGGAGGGCAGTGTTACGAAAAGAGGTAATTTGCTCCACTGTGCAAGCAATCAACAATAATAAATAAGGCGCAAGACAATTTAGCGCACTAAGCAATGTGTTAGAACGAGGCGTAAGATCATTGAGCATTATGTATATTTTTTACTTGATGTCGTCTCTGGGGTTATTATATCGTTTGAAGACCTCTCTTAATTTTTTATGGGGAAATTTTTTGTATGATTCCCTTTTCAGCCGTTTACACTGTGCGTAAAAATCGTAGTGAATAAGATTAGCATCCACTTAATGGAGGACAATATTCAGGAAAAACAATTTTCATTATATTTTATCTTGGGAACCACTGCAAATACTTAATACGTATTAAACGTATTATTATGTTACATAGTTTTAATAAGTTAATCTGTTTCTTAAATATTTGGGAACCACAGAATGAATTTTAATCACGTATATTTGTTCTTATGAATATACCAATTTTTTTTGTTAGTGAAATCTGTCAATTTGTTTAAAAATTATTGTATTTTAATCATCAATAGTGTTAATAGCTTTAGAGTAGGGCGTATGCGTAAAACTGTCAGACTCGAAACATTATCGAGATACTGTACATTCATTACTTTTCTAATATTTGCGAAAATCTCATAAAAGTAATATATTGTTATGTAAAGAGGTAATTTGCTCCACTGTGCAAGCAATCAACAATAATAAATGAGACGCAAGACAATTCAGCGCACTAAGCATGTGTTAGAAAGAGACGGAAGATCATTGAGCGCACTAAGCAATGTGCGAGAAAGAGATGAAAGATCAGCACATTGAAACATATGAATGCGAATGAGATGACAATAGCATGCGTCATTCACGAAACGAGTAGAGTAAACATGTTTCCTTGTCGAAACGTGGCGAACTGATGCATGCAGTATATAAGGGCGCCGCATCTGAGGCGCAGCACTTCAGTAGTGATTGGAAAGTAGTCGAGTGCATCTCGTGTGTGACCATTGTCAATTTAAATAGTGTACATGCACCTGTTGTTAGAATTTGTTATTAGTAAAGTTGTGGCAGTAAAACATTGCCTATGAAAAGCTCTCACACGCCGTTCGGATTCGGCAATAAACTGTAGGTCCCCCACTTTGAGTACAAATATAACACGCACAGTTCAATGCTGAAAGAGCTCGGCCTAAGTTCTTATAGGACTGTAGCGCCAAACTATTATTATTATTATTTGTATTTATTATTGTAAACGGTATTGTAATGTTTTAAATAAGTAAAAGATAAAAAGTAAGTACATATTTTTTTTGTATATTCATGTTCGATTTTATTATTGATTTAATTATTGGCTTGGTTGGTATTATTAGTTTAGGTTAGTGTGGCGTCGGATGCCTAATATATAACATCTTGGTCCATAGCGTTACCACTACTCTCTGTTTATGCGAAGATTAAGGATCGTTCATTATGATTATTATGGTGATAAAATGTTCCCGTCTTCAATGCGAAGTTTTTTAATATACCCAGCTCGGTATTCGACACTCCTTCTATGGAGTTATAGAAGGTCTGTCCAAACAAGGTGAGTCTTTCGTGCCAGTGCAAAGCATTTGTAGATTAGGTGTTCTAGATACGGCAGGTGGGCGTAGTAAAGTTTCGTAAAGATTGGCGCAAAACTGTATTTACGGCAAGCTAGAATTGACTTCTGTCCCACAGTGCACTGTTGCAAAATTAACACAAATGTTGGTAAATTTTCACTGATTTGACATAAACAGCTGATTTCGAATTTTCTAAGTTACATTTTTGTAATAGCAACGCGGAATTCCATTGCGCACGGAACTCATGATAGTTAAAAATTCGTATTCGTTGCGTATATTCGGAAGTGGATTTTTGCTACGACGGGCCTCATGATTGGATATCATATTGTTACGAAAATTCAGTCTACGGAGAACTGTTCTACAAGTTCGTATCTCTGGATTGTGTACAAAATAAAAACATGCTTATGTGTGGTTTAAAATATAACAAATAACTTTATTAATTCACTTTAATAAACAACTTTACTAATTATAAATTCTAACAACTGTGCATGTCCACTATTTAACTTGACATTGTTCTCACACGAGATGTACTCGACCACTTTACAATTACTATTGAAAAGCTGCGCCTCAGATGCGGCGCCATTATATACCTTCTACTCGTTTCGTGAATGACGCATGCTATTGGCATCTCATTCGCATTCATGTGTTTAATTGCTTAGTGCGCTGAATTGTCTTGCGTCTCATTTATTATTGTTGACTGCTTGCACAGTGGAGCAAATTACCTCTTTACGTAACAAAATCATCCCTTTTATGAGATTTTCGCAAATATTGGAATATAAGTAATGAATGTACAATATCTCGATAATATTTCGAGTCTGACAGTTTTACGCATACTCTAAAGCTATTAACACTATTGATGATTAAAATGCAATAACTTTTAAACAATTTGACAGATTTCACTAAAAAAAAAAATTGGTATATTCAGAAGGACAAATATACGTGATTACAATTCATTCTGTGGTTCCCAAATATTTAAGCAAAAAATTAACTTATTAAAACTATATAACATAATAATACGTAGATAAAATATTATGAAAATTGTTTTTCCTGAATATTGTCCTCCGTTAAGTGGATGCTAATCTTATTCACTACGATTTTTACGCACAAGTTCCCCATAAAAAATTAAGAGAGGTCTTCAAACGATATAATAACCCCAGAGACATCCAGTAAAAAATATACATAATAATATTGGTTACATATAAAATTTATAAAAGAAACATTTTTTTCATCTCGTAGGCTGATACTGTTTCTCAAATATCTCTGAAAGTTGCTAGAAGTTGCACAAAAATATACAAATATTTTAGCTAACATATCACGCTACGTTTTGTTTGAGCTTAAAGAACTGTTTGAGCTTAAAGAACTGTAAACCTATTTTGAAACTCTATTAATATATGATATTTAAAAAAAAATAATAACATATTACGCGAAATTAGTCACATTATAAAATAACATTTTGTTTTTTCAACACATCCTTTTTTTTGGATAAAGAAATCTTAATTAAATAACTGTAATCATTTTTAAAATATTACTATTTTAATTAGGGTATTTATTCTACTTGTGTTTTACATTTTCAGAATCAGTACAGTTTAGAAGTTTCAAAACATATGAAAACATTATCCAAATTGCACATAATATTTGTAAAAGATGATCCAATTATTAAAAAAAAGCTACTTTTTTTGCTTTTTCCGCACCTGGAACAGTGTGCGTCGACGTGATTTACGGAAGCAAATGCATTGATTGGAATTTGCACAAGGCACTCTGTGTGTAAGCTTAGATGAGTTATGGAACATGTTAGATTTGGAACATACCTTTTTATAATAGTTTCGTTCGATTTTTAAGTTAGTTCTAAGTGAAGTGTTAAACTGTAATCTCAGTAAGCTACTAAGTACTTAATAGTAAATAAATCTTATTAAACTTTGAAACAGTGTAATAATTGAAGGAGAAAAGCAGGAGTAAAAGTGAGTATCAGCAGATGTAAAAATTTTCTAAAATATTTTTATATATAAAAATGAATGCAAATTGAAGTTTCTTAAGGCCAATTTTCTATAGAGAAAATATAACAACTAATATTTTTCATAATTTATTGTTTACATATACAAAAGTTCCCCATTACGAGCTCGCACGTGATTTAAAAAGTACGATGTTTCATTAATATGCGCAAAAAATATATTGGAAAACATTCGTAAAATGGAAATTATAAACACATGAGTTCAATTTCCAACTGGAAGATTTGTTTGGTGTAAAGAAAAATTCGCTATTTTTATTTTTATGTAATATGTAATGGGATTTTTGATGATGACAGCAAAATTATTATCGCAATTACATTATGTACAAACATTAAAACGTTATGTTTATGATTCAAAACCATTCAAAAACTAATTCTTTTATAATTTATTTTTTATACTAGAAATTTTAGTTTACATTTATAACATAAAATCATCTTGTTGTACATATATAACAACATATATACATAAATATATACATATTAGGTATGTCGATTGAGCCTAAAATCAGTCCCAAAATAATCCCGGGATTTAAAACTGAAATCCCGGGATTTTCGCTATTAGAAAATGCTATAAATAGTATTAAAAGAGCAGCTATATATGAAAATAAGATAAACTGTCAAAGCATTTATTTACTGTGTCAATGAGTAATATTAAACTAAGACAACATATTTTTGAATTATTCTCATTATCATTTTTTTTGTTTAATTCATTTGTGTATTTCATTTGTTTTCTAAATTTGAAATAAACTAAACTAAATTTTGTATGCATCACTATTAAAAACCACATAACGTAAGTGCTCCACCTTCGTTATCTGAATCTTTCGTCTTACAGTTTCTTTTTAATTACACTGCCCTACAATAATTTGAGTGCAGTAAAAATTACAGAAAATATTGAATACATTTATGACGTTTATTCTGAAAATTCCATTAGTTCTGTCAAATTGGCTCTAGTTTTTGGGATAGAACCCATTTTTCAATAAACCATTATTTTATAATTTAATTTTTAAAATTCCCACTTTTTTAACCCATAAAGGACTTTTTTTTTATTATAGCGAAAGGTTTTCTGCGTCTCATGTCGAAGAAATAATTCCAGTATTTTCTTTTGTTAGAATTTTAAAAATAAAAGAAGAGCAAAATAATTCAAAATTTAAAAATGGGCTCTATCCCAAAAACAAGATCTAATTTGACAAAACTGATGTCATACTCAGAATCAGCGCTTCAAATGTATCCAATTTTTGCTGCAACTTTTACTGCACCACGCCAAAATTTGAATTTTGTCATTTTTTGTTATTTTTGATTTAAACTAAAGACAATTAGTGATAAAAATCATAAAAGTTCGATAAATAATATATCATATATGGTTTAACTATTTTGTTTTCATAAAAATTTTGATTGAAAAATATTTTTAGAAAAAACAAAGCAACATTTATTTATTATAAAAAAAAAATTAAACATTAGTTCGACAAAATCGAAATAAAATAGGTTAAAAATGCTAATCCACTTAAGAACTGAACGTTTCACTTTTAGTAAAAATTATTAATTTGTTTGTATAATTAATTCAATTTTAACATAACATTGAAGTTTTAATTTTCATTGAAATTCACTGTAATGATGTAATTTAAAATGTTCACTAACACTACACAATTCGCAACCATTTCGCAAGGTTTTTCAAGGTTATTTTTGTAAAATGATACCCTGATTCCGAAAATATGGTTTAATAATGTTTCTTTGGATAGGTTTACAAAATATGTGCCAATAACTTTTGAACCGAGCTTTCATTAATATTTGTAAATATCTCGCGTTCTAAATAAAACATTTGATTAAGAGTTATATCGAAAGAAAGGTAATTGAATATCAGGACATTTTTAAATTGGTTCACTATTTTAAGAGAACTCGATAGGACAACTTGAAAAAAGTTTTTTTTTCAACAAAAATTTACATCAGAAATTCATGTAAAAAAATTGGGAAAAAATCGATAAAGTAAGATGATACACAAATCGTAATTTTTCAAATTTACTTCACACTTTTTCGAAGAAATTGAGATAAAAATCACTAAAATAATTGGGTAACATTTGAGGATAACAAAAGTTATGTGAAAGCATTATAATTGAGTGCTATATAAATAGGCATAAAAATCAAAAATAAAAAATGTGAGCGGATTTTGAGGACCTGTTGATAGATTATTATTTATAAGTAATTTTAAATTTGATAACTTTATCTTGAATACTTTACGAGATATGGGATCCTAAAAAGGAAACCCATATCTCGTAGTGGATGTAGTAGATTACGTTGACTAATTCGTCTAATTTTCGAAATTTGAATTACTATTCTACTAAAATATTTTTTAAATAAATTTCACATCATTCGGAATAGCAATTTTAAAGTTATCGTGTATAGGCGGACAGCAGACGATCGTATCTAAATCGACTCGGAAAGTGAAGTTGATCAATAAAATATATACTTTTTCATACAAGTCACGCCTACTTAGAGGCGCTAAAATATCCCCACATACATTTTATAACTTTTAACCCATGGGTAATAGGGTATAAACATAAAATGCGATTTTTTTTAGTTAATACTCAATTGTAATGCTTTCACATGATTTTTTTCTGTTCTCATAATGTATACATAGATTTATTATATTTTTTCATTATTTTCTTTAAAAAGGCTAATTTTGGAATAATACAAACTGTGCATCATCTTCCGTTTTTAATTTTTCGCCATTTTTTAAATGCATTTTTGAATAAAATGTTTGTCGAAAAAATTTACATTTTTCGAGTTCTTCTACAGAGTTCTCTAAAAACAGTGAACTAATTCCAAAGAGTTGTAAGAAATGTTTATTGGATATTTAATTACCTTTCATATAACAATTGAGCATATGAGTTTTATAAAACGCGAGATATTTACAAATATATGTCACCACCTTTTTGAAATAACAAAAGTAATTGCTCGATATCTCGTAAACCTATCCATAGAAAATTTTTTAATTCATTTATTAAAATTCTGCGGGTCATTTCAATATACAAAAATAATGGAATTTACTGCGCAAACTTTTTTTCTCATTTTGTTGTGTAGTGTAATTAATGCAATTTCTTATTTCACTTAAAATATTTCTTATTTGTTTTAATTCTGTATTTCGAAAAGAATAGCTATTTGACGAAATATACGTAATTTTAAACAAATTTTTTAAGTTTCCAAAGTCAAGTAACATGATATTTAAATTCAGATGACGACTTTTTTTTTCGAAATACAGAAATGAATTTAATAAAATATCGCAAATTTAATCAACAATATTTTCGAAACATACAACTAATATTTATAATTAAAAAAATTATTTTAAAAAAGTTAAACATTTTTGAAAAGTTTAGTTAAAATTTCAAAAATTTAATAATCAGAATTAAAAACGTTTCGTAATTTTTATTACTAACTTTTGGAAACGATTTGTCGCGTATAACCAAATGGTAGTATTGTTGCAATATTAAAGATAATTATAACAAAGGGCAAAATTGTGATAAAATTAAAAATGGACAAATTAAAAATGATAGTTAATTTGAGCCACATTGTATCACAAATTTATCAAAAAACTTATCAAAATTAATATTTTGTTGGGCAGCGTAATAATGGAACATAAGGTGAAATTTATACACGATCGATCCTGTTAACATTAGAAAATTTCACCCTAGGATCGAATAAGGCCTATAACTTTTTCTACACAGCTGTGTTCAGCTTAGTACAACTAATTTTATATTTAAATACAGATAGTAAATAAAAATAGTATTTTATATACTTTCAAAAATATTGTTTTAATTTATGGAAATCCCGGGATTAGTCCCGGGATTGTTATTTTGAAATCCCGAAATTCCGGAACTGTAAAAACGTTCCGGGATCGATATCCCTAGTACATATATAACAAAAATTATGGCATATTTCTTCGTAAATTTGATATGTACGTACATTAAAAAAAAAAACCTCATACTCACCGATTAGGAGGTTGTCACAACCACATCATCAGCGACATGGAATTTGCCACAACCTCATGTTCACCATTTTGGAGGTTGCCAGAACCGAATTTAGTGGTTGTTGCAACTACTATATAAGTCGTTGCCGCAACTGAATGGTAGGGCAATTTAGTCAGACTAGCGATAATAAACAATAACACTTAAAAATAAATGTACTAAAAACGGCAACTGAGTGTTACGGCAACTAGGAGGTTGGTACAACCTCCTAATCAGCAAATTTCCGCAACCGAATAATTCGGTAGGGCAATTTAATTGGTTGCCGCAACAAATCAGTTTTCTGTGTGTAGGTTTGCAAATACAAAAATAAAAGCGTGCAGCAGAATTATTGAATATTACAGTCCAACTCAAGCACTAATAAACTTTGCAAATCAATTCAACTTTGCAATAGTTTTCAATATAATTTTGGAGTAGGGGCAGATCTGTATGGAAGTATCTATGAGATTTGTAGGCAGTGCTGATATCGGAAGCCCAATGATATTTTGTTGGCATGTGTTATGTTTTGACCTCAGGATAATCTGGCAAAACTGAACTTTTAACTAGAATATCTATTTATATACTTAATTTAAGTCATTGAATTTGGCTAAGTGATGTATATTAACGTTATATATCTCCTTGGCAGAAAGGGTCGTAATTGCACAGAGGTATGGCACTTGTCAAATATGCAAACCTTTTAAAATGCTAAAACTCTCGACTTATAAAAGTACATAGTTTTAAAAATTGAAGTAAAAGCTCATATTTTACATTATAATTGCTACGTAGAATCTGGGTGTGACTGGACAAAGGGACGTGGTATCTCCGATACAATCTTACATTATGCTGTGAAGAGTTGTAGTGTGACAGACAGCACGTTGCGTATCATGCACGTAGCGTATCATGCACGTTCATGCCAAGGCGTTCATATAAGCATCATGCAAAACAATTAGGGTTGTAAAATATAAAGTCCTTTTTATACATTTATTATAAACCGGAAACTCTGTCACATACTGTCAAATTAGATGTAAACAATAAAAATAACATTAAATTAGCAATTAAATAATTAACTTAAAAATAATACGATGCGATTGCGGGTCGATAAAGAGTTTCATGCGCGATTTAACATCGGTGATCGGCATCTTTTTTGTCGCATCGTTAAATGTTTCAGTGTGTCTTTGCGCAGTCCGTGGTATCCCAATGCTGGTGGCACAGGTTTTGCACGGTGCGCGGTCCATCGGCAGCCTGCTGTTGTTGTTTTGCGCACTGTTTCTGCTGCCGTTGGAAGGCATTTGGATACCACGATTAGCTCTGGAAATGCGCTATACAAGATGATAAATCACTGTACGCATTGGAGCTATGAAGGTTATTCACTAGAAATTGCTGTAATACCATGTATCTATTTAAAATAAACTTTATACATAAATCAAATAAATTAAAATTTTTACTAAATATTAAAATATGAATATAAAAAATTTATTTGCAAATTTTAATTGCAATATTCTTATTTTTATAAAATTAAGGTATAACTTTTTCAATGGAGTCCATCGCACACTAAGAAAACAAAGATGATCAAATATCACAGCCCTAAATATCAAGTTATTTACAAACTATTTAGATCGTCTTTGAGACAACTATCTCTCAAACATCCGTCAAATACGATAAATATTG
The DNA here is from genome assembly GCA_951804985.1 of Dryomyza anilis. Lineage (NCBI taxonomy): Eukaryota > Metazoa > Arthropoda > Insecta > Diptera > Dryomyzidae > Dryomyza > Dryomyza anilis. The sequence goes on along the minus strand of OX638133.1, from coordinate 59,631,010 downwards.
CTAGCAACCATCTTTCAAATTTACGATTATGTATAGCAATCATCAATTAAACATCTTACAAATAGGAAGATAGTTGAGGAATATTTGGAAAAGGTACTTCATTAGAATTCGCGCAGTAATTTTTATTGAATTGAAAATTAATCAAATGTATTTATATTGATTCAAGATTTACAGTTATTCTGTTTTACAGTATCATCATCGTCTTTATAAATCCTTTGGAAGGTAAAATTGTACATGGACTTGAGACTTCTTCGCAGAAGAACCAAGTCCGATCGGCGATGCTGTCATCAAAGTAAACTCTGAAAAGAAATATTTTCCGTCACTGTTGATAATATCAATCCCAAAAAGTTTTATTTTCACTTTTAACATTAAAATGAAATATTTGAGTTGCCAATTATTTATACCACTGAATTTACTTAATTGTTGTGGATACTGGATAAATCAAGCAAAGAAAAATGTACGCCATTTTCCATTTTTATAGTAGAAAAATGTCAAAATACCTCAAAAGTTTTGCTGCAAATGTGCAAGAACTCAGGATGTTTGCTATCAGTCAACAGAAAATATCTCAATTTTCATTGCAGTTGTGGCAAACATGTCGTAACTATCTGCTTATATGTCATAATTAAAAAATGTTAAGAGTTTTGCTGCAACTTTATTGAAACTTACGGGATGTTTGATTATTTGTTATAAGGCGTAAATTTAAACAGATAGTTGCAGCAAGACTTTCATAAACATCTTGTTTTCTTAGTGTAGCTATGTGTTCGTCAGCAAAACTGTACAGTAGTGGGCGTTAGTGCTTCTGCCAGCTAATTTAGCCGACACCTGCATAGATTCGCTGTCGTCGCACTCCACCAGGCGGTTTGTATGACGTTGCTTTAACCTACACGGGGAAGTAATTGCTTTTATTGAGGCTTCGTTCGATTTGAATTTACTTACAAATAATATCGGTACCATATTTTGGGGCCACGCAGCTCTTCCGCCAGAAGTTGTACATTATGTTTGATGGGCCGCAGGAAGACGATGCACTTTAGATAATGCATGTGGTCATTGGAGCTCACACTGCAACCTGGGCGACTTCCTATGTCCTAGAGTTGGATACTGGTCTGAAGGTAAAAGATATTTCGTATAGATAAAATCGACACGCTCACCGTCTCCTCGTCCAGTAGTATCGTCTTTATTCGATTTTAATTAAAAAATATCCATTTCAAATTTCAATTTCATTTAATTTTTTGACGTTTAAAAAAATGGGTAGTCTTGTTGAAATAAATATTTAAAAAATACCACAATATCACTACAATCTCAAAATTTTGTAATAAAAACAAGAAAAAGCAGTAAATATTTTATATTTCTACAACTATGCATGTGACAGTCTTCTGCAAAAATACTTTGCATGATACGATACGTGCATGAACGGACCCAAAACGCATGATGTGAACACTCTCATACATATAAACTATACTGAAGAATATTTGTCGTGCATGATACGCAACGTGCTGTCTGATATGAATGGACCTTAAAGAGTTGTAGGTTTGCGATGTATATATATATGTATATACATCTGATCATAATTGTATTACTTTTATAGCTAAAATTCATATTTAGGCCACATAATTACGAATGTAATATGCTATTTTAATATTTTATCCGCCTAATCTAAATAATATTATTTGAATAAAATTTAATATAATTTATTTCGTACATTTATATGTATTCATTATAAATGTACATACCTACTATAAATAAATTTTATATTTTTAGTAAATGTATTTTTAATTTTTTAGTATTCATTTTTTTAAAAGCTTGTTTTTTAAAAAGTTTTTTTTTATTAATTTTTTGTTATTTTTACTTTTTTAGTCATTATATGGCCATTGGAATTGTTTAATGAAAAAAAAAACATGGTTTTTGATAAAACTGTTCCAATGACAATAGAATAGCATGTTCCAATGTCGAACCTTAATTGATTATGTGCCCATTGCAACAGTTTCATCAAAAAAAACTAAAAACGTATATTATTATTTTTATTATAAGAATTATTATACTTTTCATGCACTCTTCAGATGAAATTTGGTCACTGTATCAAGTTTTGCATACATCGGTTCAGCGGTTACCGAGTTATAATTTTTGCCCTGAACATCCTCTGTCGATGGAATTTAGAACTACTTTCTAGCCATAAGAAATATTAGTTCCCCAAGGATTTCCTGTACCAAGCATTGTCGAGATCAGTTAAATGGTTATCGAGAAATAATATTTTGATTTTAACGCCCTCTATAGACTATGTTAAGTTTGGTGCCCGCAAAAGTCACTGTACCAAGTTTTTAATATATAGGTTCAATAGCTACCGAGATATGTTTTGCACTTACCGCCCTCTATCGATAGCATTTTATAGATCGGTTCAGTGGTTACCGAGATATAAAGTTTTGCCTTTAACGCCCTCTCTCGATGAAATTTGGAATTTCTTTCTGAACTACATTAATTTGTGTGCTCGAAAGAATTACTGCACAAACTTTTAAAGAGATCGGTTCAGTGGTTACTGCGATATAGGATTTCGCACTTAACGCCCTCTAGCGAAGGAAAATCGAAGCTCTGAGTGTGTCATATTTATTTCAGTCTACATTACTACACATATTATATATTTCAACTTTCTAGGTGAAGAACGCACTTCAGAGGGTCCTCTAATAATTCATGTGCCCTCTAGTGGAGAAAATTCGAAGTTTTGAGTTTGCCAAAATTTTTCCCGTCGCCAATACTATACATGTTTTAAATTTTATAGGTGAAATTTTAACGCACTTCAGAGGGTCCATTAATAGTAAATGCGTCCCCTAGCGGTAAAATTCAAAGTTCTAAGTTTGCCATATTTTTCCCCATTTCTAAAACTATACATATTCTAAAATTCAACTTTCTAGGTAAGGAATAGACATCACACGGTAAAATAGTAAAATAGTATTAGCCCCCCCTATCGGACAAAATTCGAACGTAAAATTTTGTTCCAAGTTTAAACTCGATTAGATATAAGGAAGTGTATTAAATTTGAAATTTTTGTGCCCGACATACTAACAAACGAACACACGAACAAATAAGTGAAGTTGAATAAAAGCTTGCAAAAATAAATATTATTCAAACATTGTTTGAAAGAATTCATAGATACAGAATATTCAATTATATTAACATGAGTTATTCTATTAAATTCAATATGAGCTCTATTTAGCATAATTCGATCTATGACCCGATACAAAAAACATGTTAAAATAAAATGACGAAGATGCTTACTAGGGGCATAAAAATGAATTAAATCTAAGATAAGGACAATCAATGTTACCACATATAATATCGTATACAAACATTAAGGACTGTGTAATACGCCTGCTAACAAGTGGCATTAAATAAGTAAGTTTATAAGTAAACAGCGTGTATTATATTATTAATTTAGAATTTGATTTCGTAAAAGTAACATTAAAACATTTATTCAAATTAAATAGTAAACGATTGCGTGAACACCAAGTTGACAAATTATTTAAATCTGTTTGCAAATTATATGCGCCCAATGAATTTCGAATTGTATGGTATATTTTCAGATCATCAGCATATAATAGAAAATTAGCAAATGAAAAACAACTACCAATCAGGGTCGCCACTGAAAATAATTTTCCTAACCAAATTTTAAAAAAAGTTACCAATTCCAAAAAAAAATACCAATTTATTATTTCACTTTTTATTGTATGAAAAAAACAATTCATTAAAAGTACATATATATGCATATATTAGTTATTGTAGATACATTTATAATATAAACACATATAATATATTAGGTACAACCTTGAGAAAATATGTATTTTGCCCGATTTACATTGTATCTTCTGTGAGTCTCACTGTATCTCCTAGAGTTGCATTTTTTCAAAAAACTGCTATTTTTATATGAACATTTAAACAAATGCTACCCTAGGAGATACAGCGAGACTAACAGAAAATACAATGTAAATCGGGAATTAAGGGTGTGTGCGAATTCGACTGAATTGCTGACTAAACTAAATTGTAGAAGTTTTTATTCTCACTGTATCTCCTAGGGTTGCATTTTTTCAAAAAACTGCTATTTTGTTATGAAAATTTAAACAAATGCAACACTAGGAGATACAGTGAGACTAACAGAAAATACAATGTAAATCGGGAATTAAGGGTGTGTGCGAATTCGACTAAATTGCTGACTAAACTAAATTAAAAATAATAATAATAGTTTGGCGCTACAGTCCTGTATAGAACTTCGGCCGAGCTCTCACACCATTTTGAGCTGTGCGTGTTATATTTGTACTCAAAGTACAGTTTATTGCCGAATCCGAACGGCGGGTGAGAGCTTTTCATAGGCAATGTTTTTACTCTCGGAGGTTTGCCATTTACTGCCGAGAGGTAGCGCGGTATAGAAAAATGTGTCTATAAAAGATGTTGTTAGCACCAGTCCAGGCTTGAGCCGGGGACCTTTCGGCTCGCAGTCCAACGCACTAACCACTGAGCTACCGCCGCTAAATTGTAGAAGTTTTTATTCGACCGCCATTCGGTAACCACACCCTAAGGGTGTGTGCGAATTCGACTAAAATGCTTACTAAACTAAATTTTGTCGGTAATGCAGTGTTTACTTTTTCAATTTAGCAAATTTTGAGTAAACTAAATTGAACTAAATGGGAAGACAGCAAACAGACATATGATAATCGATTTATTAGAGACTTTAACAATTACCGAATGGCGGTCGAATAAAAACTCGTACAATTTAGTTTAGTGAGCAATTTAGTCGAACTCGCACACACCCTAAATAAAAAAAAATTAAAATTGGCTGATTTTACTTAACATTTTTCAAATAATTAAAATATACTAGCTCGATAATTTAACTTAAGACTAAACGCGGACCACACATAGAGAGTTTCCACATTTTTCGAGCATAACTCTTTTGTTAACATTATACTGTTAATGGTTTTAAAATCTAATTTGGTCCTTAAATTGGATTTTATCAGCGAAAGGTTAGAAAATTTACGTTCGGCAGCATCAGAACTATATGGCAACAATAACAAATTGAATACAAAATTTGTTAGTTTCAAAACAAATTTCACCTAGACCATTTTTATATGTGTGCACTTTATACCAAAACATAGATATATCAAAATCTTCTCTTAATTCCGTTTTGGACAATCGTAACAACTTCAAATGAGTTATTATTTCCTCGATGTCACTTTCCTCATATAAATATGAAAATGTGTCTAATAAAGATAATAATGATAATTCAGAAGAACTCAAAACTTTGTTTGGTGTAATGACAGACAAATTTTTAATATCTCCTCTTGAAAAATCAAATCTTTTTTTGATTTGATTCAAGTGCTCAATATAGTAAAATATTACCAAACCAAAAAAAAAAAAAATTACCATCTAACCACGCCAAAAAAGTAACCAAATTTGGTTATAAATTACGAAAGTGGCAACCCTGACTATAGGTCCCACCACTTTGAGTACAAATATAACCCGCACAGCTCAAAATGGTGAGATAGCTCGGCCTAAGTTCTTATAGCACTGTAGCGCCAAACTATTATTATTATATGCATACAAATATTTAAATGAGGGTTGGCAGCTGCCTTCTGTTTTGCTGTGGACGGAAACAGGCAGACGATGGCACGGAAAACTTTGTAATCAGAGATTCGTAGCTATACGTATGGACCTTGTCTTGCTGAAATTGTGATGAAGATAATTTTGCACGTCACAAACATTCTGCCTTCACAGATGTTTGGTCCTTCAGCTGAAAACTTTTTTTTTTTTTAAATATATATGAAATAATATAAACAATTAAAACGTACCATTAACGCTACTTGATCGTTCATTCGTTCATATGCTCCTTAGAGGAACTAAAGGAACAAATATATATATATATATATATATATATATATATATATATATATATATATATATATATATATATGGGGCTATGGGGGCGATTATCACAAGGCAACGTGTCTGAGTGCTTCAACATGGCGAAACCAGCGCAATCCTTGTCGGTGTCGTCTCAAGTCAACTCACTGGTCACCAGAATTGACAAATTGTCAAATGGTGACACCTCCACTTCGGTGGAAGTCCTCCTCGTGGAAGTCCCTGGAAACTGCGCTCTACACCACCCGGTGTAGAAGTCGGCTAAAGTGAGTGGCGAGCATCTCCCTCAGAGTGAGGGTTCGTGCGTTGGGTTTGGGTCCCACCACGGCAAAAACCTATGCGCCCAATGAAAACAAAAAAGAAGCCTCGGATAACGACCGATTACAACGATGACGACCCACGCAAACGTTTTAAGGACCATGATTTACGGATATGCACCTTGAATGTCCGGACCCTTTATAGGGAAGGTGCCTCTATCCAGCTGGCAGATGTCCTCGAAAAATATAAGGCTGACATCACCGCTATCCAGGAGATGCGATGGACGGGACAGGGCTGTTCGAAACAAGCGTCCTGTGATATCTACTACAGCTGCCATGCGGAGAGACACGAATTTGAATGTGGATTTGTGGTCGGCAAGAGACTCCGCCATCTTGTCTCTAGGTTCACGCCCGTGGACGAAAGGCTGGCAACAATCCGCATCAAGGCTAAATATTTCCATATCAGCCTAATTTGTGCACACGCTCCGACGAACGAGAAAGATGACGAGACAAAAGAGCGCTTCTACGAGCGCCTAGACAACGCATACGAGCGCTGCCCCCGCCACGATATCAAAATCGTGCTAGGCGACTTTAACGCCAAGGTGGGCAGAGAAGCCATCTATTGTCCCACAATCGGAAAATTTAGCCTCCATGCCAACACTTCCGATAACGGAACGAGGCTAATCGACTTCGCCGCAGCACGAAACATGGTAGTTAGTAGCACTAGATTCTAACATTTCGATATCCACAAGGCCACATGGTTGTCGCCCGATCAAAAAACTCGAAATCAAATTGATCACGTTGTGATTGACGGAAGGCACGCTTCAAGCGTGATGGACGTACGCACTATCCGAGGTGCCAATATGGACTCGGATCATTACCTTGTAGCAGCCAAGGTCCGCACACGCTTAAGCGCTGCGAAGAACGTACGGAACCAAACGCAGAGAAAGCTAGACGTCGGAAAGCTGCAATCACAACAGACAACGCAAGCCTTTTCCACTCGACTCTCACACCTGCTTAGACAAAGCACTCCTCCTCTCGATGATATAAGCGCGCAGTGGAATCATATCTCCTGCTCTATGCGTACGGCTGCCGAAGAGGTGCTTGGATTCCAACGCCCCCTGAGGAATCAGTGGTATGACCAAGAGTGTCGCGCGGCCACTGCAGAGAAAGACGCTGCGTACAAATCCACCCTGCAGTCAGTAGCTACGCGAGCTGCGAAGGAGCGATACAAAGAGAAGAGGAGGGAAGAGAGACGTATTTTCAGGCGTAAAAAAAACGAGGCAGAAAGACGTGAGTGTGAGGAGATTGAGATGCATGGGGACAGGAATGAGGCTCGAAAATTCTTCGAGAAAATAAGACGCCTAGCCGGAGGTTCAAAATCCGGAGCCTCTTCCTGTAAAGATGAGAACGGGAATCTAGTGACAGATATCCAGAGCACACTGAAAATATGGAGGGATCACTTCTCTAAACTGCTGACCGTTGATGATGACCTCAATTCCACCGATAGAGAAGCAAACCCGGCAACCCCAGTACTTGATGACGACGTTGAGATTCCGCCACCCGACCATGACGAGGTCAGAACAGCCATTGCTCGGCTGAAAAACAACAAAGCCGCAGGTGCTGATGGCCTGCCTGTTGAATTGTTTAAGACCGGAGGCGAAGAGCTAATAGAGAGCATGCACGAGCTCGTAAGCAGAATATGGTCGGATGAAAGCATGCCAAGTGACTGGAACCTCAGTGTACTCTGCCCAATCCTTAAGAAAGGGGATCCCACTATCTGCGCCAACTACCGTGGGATCAGCCTACTCAATATCGCATACAAGGTTCTATCGAGCGTATTATGTGAAAGACTGAAGCCCATCGTCAACAGACTGATTGGACCTTATCAGTGCGGCTTCAGACCTGGAAAGTCCACCATAGACCAGATTTTCACATTGCGCCTAATCCAGGAAAAGACCATAGAAAAACAGATCGACACCTACCACCTATTAGTCGACTATAAAGCCGCCTTCGACACTCCGATAAGGGAACGATTATACGCCGCAATGTCTGAGTTCGGTATACCTGCGAAACTTATAAGGCTTTGCAGGATGACCCTGAGCAACACACGTTGCTCAGTGAGTATAGGAAAAGACCTCTCCGAGCCATTTCATACCGAACGAGGTTTCAGACAGGGTGACTCCCTATCGTGTGACTTTTTTAACTTATTGATGGAGAAAATAGTTCGAGCTGCCGAACTCCGTCAAAGCGGCACTATCCTCAACAAAAGTGTCATGCTGCTCGCATATGCCGACGATATTGATATCATTGGCAGGAGCACACGAGCAGTCAGCGCAGCATTCTCCAGATTGGAGAAAAAGTCGCGTCGAATGGGTCTAGCGGTGAACGAGGACAAGACGAAGTTCCTTGTGTCAACAAGCAAAAAAGAGTCCGTGCGTCTTGGACAAAAAGCTGATTTTGACACCCACAAGTTCGACATTGTGAAGGACTTCGTCTATCTGGGATCCAGCGTAAACAGCAACAACGACGTCAGCCTGGAGATCAAACGGAGAATAACTCTTGCCAACAGGTGCTACTTTGGGCTCAGTAGGCAATTGAGAAGCAGAGCCCTCTCTCGCCGGACAAAAATAACGCTCTACAAGTCACTCATCATGCCCGTCCTACTTTATGGTGCAGAAACATGGACGCTGGCCACCACCGATGAGAGAGTACTGGGAGCGTTCGAGAGAAAGATTCTCCGTAAAATCTTTGGCCCTATCTGCTTTGCTAACGAGTATCGAATCAGGATGAACCACGAGCTGTATGAGTTATTCGACGACATTGACATAGTCAAGCGCATCAAGATCCAGCGGCTTCGCTGGCTAGGTCATGTCGAACGAATGGATGAAAACACTCCAGCCAAGAAGGTGCTTGAATCGAAACTCGAAGGTGGACAGCGTAGAAGAGGGCGTCCAAATCTGCGTTGGAAAGACCAAGTTGAGGACAACCTGGCAACGCTTGGTATTTCTAACTGGCGTCAGCGCGCGCAAAGCAGAGCCGACTGGCGCGGCTTCATCTCAGCGGCCAAAACCGATCCACGGTTGTAAGGGCCATTTAAGTAAGTAAGTATATATGGGGCATTCCACGTCAATTCGCCGAGCTTTGACCCTGACCCCCTCCGATTTGCTTCATATTTTAATATGTTTTTATTATTGGTCAATGAAGTTTAAATTTAATTTTTTAGTTTTCTATCGCATCCCCTTCACCCCCTTAGCATACTGTAAAAACACGATTTTTGCTGCTTTGCACCACAGCATGCAAAAACTGCCTTTTTAAAATTCTGAAAAAATTTACATAAATTCTTGACATTGAACAAAGATCATTCCACTTTGATTTGGAGTGGTAAGAATTTTTCTTCTATTTTTTTCTTAACTTTGAAAATCCTGTTTTTTAGTATATAAATCGCCATATTTTTGGATTGGTTTGAGATACATCAATAAAAACTGGTATGTACACATATGTCTTAAGTACAAACTGTGTTACAAAAAATGGGCGGTTTTTGTCAACTGCCACGCCTACCTGCCATATAACATTTATAGTAAACACGCTATAACTCTGAAAATATAAGATGTATATTATTGAAATTTTGTCCAACATCATGTAATATAAAAATAAAATGGACCACTGAAAATTTTTGCAATCGACCAACTACAACGCCTACCTGTCATATAAATTTAACATATAAAGTGCTAAATCTTTGGTCTTATATGAGTTATAGTCATGAAATTTTGCTTGTATTCCTCTTTTGTATGTGGTAATATTAATTCTAAGTATGGTCTAGTTCAGTGAACTGCCACGCCTACCTGTCATATAAACATAACATATCATTAGCCATAACTCCGTTTCTATATGAGATATCGCGATGAAATTTTTGATGTTTTAATTTTTTGTAAGGATCAATAATTATACGAAATTAAATTGTGATCGGTCTACTACAACGCCTACCTACCATATAAATTCGACATATCATTGGTCATAACTCCGGTACTATGCGAGATATGATGATGACCATTATAGACATGTAGTATACTCAGTTCTTCCTCTTTTCACAGAGACCAAATTAAATACATATTGTAGCACTTTATATGTCATGTTTATTGGCAGGTAGACGTCGAAGTACTCCGATCACAACAATTTTTAGTAAAACGTTTTGTTTTTATATTATATAATGTTGGACAAAATTTCAATAATAAACCTCTTATATCTTAAGAGTTATATCGTGTTTACTATAAATGTTATATGGCAGCTAGGCGTGGCAGTTAACAAAATCCGCCCATTTTTTGTAACACGGTTTGTACTTAAGACATATGAGTATATATCAGTTTTTATTGATTGATCCAAAAATATGGCGATTTATATACTAAACCAGTTGGGAAGGTTAGATCACATGGGAAATTTTAAAGTAGGTGTAATTATGATAGTTAGGATTATCAAAATTATAGTCGGTCTAAGCCGACTATAAATACCCTACACATATGTGTGGTTACCATTCAAAGTGATATATAGGTCACCAGGGTATACGAATCCTGAAAATAACTACAAACATTCAATCGCTGAAGAATTTCCATTCATTTGATACCCATATTTACGAATGAGTAGGTGTACCGAATTTCGATTTTTTTTTGTGAACCACAAGTCTTTTCTCCGGAAAACTTTATTATCATGTATTTGAGAATGATGTCAATATATATTTGACCAAAAAAGTTTACCTAAGCACGTATACATAAAAATTGATCTTTATATGTACATTTTATATGAGGAATTTGAACATAAGTGGTCGGATCATAGGTCACAATGGACCGATCTCGCCAATTTTGTCCTCGCCAATTTTGTCCTCGTTCACCGGTTTTTGTCAACTGCCACGCCTAGCTGCCATATAACATTTATAGTAAACACGCTATAACTCTGAAAATATAAGATGTATATTATTGAAATTTTGTCCAACATCATGTAATATAAAAATAAAATGGACCACTGAAAATTTTTGCAATCGACCAACTACAACGCCTACCTGTCATATAAATTTAACATATAAAGTGCTAAATCTTTGGTCTTATATGAGTTATAGTCATGAAATTTTGCTTGTATTCCTCTTTTGTATGTGGTAATATTAATTCTAAGTATGGTCTAGTTCAGTGAACTGCCACGCCTACCTGTCATATAAACATAACATATCATTAGCCATAACTCCGTTTCTATATGAGATATCGCGATGAAATTTTTGATGTTTTAATTTTTTGTAAGGATCAATAATTATACGAAATTAAATTGTGATCGGTCTACTACAACGCCTACCTACCATATAAATTCGACATATCATTGGTCATAACTCCGGTACTATGCGAGATATGATGATGACCATTATAGACATGTAGTATACTCAGTTCTTCCTCTTTTCACAGAGACCAAATTAAATACATATTGTAGCACTTTATATGTCATGTTTATTGGCAGGTAGACGTCGAAGTACTCCGATCACAACAATTTTTAGTAAAACGTTTTGTTTTTATATTATATAATGTTGGACAAAATTTCAATAATAAACCTCTTATATCTTAAGAGTTATATCGTGTTTACTATAAATGTTATATGGCAGCTAGGCGTGGCAGTTAACAAAATCCGCCCATTTTTTGTAACACGGTTTGTACTTAAGACATATGAGTATATATCAGTTTTTATTGATTGATCCAAAAATATGGCGATTTATATACTAAACCAGTTGGGAAGGTTAGATCACATGGGAAATTTTAAAGTAGGTGTAATTATGATAGTTAGGATTATCAAAATTATAGTCGGTCTAAGCCGACTATAAATACCCTACACATATGTGTGGTTACCATTCAAAGTGATATATAGGTCACCAGGGTATACGAATCCTGAAAATAACTACAAACATTCAATCGCTGAAGAATTTCCATTCATTTGATACCCATATTTACGAATGAGTAGGTGTACCGAATTTCGATTTTTTTTGTGAACCACAAGTCTTTTCTCCGGAAAACTTTATTATCATGTATTTGAGAATGATGTCAATATATATTTGACCAAAAAAGTTTACCAAAGCACGTATACATAAAAATTGATCTTTATATGTACATTTTATATGAGGAATTTGAACATAAGTGGTCGGATCATAGGTCACAATGGACCGATCTCGCACATACAGCGTAGGTATATTAGTAATCTAAGTTATAAGTTTCATTTTTCTAGCTCTTCAATTTTAAAAGTAGTAGGGATTTCAACAGACAGACAGACGGACAGACGGACATCGCTAAATCGACTCAGGAGGTCATGCTGATCAAGAATATATATACTTTTCCATACCGGAGATGCTTCCTTCTGGGTGTTACAAACGGCGTACCAAACTGAATATACCCTTTCACTCTTAGTGTAGGGTATAAAAACAGGATTTATAAAGTTAAGAAAAAAATAGAAGAAAAATTCTTACCACTCCAAATCAAAGTGGAATGATCTTTGTACAATGTCAAGAATTTTTGTAATTTTTTTCAGAATTTTAAAAAGGCAGTTTTTGCATGCTGTGGTGCAAAACAACCGAAACGCGGAAAAAAACCGAAATCGAAACCGTTATTCGTTTAGGTTTCAATCCTTGATATATATATATATATATATATATATATATATATATATATATATATATATCAAGGATTGAAACCTAAACGAATAACGGTTTCGATTTCGGTTTTTTCCGCGTTTCGGTTTCGGTTACGTTTCGGTTTAAGTTTTTATAACGAAACGGTTTCGGTATACCGGTTCCATGTTACGGTTTCGGTTTTTGTATAAATTTCCTTTATTTCCATATTTTTCAAATAATTTTACATTTTTTATATGGTGCTAAATTATGATCAAATTATGATACGTAATTTAAACAATGTTTGTTGTTATTTTAGTAAAAATATTGTGTTATATGAAATATTTAATTGATTACGTCAAGAAAAAAATTTAATTTAAAATTTCGTGACCACAAACCAATGAAAAGCAACATTTTGACTTCATCTGATATATGATCTGAATTGAAAAGAAGAAGAATTTTGTACAATTTTCATCCATAAAAGCCAAAGAAATTAAATTTCAACAATTCTGTGAACTGCAATATATGTAAACTAGTGATGATCATTTGCAAGAGTAAGGCAAGAAATATTAATAGTAATCTTTTAAATTTTAATTAAAGATCGAAGACAAATATCTTAATCTGCATATTAATTATGAAAATGAATAGAATTTGAACACTAATTGTATTTAAGTTACTTATTTTCCATATTTTCAATTTCTTCAACATTTTACTAACAAAAAAATGCAATAACATAAAAATTTTAATTATATTTTAACAAAAATTAACTAATAAAAAATAATTGTTTAAATCAAGTGATGTTGACGAGACAATTCAAAATCTCTAGGCCATAATAAAATGAACGAAAAGTCAAACAAACATCTTTATGTACCTGTCAATTTTTAATCGATGATCTCCATTTTTTTACCACATGATAAGAAAATTCGGGAAAATAAGACGCCTAGCCGGAGGTTCAAAATCCGGAGCCTCTTCCTGTAAAGATGAGAACGGAAATCTAGTGACAGATATCCAGAGCACACTGAAAATATGGAGGGATCACTTCTCTAAACTGCTGACCGGTGATGATGACCTCAATTCCACCGATAGAGAAGCAAACCCGGCAACCCCAGTACTTGATGACGACGTTGAGATTCCGCCACCCGACCATGACGAGGTCAGAACAGCCATTGCTCGGCTGAAAAACAACAAAGCCGCAGGTGCTGATGGCCTGCCTGTTGAATTGTTTAAGACCGGAGGCGAAGAGCTAATAGAGAGCATGCACGAGCTCGTAAGCAGAATATGGTCGGATGAAAGCATGCCAAGTGACTGGAACCTCAGTGTACTCTGCCCAATCCTTAAGAAAGGGGATCCCACTATCTGCGCCAACTACCGTGGGATCAGCCTACTCAATATCGCATACAAGGTTCTATCGAGCGTATTATGTGAAAGACTGAAGCCCATCGTCAACAGACTGATTGGACCTTATCAGTGCGGCTTCAGACCTGGAAAGTCCACCATAGACCAGATTTTCACATTGCGCCTAATCCAGGAAAAGACCATAGAAAAACAGATCGACACCTACCACCTATTAGTCGACTATAAAGCCGCCTTCGACACTCCGATAAGGGAACGATTATACGCCGCAATGTCTGAGTTCGGTATACCTGCGAAACTTATAAGGCTTTGCAGGATGACCCTGAGCAACACACGTTGCTCAGTGAGTATAGGAAAAGACCTCTCCGAGCCATTTCATACCGAACGAGGTTTCAGACAGGGTGACTCCCTATCGTGTGACTTTTTTAACTTATTGATGGAGAAAATAGTTCGAGCTGCCGAACTCCGTCAAAGCGGCACTATCCTCAACAAAAGTGTCATGCTGCTCGCATATGCCGACGATATTGATATCATTGGCAGGAGCACACGAGCAGTCAGCGCAGCATTCTCCAGATTGGAGAAAAAGTCGCGTCGAATGGGTCTAGCGGTGAACGAGGACAAGACGAAGTTCCTTGTGTCAACAAGCAAAAAAGAGTCCGTGCGTCTTGGACAAAAAGCTGATTTTGACACCCACAAGTTCGACATTGTGAAGGACTTCGTCTATCTGGGATCCAGCGTAAACAGCAACAACGACGTCAGCCTGGAGATCAAACGGAGAATAACTCTTGCCAACAGGTGCTACTTTGGGCTCAGTAGGCAATTGAGAAGCAGAGCCCTCTCTCGCCGGACAAAAATAACGCTCTACAAGTCACTCATCATGCCCGTCCTACTTTATGGTGCAGAAACATGGACGCTGGCCACCACCGATGAGAGAGTACTGGGAGCGTTCGAGAGAAAGATTCTCCGTAAAATCTTTGGCCCTATCTGCTTTGCTAACGAGTATCGAATCAGGATGAACCACGAGCTGTATGAGTTATTCGACGACATTGACATAGTCAAGCGCATCAAGATCCAGCGGCTTCGCTGGCTAGGTCATGTCGAACGAATGGATGAAAACACTCCAGCCAAGAAGGTGCTTGAATCGAAACTCGAAGGTGGACAGCGTAGAAGAGGGCGTCCAAATCTGCGTTGGAAAGACCAAGTTGAGGACAACCTGGCAACGCTTGGTATTTCTAACTGGCGTCAGCGCGCGCAAAGCAGATCCGACTGGCGCGGCTTCATCTCAGCAGCCAAAACCGATCCACGGTTGTAAGGGCCATTTAAGTAAGTAAGTAAGTAAGATAAGAAAATGTAAATTTATCAATTTATATTTCAACTTTAAAAATGCATCAATTATTTTTTATAATATTAATCAACAAACTCAAAAATTAAGTTTTTCATAAAAATGTATTTTTTGACTTTTCGTTCTACAACGACGATATACATTATACATATACAATAAAACAAAGGAATATTTCGTATAGGCTATTTCTGTTTTCGTCACAGATTAAAAAAAATCCATATGCTACACGTACCGTATGTCAAGAGAACTCAAATAATATCTTGCAGAGTAACATTTTTATTTGCGAACACCGTACGAACACAAACTCAAACACTACAAAGCGAATACTAATAGAAAGAAGAGAATATAACAATAACGATAACGATTCGTATACACATACTTTCGCAACGACAACTCTTCGTTGCTATC
Source organism: Dryomyza anilis (assembly GCA_951804985.1). NCBI lineage: Eukaryota > Metazoa > Arthropoda > Insecta > Diptera > Dryomyzidae > Dryomyza > Dryomyza anilis. The sequence goes on along the minus strand of OX638133.1, from coordinate 59,615,121 downwards.
CTGTATTATCGCATAACAACAAACAGACGCATGACAACAGACAGACGCATGACAACGGACAGACGCATGACAACAGACAGTCGCATGACAACGGACAGACGCACGGCACCACACTACATGTATGTATCTAATACAGCTCTCTAATTGGCAACAATAACGAGTTCTATTTGTGGTACAAAAAATGTCCCGCCAAATTCTATCAAAAGCTTGGATGCTGCTTTATTCGCATTTTTGTTGTTGTTGCACTTTCAAACGAATCAGCGGATTTGTGAAAAAAGAAAAACACAAAAAGCAATATATCAGCTAAATATATCACACTGTGAAAATGTTCATATATTATTTTTTATTACTTCATGATTTTACAATTAACAAAAAAACTATATATAAAAGTAAAACAAAAATAATAATGTGTATAAGCACAGTGCATATGCACAATCGATGTACGAACTTGCGTAGCGAAGAATAGAGAAAAAACATTGTTTTGTCTATTTTATCTTTTTGAAGCGACTTTTGAAGCACTTTTAAAGCTATTTACCGCTTCAAAAGTGCTTCACAGGCCATATTTTTAAGATGCTTATATTCTTTAGAATTCGACAAAATCAAAAAAAAAAAACACACATCTTCATTAATGTTCACGTTCATAAATATTTTGCACGCTTTCCATTGTTACTTGTTGTTCAATATTTAGTAATATCATGTATTCTTTTGTATATCATTATTACCTTAAAAACATAATAAATACATTACAATCATAAAAAAACGCAAGAGTCTTCCTTTTTTGCAGTCTTAGTCTTGCACTTGCTCTTGTTCTTTTTCTTGCAAAATCTCGATTTTGTTCTCGCTTTTGTTCTTGCAAAAAAATGCAAGAACAAGATGCAAGAACAAGAAATTGTTAATCATCACTAATGTAAACAAATATCTGCCTTATACTTGAAATTTTTAAACTTGTCTAACTTGCACTTCATTTTTCGTATTTCCTTAAATAGTTACTGAGATGTTAATAATTTGAAACTTTTTTTACCTTTTTTTTTGCATTACATTGTTTTGTTTATGTCCGAAATGGAGCATCCATTAGAAGACTTATAAATGGTATTCTATTGAATAGATCCTTTAAAAGAATTTAAAAAATATTCAAATGAACTTTTCAAAACTTGTTCCACATTACCTCAAGCTCCCCTATATATTTTACTAATAAAATAAATAAAAACCCAATATTATTAAAATTTTTAACATTTTTTAACGTAAAAATTTTGCTTGGAGTTGCTGGTGTTTTGTTGTTAATTCGATTAATGAAACAAAAAACAAATTTTAGACCAAATACCGTTGTTTTGGAAATATCGTTTCTCAAAAAACAACGTGAATTTTTGTACAACCAAAAATGTTTATTTTGGGCACTCCAAATTTTGATTAATGAAATTTTACTTAAGATCTATAAAAAAAATATGTTTTTCTGGTTTTTTTGTATACTTTTTTAAAAACCGTTTTAAACCGGTATAAAACCGAAACCGTTTATATCAATTTTGGATATCGGTTTATTTCTGATTTTCGTATAACGGTTTCGGAATATATATATATATATATAATATATATATATATATATATATATATATATATATATATATATATATATATATATATATATATATATATATATACATATATATATAATATATAATATATATATATATATATATATATATATATATATATAATATATAATATATATATATATATATATATAATATATATATATAATATATATATATAATATATATATATATATATATATATATATATATATATATATATATATATATATATATATAGATATATAGATTTTCTGCAAATTCTCGTTTTATTAAATACTGCAATCATATTTAATTAAAATAAATCTTAATACAGCGTTTTCCATTTTACAATTAAAAAAAATTGAGATGCAGGTAATCATGAAAAATTAAAAGTTGTAACTGTTAAAACGAAAATAAGCTACTATTACCTGTACACTTGACACTTATGCTAAGCGACATTTTCGACGGTCGAACTAACAGCTATTTGACAGTACCTTACTGACGGCTCCATTTCAATGTCGAAATGTCGAAAAACAGCCCAAAACGACAGTATATTTCTGTGTGTGTAATTGAATAAACATTAAAAATAACTTTTTTCAGATGCACATTGCTTAATTGCGATTAGGATGACAGCATCTGCACCGTGTGGCACCCTCGATAGCCGGGGAAAAGGCGTTCTCTCTGTGAGCCAGAATCAGCAGTTCAGAAGCGTCTGAAAGACTATCATCCAGCACGTTGGCTGCTGCATAAAACTTTCCCGAATTCAACACCTCGGTACCAGGCACTGTGTATTCATTATTAGTGTTTTGTTTCAAATTCGTCGACGTTTTTTAAGTGTATTATGTAATATTTGGGCTTTTGAAAAGCTGTTCTGTGTTCTGTTGTTAATAGATATTGATAAATAACATATCGTAAAACTCAACAAAAATAAATGCATTTAAAAAATCATAACCATTGAATTTCTTATCATTTTTAATTCTTTCATTCCACAGGAATTAACTCGGAATTGTCCGTCGTTTCTGACATTCTATTCCAGTGGAATTTACGTCAGACTTTGACAAAGAGAGCGAGTGAGCAAAAGAAAACGAAAAAATAGTTTCGTTTAATTTCGTTTCGATGAAATTTGGTTGCTTCAAATGGTGTAGAAAGAGAACAGAAATTCCGTTGGAAATCGAAGTCACCGTTAGTGACATAGAAAGAGGATCTAAATCCATGGGAACACGTCACTGGGTATCTTTTACATGGTCGCATTACATACTACTATTTACAATGCTTATTATTACATGTTAAAGTGATAGCCTCGATCACCATAAACTTATTTCTAGTTTATAATATTTACATATGTAACTTAAATCTATTTAACAATGTTTCGGAAGCTTTCGGAAGAGTTTTGTGTATTAGATACCGGCTCTTATAATTTTGGCAAAAGTTTGCCTCCACTGCTAAATACGCTAACTTTGGGATTTCGGATTTCGTTGCGTCGTAAATTATATGCTTGTACCTTTTTAATATTTTCATCAGTAGCATTTCGCAAAACTACCAGATCCCTCCCCAGATTTTCATCAAGGTATTCCGTCAATCTGTCTACTACTTGTCCCCGCAGTGCTAGGAGTAATTCTAGTCGAACTGTTAACCGTATTATTAATTGCAAACTCAATTTTTATTAACTGCTTCACCCAATCAGAATGTATGACGGGTTCACTTAATTTTGCCAACATGCCAACAAGAGTTCGGTTTACTCTTTCTACCTGTCTGTTTGCCTGCGGCGAATGAACAACAACTTTAATATGTGCTATGTTTCTATCTTCCATAAAATCAATAAAGTCCCCAAAAGTAAAATAATTACCTCTGTCTGTTATGTATCTTACCGGGAGACTATAATGAAAGTATTGAGTTAATGATGCTATTACTTCCTTAGTACTTGTTCTTAAGACGGGATACAACTTTACAAATTTCGTAAATGCATCGATTATTACTAACAGGTGTTTTCTTTTCAATTGCAGTGAGGGAAGAGGACCTAAGTGATCTAAGTGAACGGTATTGGTTTTTTTTGGAATATTATACATCCTACTGTGATTTTTGCGGTGTTGAATGAATTATGCACTTAATGCAATGTTTCTTATAATTGTCAATTTTCGTCATCATATCCGGAAACCAATAATTCAAGCCTGTATTGCTTGAAGTTGGAATTCTATATTATCACTATCTATGGTAGCAATCACATTTTTATAATCAATTTCATTTCGACTATGGGCGTCGACATGAAGTATTTTTGTTCCAGATCTGTGTTGGATAGTATAATTATAGTTTTCGAGTTCTAACGCCCACCTAGCAATACGGCTTTTAATTATTTTTTATTAGTGTGAGTGTTAGTGTGAGTGAGTTGCAATCCGTAATACCACTGTTCTACACGAATTTTAATATGGAATGAAACCTATAATTTCTGGTAGACTTCGGTCTCCTATTTCTTGCTGCGTACTCCCTATACGTCGAGATTTTGTACAAAATCTAGTCAAAGTTGCAAATGATGTCGTTTTTGAACACTATATCGCAAATTATCGCACGATTTCGACATGTTGCAGATGCAAACTTTATCACAAAATATAATTTGAACATTGCCCTACGGATAATTGGCAAAACAAATCTGTGTCCAGATATTAGTTTTTGCAAAAAATCAAACAGAAATTTGTGTTACCAAAAAAATGTGTCCAGAGAGTAATTTATCACTATTCTGTAAGCGCTCTTAAAAAACCTTTTAATATTAGTTCGCAATGATTAGGCTGTCAAAATTTCAAAAAAAAATTTAAACTTTATCTTACTGACATTTTTCGGAATATTTTTTAAAATTTGTTTATAAAATATTTGATTAAAATGGAGGGAATTGCACGAAAAGATACACAATTTCATACTGATATAATGTAGTATTACTAGATGCAAAATTGAACAAAATTTTGAGCAACTGATGTACGCATTATGGGAAAACATGATGGGCAAAATTGCACTGCGTAATCAGGCTTTAATGGGTTAAAAAAATATATTACACATCCGAAAAAAAAAATATATCAACGAATGCTTCTGAGCATGGTTGAAGTATATACAGGTTAGTCATCTTTCAAAATTCAGTCGCCATTTACTTTTTTTTGAAAACTGTTTGAAAGATTCAACATTTGTTTACGAAAAATTTAAAACAGAACATCAATGCTTTGTTTACAATTTCATAAAAACAAAAAATATTCAAACGTTTAAATTAAATAATTTACAACATTTTTCCAACTTTCAAGAATTCTCAGGATCCAAAAGAAACCACATTGAATGGCAAAAGTGATAAAGTGAATATGTGCAGTGAAATGTTTATAAAATCTCCAAATTTTAGTGCAAAAAACCATAACCCGAAAATAAAGTTTAAAATGACAATAATTCTTGAATTTTTAAAATTTTCTTCTTGACATTCTCAGCACACTGTATGTCAATTAAACGTCTAGGTGGTCTAACCTGTATATACTTCAACCATGCTTCTAAGCGACTAAACTGAAAATTTGACATGAACAAAAATAAAAAATGCAACACCCTACAGCTACTCTTTATCAAATTTAAATTTATAATATTGTTTGGACTCGGCTGTAGTAATATATATTGAACATTTTATTTTAATGTGTGGCAGATTTGGAACTATTTTTCGTGACGAATATGAATTGTGAAAAATATGACCTTATGGATCGCTTCATCATAATAATAAAATTGGTCGGGCAACGTTTGAATTCTAAATGAGAATAAAATGTTTATATATTTTCAACATAGAAAATTTTTTGACATTTAATGCGAAGTAATCTTTTCTTATATTGTGAAAATTAAATTTTTCACCTGTTAATCAAACAAACAAAATATATTTATATATATATATTTCTAAAAACAGTTTTTAAAGGCCACTTCAAATTTCTTAATAAAATTTTTCTGTTTAATACATTAGCGTTAATCAAATTAAACGTCGTGGTTAACAAATATAATATGGCAATTGCAGATTTTTAAATATCGGAGGTAGTTAGTTATGATTTTTAAAATGTTTGTGACTTTTAATATTTTACATAAGAAATCAAATTAATATATTTTGAATGACCTGTCATATTTTTACGTTAAAAATGTGGTGGCTTATCATTTGTTACATTTACAATTTTATATATACTGACAAAATTTCAATACACAACAAAACTTTCATATTACGGAACTTAAAACATTTTTTGTAACATTTTTGAAAAAAGATTTCAATAATTTTAAAAATTTTTTCGTTTACATTAGATACGTTTAGATACACGATTAAACGATGCAGATATTAAAATCGAAAACATATAAATTAAGTGTTTTATTTAGTTCGTATTGTTTTATTAAGTACTACAATGTGAATGACTTCCACATTTAATAGCTACATTCAGTTCGTCTCCACTGATTCAATTATATTGTTTATCAGTGTAAACTAGTTTATGGTATTTTTTATATTCGTCACGAAACATATTTCCATATCAACCATTCATTGAAATAAAGTTTTCAATATATATTGAACAACAAACTATTTTATAAATTAAATTTTGATAAAGAATAGAAGTAGGGTGTCGCATTTTTTATTTTTTCATGTCAAATTTTCAAAATTTTCAGTTAAGTCGATCAGAAGCATTCGTTGATGACGGATGTCGAATCAAATACACACCAGGAGATTACGCAGAGCAATTTTGCCCATCATGTTTTCCCAGAATGCGTTCAGATGTTTAAAATGTTGTTCGATTTTGCATCTAGCACCACTACATTATATCAGTATGAAATTGTATATCTCTGCTTGCAATTCCCTCCATTTTAATCAAATATTTTATAAACAAATTTTAAAAAATATTCCGAAAAATGTCAGTAAGATAAGGTTTAAAATATTTTTTCGAAATTTTGACATCAAAAACATTGCGAACTAAAATTAAAATGTTTTTTTTAAGAAAGCTTAGAGAATTGTGATAAATTACTCTCTCGACACACTTGTTTTGTAACACAAATTTCTTTTTAATTTTTTGCAAAAACTAATATCTGGACACAGATTTTTTTTTTGCCAATTATCCGGGCAACGGCAAGGTTCATATTTTATTTTGTGATAAAGTGCAACCTATCAAAATCGTGCGATAATTTGCGATACAATGTACCAAAAACGACATTTTTTGCAACTTTGACTCAATTTTGTGCAAAATGTCGACGTATAATGAAAATTCTGAGTAAGCAGAAAGAATTAGGAGACCGAAATCATAGGTTTGATTCCAGATTAGGTTTGATTCCAGATTAGACCAACAACCATCAATTTGTAGAACAGTGTAATTTTTAAATTTATTCCTTCGAAGTAGATGCGAAAACGGCGCAGTGAATATATTACAGCTAATGTTTTTGCTCGAAACTATGATACCGTGTTTCCGCATCAGTTGTTCGTTTAGAAAAATATGAGAAAGGCTGAAACAGATAATCGTCTTGTTTTTGAAATAATATTGATCCAAAACCATGAGAGCTGGCATTGCAATGCAATTCAGTCTTTCGTTTCGTATTATATATAGCCAAAACTAGGTATGATCAAAAATTTCTTGTTCTTGCATCTTGTTCTTGCTTTTTTGCAAGAACAAGAACTAACAATGTAGTTTCTGTTTTCTACGCTACGCTAGTTCGTACATCGATTGTACATGCACATTAATATTTTTGTTTTACAACAACAAAAATGCGTAAAGCAGCATCAAAGCTTTTGATAGAATTTTTGGAGGGAAATTTTGTGTACCACAAAGAAAACTCGTTGTTGTTGCCAACTAGATAGCTCTACTATATACATACATGTTGTGTGGTGCCATGCGACTGTCTGTTGTCATGCGTCTGTCCCTTTTCATGTGTCTATCTGTTGTAATGCGTCGGTTTGTTGCCATGCGGTGATACAGGATATCAACGAAGAGTTGTCGTTGTGAAGGTGTGTGTATACGCATCGTAATTCGTTATTGTTGTATTCTCTTCTTTCTGTTAGTGTTCGCTATATAGCGTTTGAGTTTGTGTTCGCAATGATAAATGTTACCCTGCAAGATATTATTTGTGTTCTCTTGACATACGGTACGTGTAGCATACGGATTTTTTTATTCTCTGACGAAAACAGAAATATGCCTATACGAAATATTCCTTTTATTTATTATGAATGTATATGTACATTTTATTATGGACTTTAGATTTTTAATTGTCTCGTCAACATCACTTGATTTCTACAATTATTTTTATTAGATAATTCATGTTCAATTATAATTCAAACTTTTATGTTATTGGAATTTTTTTTGTTAGTAAAATAATTTATTTTTTGTTGATGGAATTGAAAATATGGAAAATAAGTAACTTAAATACAATTAGTGTTCAAATTCTATTTGTTTTATAATTAATATGCAGTTTAATATATTTGTCGTCGATCTTTTATTTAAAATTTAAAAACTAAAATTTTGCAAGATTCTTGCAAGCAAGAGCAAGAAAGGTATTGCAAAAACAAGACCAAGAACAAGATCATATGTTCCTATGCAAGAACAAGACTTAGCGTGCAAGTACAAGAACAAGATTACCATTTCTTGCCTTGTTCTTGCAAATGATCATCACTAGCCAAAACTGGGCCAGATATTAATTTATTTTTTAAGTCGTTAAAAGGTAATTTTAAACTTTTCAGTAAAATCAAATTTTGCAGTACTTTTTATAAGTTGATACAAAGATCGAGCTATAATAGAAAAATACATAACAAATTATTTAAAATATGAACACAAGTCCAAGAACGATTGCAGTTTTCTTTGATTGCTTGGTGTTGACTAGCAAGTCATAGCGAAAATGTGGTTGTCTGATGGTTTTATTTCTCGATGAGAAACCTTGTAACCTAAGTATTCTATTTGTTCATAAGCAAATTTACAATTCTGTAATTTTAACTGAAGACAATTTCTTTACAATATCAAAATATTCTTCAATAGTCTTACTACCAATCACGATATCATCCATATATCGCATTGTCCGTTTGGAACAATTAATAATGTACACTCAGAAGAAAATGTACCATTAAGTACTTTATGGTACGACCATTGATCTTATGGTTCATGTATTAATAGTTTTTTCTTTTTAAATCAAAAGTTTTCTAATTAATTCAATAGTATTTGAAAAATTCACTACCATAAATTTAAAATTTTCAATATTATTATTTTAAATAGAATAAATACTGTTGTTTTAATGGTTTCCTCCTATAATAATAAACGTGGTGTAAACTTAAAACGAATACAAACATGTTCGTTTTGTACGTCATTCTGCGTGTTTACTCAAAATGGTCGCATGTATTTTTTTGTAATAATCCACATTATTAAACGCGACATTGGTAAGGACTCAATGTATTTAATGTAAATAAATTATATTTATATATTTTTATTTATTACAGAAAATAAATAATACATCGAACTTCTATTATCGCAACGGACTCGAAAATAACTGCAGACTCAAGTACTACAATCAATTATTGGAAACCAAAGCAAACATTATATGTGTTATAACCTTTTGCAGCAAGAAGTGTCTTTTTATGTGTGTGTTGTTAAATTGAATATCAATTTCGACATTTAAATAAAATAAATTATACAATATAACTAAAATACATTTTTGTTTTAATAAATTATTAGGAAAATGTAATTCGACTATACCATACAATTAATAATACGTATCATTAAATTCGTACAGGTCTTTCTTATTGTAATTAAAATATCACATTATAAAATTTATGGTACAACCACACATTGTATTAACAGTTTCAATATTACTGAACAAATGGGACGCATCCTATTGACCAATTTGAATGGTATAAATTATTGTTTTTCTATTGAAATACTATCAATTTACCATGATTTTTTTCTGGGTGTAAGCATAATGGAATCTTCGGTCATATTAATTTGATAAAAACCTGATATATCGAGCAAAGTAAAAAAACGTTTTCCCCCAAAATGTTCTAAGCAATCATCTATTAAAGACGGAGGGTAAATTGTCTCTAATACTTAGTTTATTTAGATTTTTGTAATCTATGCACATTAGGCCGGGTCGAAAAAAATGTTTGAGAGTCCGCTTAAGCTTACCTCGTAAAAGTGTCAGAAATATTTTTTTCGATCATATCTTCTTTATTTGATGTCCGATCCGATTTTATACATCGTTGGAAAGATATTGGCGCTTAATATATTTGTCTTATAATCTTAATTATCATTTAATTAAAGTTCCCGAAAAAATATAAAACTGTACCGTTAAAAGTATTTACTTTGCTTCATAAACAAAAATGTTACAGTTAACTCTTTTTCAAGTGAATACATTATTTAAAAACAATATATTTTAAAAAATATTTGAAAGTTCACTCCTAACATAAAAGCTTACATTGAGAAGTAGTAAAAAAAAGAAAAAAAAAATTTTTGGAGACCTCCAAAATCGTTTTTCATCATAGCTTTTTTCATGCCCGATCATCAAGTTTTATATATATTGTTGGTAAGGTCTCGGCGGTTAATATATTTGTCCTATAGGTTTAATTGACCTCCGAGGTCAACTTCAATAAGTGATGTTAGTTTTTCTGACTTCTACCCCTCTAAATGCAATTTTTTTTTCATATTTTTTTTGTTATATTATTAATGGTTTCGTAAAACTTTACCGTTGAAAGTGTTTAGATTGATTCATAAACAAAAAAAGTTACAAATATACTGTTAAAGTCAAAACGATTTCGGCGGTTTTAGAGGATTCAAAAAGTTTAGGACTGAACTTTAAATAAAAATAAAATTTTATAGGTATATTATTTTTCAATAACGTCTTAACTTAAAAACGTGTTTTTTGCAACTTTTTTGTTTATGAAGGTAACTAAATACTTTCAACAGCAAAATTTAATAATTTTTGGAGATATTTAATTAAATGAGAAAAAATCATTTAGGGGGGTAGAAGTCTAAAAAAAGTGATGTCACTCGTAGAAGGTGACCTCCAAGATCAATTCAACTTATGGGACAAATGTGTTAACCACTGAGACATTTTCAATGGTAAATAAAAGTTCATGATCGGACATCAAATAACAAATCTATACTTTTACGAGATAATCTTTCATATTACGGGCGGACTTTCAAAAAATTTTTTTTTTTTGTATGGAGACCGACCCGGCCTATTGCACATTCTCATTTCGCCAGATTTTTTCTCAGTTAAAACGATAGACGAAACCTATTGAGAATTGCATATTATTTTATTTTCATGTAATTCTACACCGAGAGCAAAACGTAGTTAACTATCAACGTTTTTTCGTAGTTAATTGAAAATACTTAAAAAGTAACTACGTCCTAGTAAATAAAAAATATGTCAATTTATAAAATTCTAAAATTGAAAATATATTATTTATTTTTTACGCGGTGTTAAACAAAAATCAACGTCATCTCAAGTAGGTTACAAATATAATGGCATGCAGCTAACAAATAATATTAATATATTTTTGAGAAATTTATTTCAAGTGATTCATGGTATAAAAATAAAATGGACCATGCTAAAAAATAACAATCAGCATAAATCGCATTGTAGTTTCCACCCCACTTCCCGGACGTCCTGGTTTTACGAGACTGTAAATTTCTCTTGTGCTTGAATCTGCAATATCGCACTTTACGCAGGACGCAGGCCATCAGCTCAATGATACTATATATTGGAACTACTGTGCGACACCTGCATACGAGCAGCTACCAGATGAAGTTGTACAAATCGATCGCTCAGGTGCGCAAGGTGAAAAACCATCATGATGAGGCAGTGTAGTGCAGAAGAAACCCGCTCGAACAAATGTGGAGATCGATTGCTTTCGCAAGATAAGATCGTAAATACATTCCAGTCATTTACATATTTTATTCTATTTAATTATCCCCAGGATGTCAACATGTTTAGAGATTGGATCCACTACTCACATAACTCCCAACCATAACGCTCTAATAACACCGCTGCAATAGCAGAATAGTGGCTGCCGACTAGAATATGAGCGTGAGGTAACAAAAGTTCGAAAGCTGAACGTCGATGAGCTGGACGTCGAGAGGAATCACGATAAGATCGAGAAAATAGGCAAGTGTGTCATCACATTTTTGAGCATTGATGGCAACAGCGTAATCACCCAACCAACGTCTGTACATTGTCTTATTGTTTCTAATTTTTTTTTTAATAAACAAATAAATACAAAATTTTGACATTATATTTAAAAAATTATTGACTAATTAAAACTGACTATAACGTAGTTCCCAAAATATTTTTATAACTATGTCGAAGTGGAACATAACTACGTCGAAGTAAATTTTCAAACGTAGTTAGAACCGACTACGATACGTTGTCGGAGGATTTTCATTCACGTCGTAGTCGAAAACATAGTTATAAAAAACTACGTTTTGCTCTCGGTGTATAAAACGGCTAACATTTTCTTTTTCTGCGAATGAAAGTCGTCTTGGTACTCAGAATGTCAGCGAAATACGCGCTTCGTAATCATTTCTAGGCAACTTTTCTCATATTTGTCGATATATGACTTTTTTTATAAAACTTTTCAGATCATGGGAAATATTTCACGAAAGTCTTGTATTAATATCTTTTTTATCTTCTAAGTAATTATTAATTTCATTATTACAAATCTCATTAAAATCTTCGTTCAACTTTTCAAAATAATCCAAATTGTCAAAATTACTTTTCTCGCAAATAGAATGGTTTTTATTTACATCATTTTCAAAATTGTTCAGTTTTTTCACAAAGCTCATTTTCAAAACTATTTTAAGTATTTTACAAAGTTAATTTTCATATCTTAAATTACTATCAATTTCATTTGAAATATTTTCAATTTCTTCAGTACTTAAATTCACTTTTAATATGTTTTGAATATTACAATTTGTTTTATCAACAATTAAAGTAGGGTTTTCTTTAAAACAATGTTTCGCTGAACTTCTTATAAATAATGATATATTAAAAAGTTTGAGGAAATCTCTTCCTAAAAGCATCTAAAATGGCATATTTTCATCTGACAGAACAATCAATAAAATATTCTTTGTTTGATTCACAAATTTTATTTTCGCAGTAATTCGACCGCATGGTTTTATATCGAAATTTCCAATGCTTCAAAAATGCCATTCATTTTCTTCATCAAGTTGAACGTGTGATTTTGTATATGACACAAAAGATCGTCTTATGAAACTACTGGCGCTACCGGTATCAAAAATAGAAAAAAATACTATCAAACTGCGGTTCACTTAAAATATCTGAATTCAATATTCACCATCCTTCGCAACCGCAGCAACCATCTTAACCGAGCAATTTGTGTATTTATGATCAGCTTCTCCACATTTGAAGCAAGAAACTCTCGGACGTTTTTCATTCTTACAATATGCCCGATTCTCGAACGCAGAGCAATTGTAGCACCTTATTTTTTTGTTATTCATCGCGATAATTTACGTAGACTGGTCTTTCTCTTGCTTGCATTATTTTCTCGTACTTTGGTAGCAACCTTTTTAGATCAGCAACTGACGAAACATATAAGAAATGTTCGGAGATTTATCTCTTAGTCCTTCGACGATATATTCGACAAGCTCCTCCTCACTAATCGGTCAACTTCTAGCTAATTCCTGCATCGATAGCACGTAGTGGCGAAGGCTTTCTTCTTTTATTTTCCAGCAACGTGGTTCTAATTTTTTGAAAACGTCTTTGGCGCTTATCGGCTCGAGAAACTCCATCAAAAGAGTCTCAATTAAATTAAGCCACGACTGCACAGGAATCACAAACACAAAACGGCGCTTCCAGTCAGCATCCGACGCCCGAAAAAAATTGCATCTCTGCATTGCACCCTTAGGCCATGTTGACACACTCGAAATCCGAAACCCATTTTTTTAAATCGAAATTGTCGTCGCCGTTATATTTATGTAATGCTGCTTCAATGTCGCCAAAATTATGCAATTTGTAAGCATTGATTTAACTATTTTTCAATTCGAAAAAGTTTCATGTTGAGTGGGACAGCGTCGTCCTTGTTGCTATGCATTTCGTCACCATTACAAGTACGACCGACATTTGTAATTTCTTGTTGTGAATCGGCACTTTTTATTCAGCGCTCGCGTTCTTTCTCGGCTGCTGTATTACTACAATTTGCAAATAATTCAACGCTCCCAGATAGCAATCAACCACTGCCCGTCGCTGAATTTGTTTCTCCTACTATGTCTAGAATACATTTTCGTACTCGGGCAGTTAAAAAGGCCCTAGCAAACCTCAATATCAACAAAGGCTCCGGGCCAAATGGCATTTCGACCCATGTGTTGAAGAAGTGCGCGTCAACGCTGGCTTGTCGGTTGCGTAACCTATTCAACATCTACTACACGACAGGAGTATTTCCATCTTGTTGGAAGGTTGCCAATGTCCAGCCAGTTCCGAAAAAGGGCGAGGCCACGACCGACCCATTGCAATATGCTCTGCGATATCTAAGGTAATGAAGAGCGTAATAAACTTCAACCTTGTAAATTATTTGGAGCACAACGAATTACTTAGTGACCGACAATATGGTTTTCGTAGGACCAGATCCACAGGTGACTCGATGGCGGTCCTCTCCGAAAAGTGGAATAATTGTGTTCACCTTTTCGGGGAGAGCAAGGCTGTTGCTCTTGATATCTCCAAGGCTTTTGATCGAGTGTGGCATAAAGCCCTCGTTTCAAAACTAATTGCATATGGTGTTGGTGAATCTTTTACTCGATGGATATCGAGTTTTCTCCAGGGTCGTTCAATACGAGTTGCGATGGATGGTGTTCTTTCGGAACAACATTTCATCAATTCTGGAGTTCCGCAGGGTTCCGTCCTACCCCGTCCCTATTTCTGGTATTTATCAATGACCTTCTGTCATTGACCCAGAACCCAATCCATTCCTTTGCAGATGATAGCAACATTTGTCATTCATACTCGTTCAAAAAGCGCCCAACCTCTTTGGAGATTGAGAGTAAAAGACGCACTATGAATGACACACTCAATAATGACCTTAAAACAATCTCCGAGTGGGGTCCTGCAAATAGAATTGATTTTAATGCACGCAAGACCCAATGTTGTCTGTTATCTCACAAAAGAATGGATTCAACCCTACCTCCCCTTAACATGGGTGTGGTGGATATTGCAGAGTCAGCTGCTCTTGACGTTCTGGGCATATCAATTCAATGTGATCTCCGTTGGAATGATCACATATTTGGCGTGTCGAAAGAGGCGGCCAAGTGCCTCGGTTTTTTAAAACGGTGTAAGACATACTTCACTCCTGCTGACTTGCGCACTGTCTACACCACCTATATTCGGCCTAAGATGGAATACAATTCGCACATATGGGCAGGGGCTTCAAAATCTTCTTTGGAGTTCCTGGATCGAATCCAACAGCGTGCAATATATTTAATAGGGGATCAAAATATTTCATCCTCTATAGGTTCTCTTGAGCACCGAATGACCGTATCGTGTGTAAGACTGTTTTATAGGTATTACAATAGTAAGTGTTCGAGGGAAAACATGGCCTGATTCCACCAGGTCGTGTGTGCACCCGTTCTACTAGGGCATCGAACCAAGCCCACCCATTCATAGCCCACTCGGTTCCCAACAGAACCACGCATTACAGAGAGAATTCGTTTGTGGAACAATCTCCCTGCGTCTGTTTTTCTCGAAATTTTTATTATTGGGAAATTTAAAGCAAACATCCACCCACACTACTCTATCTTTCATCCTCCCTTGAGAGGATGAAAGACCTTACGGTCTTGACTTTCCCTATTTTTGTAATCATTATTATTAATGATTTCTTCCATATCTTTGGGAAATATCCAAAGCTAATAAAACAAGCTTTTATACCAATTAAAATGTAACTTCTAAACTTTAACATGTGACCCTTGGTAATTATCCTTGTACTTCAAAATTGATGTCCTAAAAATGACCCTTTTTAAAATTCTGAAAAAAAACACATATTTTGGTTGATTTAATATAAATGTTCTTGCCAAATTTCAAAATGGTAATTTGATCGCATCGTATTTTTTTAAAATTTATTTTCTAAATTAATTTCTAGTTTAAGAGATATTTAAATATGAAAACGTTAATATCTCCCAGGAAAATTAATGAATTTCTACAAGTATTTCGTGCAAGTAGTATTTAAATAGGACTAACAATCTGCAAAAAATTAGAGATCCCTAAATGGTAGATTAAAGATATAAATTAAATAGTGGTCGTTCCGGACGGGACAAAAACAGAAGATCATATGGAAATTCCAAAAAGTCAACGAATTTTGCATATATTTTATTTTTCTGAATTATTGAAAAAAATAGCTAGTATAATGTGATTTATTTGTAAATTTACATTATGTTTATAAAATTTGTACTTTTTTCATTTTATCGCACAGAAAAATTACTGACGGGACAAAAAATTGCAATGGTCTGATAATTTTTTTGTGTAGAAAAAGTTTAAAATATTTTTTATTTAGTCAAATATGAACTTACAATTTATAAGAAATTCGTTTAATATTTGTAATATTAAGAGAAAGAAGATGATAAAGAAGATATTGATACAGAATACCAAGAGTTTCAATCTTTTGTATCATATCTCTCACATATTACTATTTTATATTCCTCCTAATCCTATTTATTTTAATATAAACTTAGTTTTTCTTCGCCAAAGCAATTATTTGCAAAATTTAAAAACTGATTTAAAATGCTCCTACATTTGGCAACAAAACTGCATTAACAGTTTAAGAGAACAATGCGGAACACTTAAATTTTTTTAACTTAACTTTGAAGTGAAATGGCCGGTTGCTTATAACTCATCCAGACGAATACTAAAATATACTCCAAAAAAGTTTTTTTATTGACTTTCTCAAGTATTGATTAGGTGGTCAATTAAAATTATAAAATTAAATGCATTAAAATGTTGCCCTTGAATACCTTTTTATAATGTAAACAAATTATTTATCAAAATTAGATGTAGAAAATTTTTTTGAATTTTTTTCAAAATTTGATAAAAATGTAAGTTGGATTACCAGATTTTTCTCATTATTAAAAGCCCTTACAAAGTTTTTCTTTGTATATAATTGCTCAGATGCAAGTGTCATTGTGATTTTTCGGGTGGTGAACGTGTTGTCGATGATGAATTTAAAATTATAAATGTATCAAACCTTAATTGTTCAATATGTTTTGTGTATTTTGTAGATGTTGTTTTTGTAGTTCCTGATCGTCTTCTGTTGAAGCGCTGTGGGGATTCCTTGTCGATGTTATATGTGTTGATTGTTGTGAAATGTTTTGTGTGGTTTATTTAGTTGTTAATTATGTCGCCGTGACCGAGTTGTCGCGTTTGACGGGTTATTGGGTTTAGTTGTTCGCGATGACGGGTTTGGTTTTATTTTATATGGTAACTTTTTAGTACAATTTATGTCGCGGAGACGGGTGGGTTGTGCGTTCGGGTTTTTAGATGTACGTATCAAGTGATACGAATTTTCACTTAAAACGTCAAAACTCCGTGCAGCGAGTATCACTGCAACGAGTGGGTCCGACGGGCGTGTTCAAACACATTGTGTTTACATTCCACGTAAACATTCTGCCCGCCTTGCAGTAACTGCAAAATATAGGGTCGTTAGGGTCCAGCATAATTACTACTATGGGTCAGCCAAGAATATGCGATAAAGTCGGCTAAAATAGCCAACATCGAAATTATTTTTTTCGGCTCAGAAAGTGGGTCTGATTAGTTATTTAATCGGGGGCCAGAATTGGTCAGTGGAATTGCTACAATTCATATCTGTTAAATGGGTGCAGACTCGTGTGGTGTCTCTCATGACACCCGACACATATGTTGTTGCTAGTGCCATTTTCTGTGCTATGAGATCGTGCCAAGCAATTTACGCAATAGTGGAAATTCTTCACTATGTTCTTTTTCTCATTCAGGTTCTTCTCCTTGAACCTGGAGCAAGTCGCTAAGCGATGATCCTGATGGCAAAGTTCGCATGCCATTTGACGGGTAAAGGGTTCATATTGTCGTCTATGGCAATGAGAGCGGGTAGCGATGGGTTGAATTCTTGTTTGCTCTGCGCGTTCCTCAACACTGATATTGTTTTTTTTTTAATTCATCTGTTGGAGGATTGGGTCTCATTAAGAATTACTTTGTCACACATTGGTACAATATTGTTGGGTCTCGGTGTGTTGTCAGGAATGGGTCTTTACACAATCCATCCAAATTCAGTCTCCTGCGCTAACAGTAATTCTAACACATTGTGCAGGAAACCTCCTCGGATAATTTGTGGATATAGATCACACCCAATGACCATATCCACGGGTCGGGTTCTGTAGAACTCTGGGTCGGCCAATTGATGGCTAGCCAAATTGCCGCAAAGTGTCGGGTCAATTGCATAGGTGGGCAAATCATTGGTTAATGTCTTGAATACAAGTGCCTGTGTTTTAACTTTAAAGTTAGGGTCTGTAGGAGAACACAACGTCAACTCGCAGGATCTCGATGGGTTTGTAGTAACTGTGTGGTTCAAACCACTTACTTGTGCATTAACGGCACGGGTCGCAAGCCCTATCCGCTTACATACTTTTTCTGTTACAAATGTATCTTCAGATCCTGGATCAATCAGGGCGCGCGCTACATATTTGTATCCTGTGTGTTCGACGTTGACCAATGACTTACCAAGAATCATTTCTTGCCAGCAGCATGTGGCTTTCCGTTATTTTATTGAGTGGGTTGAGAGTCAGTGGACTGCATTTGGGTAGTAAATGCTTGGGTTATAGCCGCTGCACTTGTACTGGGTCATGTATTTAATTCTGAGTCAGGGTTCAGATGCAGAAGTGAATAAACAAATATAGCACAATCATACTTTTCTTACGACATCGAGTCTTTCACCCACTTTCATGGCTATGAATCTCGGGCACTCGAGGAGAGTGTGCTGGGCTTTGCATAATGGGCAAAGGTCCTCTTCAAATTCCCATTGGGTTGGCTTTGCAAATGGTAGTCTTGGATCTGTATTATGTGTGGGTCCAAATGCGCAATGGGTCTGAGATACATTAATGTGATATGTATTCACATTTTCTCCCCAAGATTCGGGTCCAGAACCATTTGGCTGTGACTTGTAGTCGATGGCTTCATATCATCAACAGCTTCGAGTGTCCTACATCTTCCGGTCAGAAACACGTTCAAAGTTGTCCATGAAAACTGAGATATCCGTTAGAGATTTCTCAAAGTTCTCTAAGGTATTCTTGGGATCGGTCGAGCTCAAGTATACCAGCATTGGATCCCAGCTCTTTGCGTCAATTTGCAAATTTTGAAGGGTAATAATGCAGTCATTTTTAGTTCTTTGTAGCTTCCTAATGGAACAACCTGACTCAAATGTCACTTCTTGCAAATTAAAAAGATTCTTTAATTGCGCATTTATTTGCATCCGCTTATTCTCGTATTGCTCCACGAGATTAGACCAAGCAAATTAGAATCCAGCATTGGTAAGCGGAGCATTTTTTTCAATATCATTTGCTTCGCCTCGGGTCTTTTGATTAAGGTAGAATAATTTTTCTACATCACTTAATCTGGAATTGTATGTACATTAATAGCCGAAAACAGATCTCTAAAAGTGGGCCATGTAGCAAATTCACCTTCAAAAATATCCATGTCACATGGGGGTAAAGTTATACAGGGTTCGAATTGTATCGGGGTCATTTCTTCTCTTGCTTTGGGAGTTTCTACCGGTTGCTTGAATGTCTCCATTATTTCTGCTTTGAAATATTTATCCTTCAGCTTATTTCTGTCCACATCGGGATTGTCGGCTTCACTTCATACAGAATGATTCGAAGCTTGGAAATTAACCCACAGAAATGTAAGCTGCTTCTGATGAAACTCCAAGGCATGAGGTATTAAATCTTGGGTAGTGGTCTCGCAAATACTTTATTCAAATTCAATAATATCGTTTCCAAATTGAAAAAATGCTGTCAGAGCCGCCATATTTTTTAATATTGTGTAGGGTTTAAAAATATTCAGCTAATTTGAGACAATCTCAAATATTTCAATAATAAATATTGGGTCTGGATGGCTTAACCTAAAAGATTATCACGGGTCGCAATAGTTTTTCAGAAAATAAATCTGAAAACTTATTAAAAATATATAAATAATTTTTATGTTTGGGTGTGTATGGGTT
The DNA here is from genome assembly GCA_951804985.1 of Dryomyza anilis. Lineage (NCBI taxonomy): Eukaryota > Metazoa > Arthropoda > Insecta > Diptera > Dryomyzidae > Dryomyza > Dryomyza anilis. The sequence continues at coordinate 59,595,366 of OX638133.1, read as the reverse complement.
AACAGCAATCAAAATGATTTGTTCATAATGAAAGAATGATAAAAACGTATTAAATCAATTCGTTTTTAGATAAACTTCAACAAAATTTGAAAAATTTATCTTTGGGTCAAAATGGGTTTACTTTAAAACTTTATTTATTGGGTCGAAATAAAATTTTATTGAACAGTTTTACGCTTTTGGCTGTGAATTTGTTTAAAATCTAAAATATTTTATATGAATTACTATATATATTTTTGTAAAAAATTCTTTGACTTTATTTAAAAAAACAAAAAAAAATGATTTTGGGTCCTGATGGTTTAATATTTAAAAAAATATTTTTGATAATAAACGGGTCGGGTAATTTTTTATAACTATTTTCAATAAAAAATTATTAAATATCAATAAAATTGATTTTTGGGACGAAAAGGGTTAAAAAAAAGGTTTTATGTGGGTTAAAAAGGGTTAAAGATAGCTCAACAGGCAATTACCAAAAATTCGGGAAGATTCTTTGATTCCCACGGTCAATTTTTAAAATCCCACGAAAACACTTTTTTATAGACAGCGTGGCAACCCTATATACACTTGGCAGCAGCGTTCTTTGCGTGAGTGTATAGTGTTTGTTTATTTGTTTTATGAGCAAATAAAAAAAATAAAAACAAACGAGTGCAGCGGCGAGTAATTAGCTGAAAACAAAATTTGGCAAATTTGTAAAGAAAATATATTAAAATATATGGGTCATTCCATATCAAATACACCAAGTGATTGGCAGCATGTTATAAAATAACAAAAAAAAATTCAAGTATAAAAAAAAAAAAAATCATACAAAATTTTCAACATTCTGCAACATTTTTATACATAACTTTTGAACCCGTGATTTTACCACTCTAGTAAAATCTTAAATAATAGATATAAAGTCAACCTTGAACATATATATAATTTAAAAATTTTAAAAAGGTGGCTTTTTGAGATAGTTCCTTTTGAAATATACTTAATTTAAAACTGACCACTATTAAATCAACGTGGTATAGAAATTGTAAGATATCTTTTTGGCAATTTTATTATCTTTAAAATCAGACCTTTGTATTTTATTTTGGTCGACTACTAAAAGCTGAAATTTGGACAATTTATTAATTTTATGTTGTTTGACCAAACTTCCAAATTTCATTAAATTCTGAGATGGTGCTGCCATAATTTGAATTTTTTCGGTTGATTTGATGTGGAATGACTCCTATATATATATATATATATATATATATATATATATATATATATATAGATATATATATATGGGGCATTCCACGTCAATTCGCCGAGGTTTGACCCTGACCCCCTTCGATTTGTTTTATATTTTAATATGTTGTTACTATTGGTAAGTTTAAATTGAATTCTCTATCGCACCCCCTTAATGATTTCCAAAAACACGATTTTTGCTGTTTTGCACCACAGCGTCAAAAAACTGCCTTTTTAAAATTCTGAAAAAATTCACATAAATTTTTGACATTAAATAAAGATCATACGACTTTGATTTGGAGTGGTAAGAATTATTCTTCTATTTTTTTCTTAACTTTGAAAATCCATTTTTTTTGTATTCAAATCACCATAATTTTGTATTGGTTTGAGATACAACATTGAAAACTGGTACATGGTCATATGTCAACGGCCACGACTAGCTGCCATATAAAATTTACATTAAAACCGCTATAACTCTGAAGATATAGGAGGTATATTATTGAAATTTTGTCCAACATAATATTATACAATAACAAAGTCGAATACTAAAAATTGTTGAGATCGGCCAACTTCCACGCCTACCTGCCATATAAACATAACATTTGAAGCACTATAACTTTGGTGTTATATGAGATATATTGATGGAATTGTTCAAGTATTCCATATATATATATATATATAAATATATATATATATATATATATATATATATATATATATATATATATATATATATATATATATATATATATATATATATATATATAAATATATATATCTACATATATATATATATAAATATATATATATATATATATATATATATAAGTTATAAGTTCAAATATATATTAAGGATAAAAAAAAATTATAATAAGGTTTTAAAAACCAATGATTATGCAAAAAAACAAAAACTTTATTATTAACATCTCAGTAACTACTTAAGAAAATACGAAAAATAAAGTGCAAGTTCGAACATTTCAAGGAAGTTTCGAGTTGATATTGCAGTTCACTGAATTGTTGAAATTATATGGATGTAAATTGTACCAAAGTCTTCTTATGAAGTTTAATAATATTTACCGATGTATTCTTGTTGCTCTTTTTTAAGGTTTGCTTCTCGGCTTTCTTCTGCAATTCAGAATATATCTCAGGTGAAGTTAAAATGTTGCTTTTCATTGGTTTGTGATCACTATGGAAGTTTTTTCTTAGCGAAATCAATCAAATAATTCATATAACACAATATTTTCACTAAAATTACAACAAACATTGCGTAAATTTCGTTTCCCACTTTACCCAGAAAATAATAACTTAATAACTTAGCACCATATTAACAATGTTAAATTATTTCAAAACCAGTATGTATATCAAAATATATATTCTATCATTTTAAACACCACAAGCACTCTAAAAAACTTTCAAAAACATTTTATTTTCACTTATTTTCGATACGCAGTAAAAAGATATTAATTTGATTATAACCCTGGATGAAAAAGTTGATGCCATATTGAAAACAAACAAAAAATGAATTCTGGTATGGGCCATTCCACACCAAATCGACCAAAAAAAAAGTAAATTTTGAGATTTAACCTTTTCGATTTCAATGAAATTTGGACAGCTAATAAAGCTTAATGAGATATGCATTGACCAATTATTTTTACCGATCACTACTTCCAGAGATACAGTGCTTCAAAGATGCAAAAAAGGGTCAAAAATCACTTTTGTATGGTTGTTCATATTTCAATATCTCTTAAAGTAGATATTCTATAAACTCCATTGATGGCTCGTTTTAAAGCTAATAGAACAATCTTTTAGAAAAATTAAGTTGTTACTTCTAAAGTTGAACATGTGGCCCGTCGTAATTATAGCACTTCAAAATTGATGTCCTGAAAAAGGATCCTTTTTAAAATTCTAAAAAAAAATCACATATTTTGCTTGATTTAATCAAATGTTCTTGCCAAATTTCAAGATGGTATTTTGATTGCATTATATTTTAAAAAATAATTTTCAAAATTTTTATTTATTTTTTGCATTGAAAAAAAAATTTTTTTTTCGACAGTAAAAGTTGCAATAATTTATGAATGTATTTCTAACTCTGATTTCTAAAATGGTGCCAGTTTTATCATATTGACTCTAGTTTTTGAGATATAGATTTTGGGGTATATTTTTACATTTTTCGATGAATGGTAAAACTAGGGACAGTTTGCAAATTTTACTTTTAAATAAAAATATTTTATTTTTCAATACAAACAATTTGTAAAAATTTAGAAAATTAATTTTTAAAATATGATGCTATCAGAATACCATCTTGAACTTTGGCATGCACATTTATATATAATCCACCAAATTCCACGATTTTTTTAAAAGGGTCCTTTTAAAGGACATCAATTTTGAAATGCAAGGAAAATGACCACGGGCCACATGTTTAAGTTTAGAATTTATAACTCAATTTTTCTTAAAGCCTGTTCTATTACCTTTAAAACAAACCATCAACAAAGTGTCTAGCATTTTTACTTTAAGAGTTATTGAAATATAAACAACCATACAAAAGTGATTTCTGGCCCAAAAAAAATGGTCAATGCATTTCTAAATAAGCTTTATCAGCTGCCCAAATTTCCTTGAAATCGAAGAAGGTGAGTACCAACCGCTGGTCGATTTGGTGCGTACGTGTCTTTTGGTGTTCGTTGAGAAAACGTGTTCGCGTCGGTAATAATTTTTTTATTTGTAAATTAAATAAATATATAAATTGTGTTATAAAAAGTACTAATAGTAACAGAGTATAATATAGTTCAGTATCAGTGTTTCGATTTTCAAACAGAATTTGGAATGTTTTTTTACAAAAGCCTCCGTAAATTCCTTGCCTACGCTATGTGCTGTACTGAGACCAACTGTAACTGTACCAAATATAAAGCGAGCCTGAATCGTCTGGTTTAGCGTCTGCCGGTGCAATTGTGCTTTCCTTGATGCTGTCACTTGTACTTGCAGTTTTAAACCAATTATTTATTTATGCATTTAAAAATTTGTATATGAATTCTATTATTATAATTTTCCACTGTGCATGTTTAAAGACTTTTAATAAAAATAAATAAAAAAAACAACATTTTATTTTTATTTTCAGGATTTTTTCAAAAATATTTAAATATGTTTCTATGCAAACATACTACTTTTTGTACTGAAACAACTGATATATTTCTCTGGAAACATATTTATATTGGGGTCGTTCCAAATCAAGTTTCATTTTAAACATAACTATGTTCGGATCAAATATTTATTTTGTTTAAATGTAGTAATTATTATGTTTTCATTAGAACATACATCATTTTAAGGGGCAATATTAAAATGTTTCCGTGATATTATAATGTAAGTCAGAGCTCATTACAACACTGTTCAAGTCTCAATACAACCCGTTTACAAATGATTTATTAGTCAATTATATATTATGTTTACATAAAATTCCAAACATACATGTTAATGCATGCAAAATTATGTTTGGGAGAGCCCTTTTTTTGCAGCTTGTAAGAAATTAATAACTGAATTCAAGAATAATTCTACTTAGTTACTTTTTTCATACCTAAGAAATTAATAACTGAATTCAAGACTTATTCTACTTAGTTACTTTTTTGATACCTAAGAAATTAATAACGGAATTCAAGAATAATTCTACTTAGTTACTTTTTTACAACTAAGAAAATCCATTTCTTGAAATTAAGGATTATTTGATTTAGCTGTATATCACTCCGAATACTTCTTGATTCCTTCTGGATGTTAGAACTTTTTTCCCTCCGTGTATTTTGCCATTTGACTACTATAAAAAAGGGAAATGGCGTACTTTTTCCTTACGCTTGATTTATCAACAATAATTAAGTACGTGAATCGAAGGGTGTAAAAAGGTGTCAACACAAATATAACATTTTAATGGTAAAAGTGAAAATAAATATAACTGAGATTGAAATTTTCAACACGTGATGGTAAATGATTTCTTTTCAGAGTACAACTTCCCAAGTAACCACGGACACAAACTC
>OX638133.1:59492641-59585141 GCA_951804985.1 Dryomyza anilis | reverse complement strand
TCGTTGTTCGAGCTTCGAGTAGCTTGTTCGTTCGTTCGTTTGTTCGATTGACGATTGTTCATTTGATCGCTTATTAATTTGTCTGTCCGTTCGTTTGCTTGATGTGGGAGTTGGTCGGAAGAGGTTGGAAAAATGTAGGTGACAAAAGTGGGTGGGCAAAAGTGGTCGGAAAGTGATGAAAAGAAATCGATAGCAGACATCAAGGGAAATCGAATGGTACCACTCTCAGTGGTCCCTGACCCCCAAAAGGGGTCAAAAACACTTTTATGACCCAAAAATTTGTATCTCAGAAATCGATAGTGGACATCATTAGAAGGCTAATGGTACCCTTTGGAGTGGTCCATGACCCCCAAAAGGGGGTCAAAAACCCATTCATGACCCACAAATTTTTATCTCGGAAATCGATAGCGGACATCATTAGAAGGCTAATGGTACTCTTTGGAGTGGTCCAGGTCCCCCCAAAGGGTGTCAAAACCCCCATTTTCGAAAAAAATATTTTGTGAATGTCAAAATGCATTTCATAACGTCAGCTATCTATTTCTGCAAATTTTTTTTCGAAAATGGGGTTTTTGACCCCCTTTGGGGGGACCTGGACCACTCCAAAGAGTACCATTAGCCTTCTAATGATGTCCGCTATCGATTTCCGAGATAAAAATTTGTGGGTCATGAATGGGTTTTTGACACCCTATTGGGGGTCATGGACCACTCCAAAGGGTACCATTAGCCTTCTAATGATGTCCACTATCGATTTCTGAGATAAAAATGTTGGGTCATAAATGGGTTTTTGACCCCCTTTTGGGGGTCAGGGACCACTCCAAAGTGTACCATTAGTCTTCTAATGATGTCCACTATCGATTTCTGAGATAAAAAATTTTGGGTCATAAATGAATTTTTGTCCCTGACCCCCTTTTGGGGGTCAGGGACCACTGATAGTGGTACCATTCGATTTCCCTTGATGTCTGCGACCGATTTCTGCAATCAATTTTTTTCGGTCTTTTTATCACTTTCCGCCCACTTTTGCCCACCCACCCACTTTTGTCCACCTACATTTTTCCAACCACTTCCGACTAACTCCCACATAAAGCAAACGAACGGACAGACAAATTAACAAGCAATCAAATGAACAATCGTCAATCGAACAAACGAACGAACGAGCTACTCGAAGCTCGAACAACGATCGAGCAATCGAGCTACTCGAACAACGAACGAGCAATCGAGCTACTCGAACAATCGATCTACTCGAACAAACGAGCTACTCGAATAGCTCGAACAAACGAACGAACAAATTACCCGGGTAGCTCGAACATTTAATACCCGGGTTTTTCGAGTATTTGAACAACCCGGGTATTACCCGGGTAGCTCGAAAAACCCGGGTAGCCCGGGTACCCGGGTAATCGAGAGCTCTGGTGTAAAATCACAAAAACACGTATTTTTCATAAGGTACTCATATTGAAATCGATTTTCCGAGAATTTAAGAAAAAACCTCATCGGGATTTTTTTTTATAGAAAGCTAATAGTTTAAGGAAACATCTGCTATATTCGATAATATGATTTCAGGGGACATCGCACCGAAATCGAGCACTGAATTTGAAATATTAGTTTTATGATACAAAATATAGGGTGTTATATTTGAATGAATATTTTCTCACCGTGTATTTTTTTTTTGTAAATACCCAATACCAATACAAAACTTTTCTGTAACCAACATAAATCCGATTTATGGGGAGATCATATAGAAATCGGGCGTTGAACATAACATGTGGTTATTACACATTATTATTTTTTTTTAAACCACATATTTGAAGATGAAAAAAGTATAGAAAACGTAAATGGATTTTCAATAGTTTTGATTCTAATGAAAGATTACTTAATTATCTTACTTTAATTTTTTTAAAAGTACCAGCTCACAATTTATTTGGAGTCCTTCATGGTTAAATTTGATGTTAAAAAAAAGTCTAAATATTTTTTATTTTTTACAAAATTAACACCAATATTGATGAAGCATTTTTGTACTTTAAATGATTTTTTCACTGTGTATTTAATTTTAAACAATCGACAATGGTATTCTACAAATTTTCTGGTGTCTGTGTACCACCAGTTTAGGGGACATAACTTCTAAATCTTGTCATTAACATAAAAAAAGCATATTGTACATAAAGTTTGTATACCAATTTACAGATTTTGAGCCAGTAAGAATCTTTCTCCCAGTGTATTTTTTTATGACATTGCTAATGACATTTGTAAACAGTTTTGAATTCGTTTAACGTCAGATTTAGCAGAAATACATAGAAAAAAATAGTAATAACTACAAAATATGTGAATTTGTCATATGGTACTCATATTGAAATCGATTTTCCGAGACTTTAAGAAAAAACCTCATCGGGAATTTTTTTTTTATAGAAAGCTAATAGTATAAGGAAACATATTCTATATTCGGCATATACGATTTCAGGGGACATCATACCGAAATCGAGCCCTGAAAATGAAATATTAGTTTAATGATACAAAATATAGTGTGTTACATTTGTATTTTTATACCTTAAATGATTTTTTCACAGTGTATTTAATTTTCAACAATCGACCATGGTATTCTACAACTTTTGTAGAGTCAGTATACTACCAGTACAGAGGTCATAACTTCAAAATCTGGCCATAAACATGAGAAAAGTATATATTATATGCAGTTTTTAGACAAATTTACAGATTTTGAGCCAGTAAGAAACTTTCTTACCGTGTATTTTTGTTTTAAATATCCGATAACATTTTTAAACAGTTCTAAATTCGTTTAATCTCAGATTTAGGTAAAATACCTAGAAAAAAAATAGTAATAACTGCAAAATATGTAAATTGGTCATATGGTACTCATATTGAAATTCAATTTCCGAGACTTTAAGAAAAAACCTCATCGGGATTTTTTTTTATAGAAAGCTAATTGTATAAATGAAATCGAGCACTGAATTTGAAATATTAGTTTTGTGATACAAAATATAGGGTGTTGTATTTGAATGAATATTTTATGAGTTCAGTGCTCGATTTCGGTGCGATGTCCCCTGAAATCATATATACCGAATATAGATGCTGTTTCCTTATACTATTAGCTTTCTATAAAAAAAAATCCCGATGAGGTTTTTTCTTAAAGTCTCGGAAATTGGATTTCAATATCAGTACCATATGACCAATTTACATATTTTGCAGTTATTTCTATTTTTTTCTAGGTATTTTAACTAAATCTGAGATTAAACGAATTTAAAACTGTTTACAAATGTTACTATCTATTTTATAAAAAAATTACACTCTGAGAAAGGTTCTCACTGGCTCAAAATCTGTAAATTGGTATAAAAACTTCATGTAAAATATACTTTTTTCATGTTAATGACAAGATTTAGAAGTTATGTCCCCTAAACTAGAAGTTATGTCCCCAAGAATACCATATTCGATTGATTAAAATTAAATACACAGTGAAAAAATCATTTAAAATACAAAAATAGTACATTAATATTGGTGTTAATTTTGTGAAAAATAAAAAAAAATCTAGACTTTTTTTAACATCAAATTTAACCATGAAGGACTCAAAATAAATTGTGGGCTGGTACTTTTAAAAAAATTAAAGTAAGATAATTAAGCAATCTTTCATTAGAATCAAAAATATTGAAAATCCATTTACGTTTTCTATACTTTTTTCATCTTCAAATATGTGGTTTAAAAAAAAAATAATAATAAGTGTAATAACCACATGTTATGTTCAACGCCCGATTTCTATATGATCTCCCGTTAAATCGGATATATGTTGGTTACAGAAAAGTTTTGTATTAGTATTGGGTATTTACAAAAAAAATACACGGTGAGAAAATATTCATAACTCTTAAAATATTCATTCAAATATAACACCCTATATTTTGTATCATAAAACTAATATTTCAAATTCAGTGCCCGATTTCGGTGCGATGTCCCCTGAAATCATATATATCGAATATAGAATATGTTTCCTTATACAATTAGCTTTCCAAAAAAAAAAAATCCCGATGAGGTTTTTTCTTAAAGTCTCGGAAAATCGATTTCAATATGAGTACCATATGACCAATTCTCATATTATGCAGTTATTACTATTTTTTTTTCTATGTATTTCTCCTAAATCTGAGGTAAAACAAATTTAAAACTGTTTACAAATATTATCAGATATTAAAAAAAAATACACGGTGAGAAAGTTTCTTACTGGCTCAAAATCTGTGAATTTGTCTAAAAACTTTATGTAATATATACTTTTCTCATGATTATGTCCAGATTTTGAAGTTATGGCTCATATAGAAATCGGGCTTTGAACATAACATGTGGTTATTACACTTATTATTATTATTTTTTTAAACCACATATTTGAAGATGAAAAAAGTATAGAAAACGTAAATGGATTTTCAATATTTTTGCTTTTTATTAAAGATTGCTTAATTATCTTACTTTATTTTTTTTTTAAAGTAACAACCCACAATTTATTTTGAGTCCTTCATATAAGGAAACAGCCTCTATATTCGGTATATATGATTTCAGGGGACATCGCACCGAAGTCGAGCACTGAATATGAAATATTAGTTTTATCTTACAAAATATACGGTGTTACATTTGAATGAATATTTTAAGAGTTATGAAAATTTTCTCATCGTGTATTTTTTTTTCGTAAATACCCAATACTAAAACAAAACTTTTCTGAAACCAAAATATATCCGATTTAGGGGAGATCATATAGAAATCGGGCGTTGAACATAACATGTGGTTATTGCACTTATTATTCATTTTTTTTTTAAACCACATATTTGAAGTTGAAAAAATTAAAGAAAACGTAGACAGATTTTCAATAATTATCATACTTTATTTTTTTTAAAAGTACCAGCCCACAATTTATTTTGAGTCCTTCATTGTTAAAATTGATGTAAAAAATAGGTCCACAAATTTCAATTTATGTAGTTTCAAATATTTTGCATTATTACGGATTTATTCTAGATATACACACCCGGTGTTTTTTTTTTGTTAGTGAAAGCATTAAACTGTGAGATATTCAAACCCTGTGGAGCGCTGTTTTGTTCGTGTATTTGGTACATACAGTGCTTAGGCAAAATTGGATTATATCAAATGTCGAAACCATTTCGAAAAAACAAAGCATTTCGAAAAAAAGAACCTTTTCGAAAAAACGATAGATCGCGCTTTTGGGAGTGAATGTGGATTTTTTTTTGCAAATAAAAAATTAATAATTTATGATTTCATAGTTTATATTGAATTAACAATAGTACGGCTGTACTTATTATGTTTGATACACAATAATAATACCTATGAAATATGTGTTGCTATGGTTAGTGCTGCTACAAGACTTTTCTTCTGTTGTGTTCACTGCATACTTTTCGTCGACGCAACAAGTTGTGTTCACTGCATACTTTTCGTCGACGCAACAAGAAACATATGAGAATGGAAGAACACAAGCACACAAGCTTGGGATAGAATTTTCGCGGGAAGTTTTGTGTACAACAAAAAAAAGTTGGTGTGATTGTACAAGAAGTTGTTGTTGCCAACTGGATGGCTGTACTAGACTACATACAGGCAGTGTGTGTGTGATCATGCGGGTGTCACTTGTCGTGTGATATATAGGGTAGCAACGAAAAATAAAATATTCCAATAAGATATATGACTTTATTTTGTTGTATATATATGCATTCTTGAAGGGCTTCATAATATTTTTGTTGAACATTTATTGTTGTTTTCAAGACAGTAGTCGAATGTGTAACACTGATTAAATCTAGTCTGAATAAAGAAGAAAATAAAAGTAGAAAAACAAATAATTTATATATAAATTATAATTATGCATTTATTGATGAATTTTAACTTGATTTAATAGTTCCTTATATTTAATAAACAATATTACGATTGTACATATTAAAACTAAAAGTATTATGCTTATACCTATTAATAATACATTTAAAATATCTTGGGATTTGGATAGTTTAAAAATATGTAGATTTTGTTGAGATGCAATATAATTAATTGTATCTGTTGGGTCCCTAATTACTTTAAATATACTTGTATTATACTGAAAATTAGGTATAATAACTTCTGATTCATGTATACTCTATATTATTAACAAAAATGCTAAAATTTTTAAATTTCATAGCATTATGACTTGTGATATATATATATATATATATATATATATATATATATATATATATATATATATATATATATATATGTATATATATATATATATATCAATAGGTGTACAATTATGAGTTAATTTGGTTTTTGGAATGTTTTTTGTCATCAATATGTCATTAAATTGTTTTATATATGGATTTGAATTTTTTCTAAAATCACAAATTGGATTATCTCCATATATATTATTAATACATTCATCTTCAATTTTACTTAATTTAGAAATACATTTTTGGCCAGGTTGATATTTATATACAATCGCTTCTTCATCTGTTATAATTTTTTCGAATTCAGTTGATATTTCGTAACCTTCTTTATTTGGAATTGGTAAAATATGTGCTATAAAATATGTTTAATATATAATAATACAACAATATTCCAGAATATGTATGTTTAATTTGTATATTTTAATGACAAAAAACTATTTAAACCTATGTATATATGTATATGTACATAAAAATATTAAATTTAGTATAACTTAAATCATTTGTAAGATATTTTAAGCAGTTTTTTATAATTTAATCTGTACTTTAAAAATAAAGCTAAATAAAGAAATATATATAAAATAGCAGTTTTTTCTCAATTTTGTACCAGATTCTATTTTGAGCAATTATTGAAACCTAAACGAATAACGATAAAATCTATATATCATACGACAAGTGCCACCCGCATGATCACACACATACTGCCTGTATGTAGTCTAGTGAAGCCATCCAGTTGGCAACAACAACTTCTTGTACAAGCACACCAACTTTTTTTTTTTGGCGTACACAAAACTTCCCGCGTAATTCTATCCCAAGCTTGTGTGCTTGTGTTCTTCCATTCTCATATGTTTCTTGTTGCGTCGACGAAAAGTATGCGGTGAACACAACAGAAGAAAAGTCTTGTAGCAGCACTAACCATAGCAACACATATTTCATAGGTATTATTAGTGTGTATCAAACATAATAAGTACAGTCGTACTATTGTTAATTCAATATAAACTATGAAATCATAAATTATTAATTTTTTATTTGCAAAAAAAAAAAACCACATTCACTCCCAAAAGCGCCATCTATCGTTTTTTCGCAAAAGGTTCTTTGTTTTCGAAATGCTTTGTTTTTTCGAAATGGTTTCGACATTTGATATAATCCAATTTTGCCTAAGCACTGCATGTACCAAATACACGAACAAAACAGCGCTCCACAGGGTGTGAATATCTCACTGTTTAATGCTTTCACTAACAAAAAAAAAAACACCGGGTGTGTATATCTAGAATAAATCCGTAATAATGCAAAATATTTGAAAATACATAAATTGAAATTTGAGGACCTATTTTTTACATCAATTTTAACAATGAAGGACTCAAAATAAATTGTGGGCTGGTACTTTTAAAAAAAATAAAGTATGATAATTAAGCAATCTTTCATTAGAATCAAAAATATTGAAAATCTGTCTACGTTTTCTATACTTTTTTCATCTTCAAATATGTGGTTTAAAAAAAAAGAATAATAAGTGTAATAACCACATGTTATGTTCAACGCCCGATTTCTATATGATCTCCCCTAAATCGGATTTATGTTGGTTTCAGAAAAGTTTTGTTTTAGTATTGGGTATTTACGAAAAAAAATACACGATGAGAAAATTTTCATAACTCTTAAAATATTCATTCAAATGTAACACCGTTTATTTTGTAAGATAAAACTAATATTTCATATTCAGTGCTCGATTTCGGTGCGATGTCCCCTGAAATCATATATACCGAATATAGATGCTGTTTCCTTATACTATTAGCTTTCCATAAAAAAAAATCCCGATGAGGTTTTTTCTTAAAGTCTCGGAAATTGGATTTCAATATCAGTACCATATGACCAATTTACATATTTTGCAGTTATTTCTATTTTTTTCTAGGTATTTTACCTAAATCTGAGATTAAACGAATTTAAAACTGTTTACAAATGTTACTATCTATTTTATAAAAAAATTACACTCTGAGAAAGGTTCTCACTGGCTCAAAATCTGTAAATTGGTATAAAAACTTCATGTAAAATATACTTTTTTCATGTTAATGACAAGATTTAGAAGTTATGTCCCCTAAACTAGAAGTTATGTCCCCAAGAATACCATATTCGATTGATTAAAATTAAATACACAGTGAAAAAATCATTTAAAATACAAAAATAGTACATTAATATTGGTGTTAATTTTGTGAAAAATAAAAAAAAATCTAGACTTTTTTTAACATCAAATTTAACCATGAAGGACTCAAAATAAATTGTGGGCTGGTACTTTAAAAAAAAATAAAGTAAGATAATTAAGCAATCTTTCATTAGAATCAAAAATATTGAAAATCCATTTACGTTTTCTATACTTTTTTCATCTTCAAATATGTGGTTTAAAAAAAAAATAATAATAAGTGTAATAACCACATGTTATGTTCAACGCCCGATTTCTATATGATCTCCCCATAAATCGGATATATGTTGGTTACAGAAAAGTTTTGTATTAGTATTGGGTATTTACAAAAAAAAAATACACGGTGAGAAAATATTCATAACTCTTAAAATATTCATTCAAATATAACACCCTATATTTTGTATCATAAAACTAATATTTCAAATTCAGTGCCCGATTTCGGTGCGATGTCCCCTGAAATCATATATATCGAATATAGAATATGTTCCCTTATACTATTAGCTTTCCATAAAAAAAAATTCCCGATGAGGTTTTTTCTTAAAGTCTCGGAAAACCGATTTCAATATGAGTACCTATGACCAATTCTCATATTTTGCGGTTATTAAATTAAATACACTGTGAAAAAATCATTTAAGGTGTAAAAATACAAATGTAACACACTATATTTTGTATCATTAAACTAATATTTCAATTTCAGGGCTCGATTTCGGTATGATGTCCCCTGAAATCGTATATGTCGAATATAGAATATGTTTCCTTATACTATTAGCTTTCTATAAAAAAAAATTCCCGATGATTCTTAAAATATTCATTCAAATATAACACCCTATATATTGTATCATAAAACTAATATTTCAAATTCAATGCTCGATTTCGGTGCGATGTCCCCTGAAATCATATATATCGAATATAGCAGATGTTTCCTTAAACTATTAGCTTTCTATAAAAAAAATCCCGATGAGGTTTTTTCTTAAAGTCTCGGAAAATCGATTTCAATGAAAAATACGTGTTTTTGTGATTTTACACCGGTTTTATATAGGTTTTCAACGAATTCTGAGGTAGACCGACCCCAAAAATATCTTCTAATGCCTTTGTTATACTATTAAGTTATTTTAGGATGCGAAAATTTAGTATTGCAACACAATCTGCATTGCAATACTATGGCCACATGAAGTGCACTGAAAGTCAGTTGCCCTGGCCGAGATTCGTACCTGCGATTCTGAACTAAATTTAGTAAGTATGGTTTACAATTTAATCGTTTATGGTTTAAAATTATTAAATAAACTGAGATTAAACTATTTGAGTTTAAATTTTAAACCTTTATGGTTTAAACATATTAAATAAACAGAAAAATAAACTATTTGAGTTTAATTTTATAACCTTTTTTGTTTAAAATTATTAAATAAATAGACGAATAAACTATTTGCGTTTAAAGTTTAATACAATTGGATTAAATTTAAATTTTTGAACCATTTGGATTATTTTATGAACTAAAAAATTACATTTCCATGTTTAATAAGAAATATATTAAATTTCAATCTGAGAAAGTTTAAAAATGAGTGTAAACAACTGATAAGTTTAACAATTAGACATAAAAGTATTGAAATCATCTATAATATAAAGAAGGGTTTAAAAAATATTCCAACATTTTTTACCGTGTGTACAAAGAGTTATTAATTATAAAAATAAAATAATAATGAAAATAATAAAAATATATTATTTATAATATAAAATATACATTTTTTAAACTTTTTTTTACAAAAACAAATCCGTATTTTCAATCTTTTTCATAATAATTTTAATCCCGTAGGATTACATGCAAAGTAATAAAACATGTATTACAATTTAATGCAAAGAGGTATTACAAACTTTTTTAATCTTTTGGGATTATTACAATTTAATCTTTTTTTGGTCGAGACATATATACAATCCGAAAAAGTTAAAAAAATAACCCAATATTTTTAAGCGTGTATATATATATATATATATATATATATATATATATATATCGATATATATATCGATATATATACTTTTGTTTAAAATAACTAGAGTGGACATTATTTTTTATATTTGTATGTTAATTTCACTTTATAAAATAAATGTATGAAAATAGTGAGCTTTGAATTTTCATTTTTTATTTATTTTTGTTTTTGATGTAAATATAATTAAATAGTAATGTAGAGGCATTAATTGTTAAATAGTGGTAAAATAGTGGTGAAAAGGTATTAATTATTTGTTTTTAAGTACCTATCGAACTGCATCATTATTTAAAAATATTTTTCCAAACATTTTTTCCTGCAAATAACAAATGGCAAATTAATGTTTGGCAAAATATTTTTAATTAATGATGCAGATCGATAACAATAAATGCCTTTACATCACTATGTTATCTTGTACAATTAAAGAGTTACGGCAAAAAATGAAAAGATTCGCCCTTTTGGCATAAGATTTTCAATTTTTCCAATTTCTTCGTTTTTTGCTTTAATTTTTTATTGGTGCAAGATAAAATAAAGGTGTAAAGGTATTAATTGTTTGTTTTTAAAGCACCTATCGAACTGCATCATTATTTAAAAATATTTTGCCTAACATTTTTTTATGCAAATAACAAATTGCAAATTAATGTTTGGCAAAATATTTTTAATTAATAAACTGCATTCAAAAATGTAAAAAAACGCAAATGTCAAAAATTGCACATTCGCCCCTTTGGCATGATAGTGACGATATCACGGAAACATTTTGATGTTGCCCCTTAAAATGGTATATGATCTAATAGAAATATAATAATTACTACATCCAAATAAAATAAATATTTGAACCAAAACATAAATATGTTCAAAATAAAACAGATCTTGAAGGATCTGAATATAAATATGTTTCCAGTGAAACATATCAGTTGTTTCAGTTCAAAAAGTAGTATGTTTGCATAGAAACATATTTCAATATTTTTTGGAAAGAAATCCTGAAAATAAATAAAAATAAAATGTTTTTTTATTCATTTTTATTAAAAATCTTTAAACATGCACAGTGGGAATTTAAAATAATTGTATTCATATACAAATTTTTAAATGCATAAATAAATAAATCGTTTAAAACTGCAAGTACAAGTGACAGCATCAATGAATGCACAATTGCACCAGCAGACGCTAAACCAGACGATCCAGGCTCGCTTTATATTTGGTACAGTTATATATATATATATATATATATATATATATATATATATATATATATATTAGACATCTGCACAATTCCATTTGAAACCCACTTCAAGACATTCACTTCGTTTCAAAACATTTACTGTCGTCAACTCTATGCTTGAAAATCAAATGAATGTCTTGCTCACAACAACAAAGAACCAAGTACTGTCAAAACAAAACGTAAGCAAAACAAAACTAAAGTGAAGAGGTCTATGATGATGTGCAATAAACATTCAAATACTGAAATGAACTGCTTATGACACCGAGTACTTAGTGCATTTTTCATTTTTTTATCATTCTTACTAGAGTAAGGAATAGAGTAGGAATTTTCATTAATATTGAAATATAGAAAAAACAAAAGGTATAAGAAAATCACATAATATTTTATATTAAGTTTTTTATTTATCGAAAAACATTTTTTTCATTATTTAATTTTTTCATTATTTAATTAAAATTTTGTTTTTTTTGATATATTGCTTTTCGACCAAAGCGTTGTTTTTGTCGTACAAAATTTTTTTTAACAATTTTTTTTTTTTTAAATATTGTTTGTTGTATTTTTTATTAACACATAAATACCAATAACAACATTACTGCCGTAGAACGAGCGTCAGATTTGTTGTTGTTTTCAATGTTCGTCTTCTCACTCGTTACTCGTTGCGCTCATTCGCTGCACCTACTGTATTCGTTGCATGTTCAGCGACAGTGTTGTCGTTTGTTGTGTTTTTCAAAACATTGAATGTTTTGAATGCCTTGATGTTTTGACAGTGCTTGACACCAATGAAACAAATACTGAAGTGAAGTCGCTCAACGAGACTTCACTTAATACTGTCGATTGTCATTTGTGAAATGAATTCAAAACTGTAGAGTGCAGTAATGCATATTACTTACTTACTTAAATGGCCCTTACAACCGTGGATCGGTTTTGGCCGCTGAGATGAAGCCGCGCCAGTCGGATCTGCTTTGCGCGCGCTGACGCCAGTTAGAAATACCAAGCGTTGCCAGGTTGTCCTCAACTTGGTCTTTCCAACGCAGATTTGGACGCCCTCTTCTACGCTGTCCACCTTCGAGTTTCGATTCAAGCACCTTCTTGGCTGGAGTGTTTTCATCCATTCGTTCGACATGACCTAGCCAGCGAAGCCGCTGGATCTTGATGCGCTTGACTATGTCAATGTCGTCGAATAACTCATACAGCTCGTGGTTCATCCTGATTCGATACTCGTTAGCAAAGCAGATAGGGCCAAAGATTTTACGGAGAATCTTTCTCTCGAACGCTCCCAGTACTCTCTCATCGGTGGTGGCCAGCGTCCATGTTTCTGCACCATAAAGTAGGACGGGCATGATGAGTGACTTGTAGAGCGTTATTTTTGTCCGGCGAGAGAGGGCTCTGCTTCTCAATTGCCTACTGAGCCCAAAGTAGCACCTGTTGGCAAGAGTTATTCTCCGTTTGATCTCCAGGCTGACGTCGTTGTTGCTGTTTACGCTGGATCCCAGATAGACGAAGTCCTTCACAATGTCGAACTTGTGGGTGTCAAAATCAGCTTTTTGTCCAAGACGCACGGACTCTTTTTTGCTTGTTGACACAAGGAACTTCGTCTTGTCCTCGTTCACCGCTAGACCCATTCGACGCGACTCTTTCTCCAATCTGGAGAATGCTGCGCTGACTGCTCGTGTGCTCCTGCCAATGATATCAATATCGTCGGCATATGCGAGCAGCATGACACTTTTGTTGAAGATAGTGCCGCTTTGACGGAGTTCGGCAGCTCGAACTATTTTCTCCATCAATAAGTTAAAAAAGTCGCACGATAGGGAGTCACCCTGTCTGAAACCTCGTTCGGTATGAAATGGCTCGGAGAGGTCTTTTCCTATTCTCACTGAGCAACGTGTGTTGCTCAGGGTCATCCTGCAAAGCCTTATAAGTTTCGCAGGTATACCGAACTCAGACATTGCGGCGTATAATCGTTCCCTTATCGGAGTGTCGAAGGCGGCTTTATAGTCGACTAATAGGTGGTAGGTGTCGATCTGTTTTTCTAGGGTCTTTTCCTGGATTAGGCGCAATGTGAAAATCTGGTCTATGGTGGACTTTCCAGGTCTGAAGCCGCACTGATAAGGTCCAATCAGTCTGTTGACGATGGGCTTCAGTCTTTCACATAATACGCTCGATAGAACCTTGTATGCGATATTGAGTAGGCTGATCCCACGGTAGTTGGCGCAGATAGTGGGATCCCCTTTCTTAAGGATTGGGCAGAGTACACTGAGGTTCCAGTCACTTGGCATGCTTTCATCCGACCATATTCTGCTTACGAGCTCGTGCATGCTCTCTATTAGCTCTTCGCCTCCGGTCTTAAACAATTCAGCAGGCAGGCCATCAGCACCTGCGGCTTTGTTGTTTTTCAGCCGAGCAATGGCTGTTCTGACCTCGTCATGGTCGGGTGGCGGAATCTCAACGTCGTCATCAAGTACTGGGGTTGCCGGGTTTGCTTCTCTATCGGTGGAATTGAGGTCATCATCACCGGTCAGCAGTTTAGAGAAGTGATCCCTCCATATTTTCAGTGTGCTCTGGATATCTGTCACTAGATTCCCGTTCTTATCTTTACAGGAAGAGGCTCCGGATTTTGAACCTCCGGCTAGGCGTCTTATTTTCTGGAAGAATTTTCGAGCCTCATTCCTGTCCCCATGCATCTCAATCTCCTCACACTCACGTCTTTCTGCCTCGCTTTTTTTACGCCTGAAAAGACGTCTCTCTTCCCTCCTCTTCTCTTTGTATCGCTCCTTCGCAGCTCGCGTAGCTACTGACTGCAGGGTGGATTTGTACGCAGCGTCTTTCTCTGCAGTGGCCGCGCGACACTCTTGGTCATACCACTGATTCCTCAGGGGGCGTTGGAATCCAAGCACCTCTTCGGCAGCCGTACGCATAGAGCAGGAGATATGATTCCACTGCGCGCTTATATCATCGAGAGGAGGAGTGCTTTGTCTAAGCAGGTGTGAGAGTCGAGTGGAAAAGGCTTGCGTTGTCTGTTGTGATTGCAGCTTTCCGACGTCTAGCTTTCTCTGCGTTTGGTTCCGTACGTTCTTCGCAGCGCTTAAGCGTGTGCGGACCTTGGCTGCTACAAGGTAATGATCCGAGTCCATATTGGCACCTCGGATAGTGCGTACGTCCATCACGCTTGAAGCGTGCCTTCCGTCAATCACAACGTGATCAATTTGATTTCGAGTTTTTTGATCGGGCGACAACCATGTGGCCTTGTGGATATCGAAATGTTCGAATCTAGTGCTACTAACTACCATGTTTCGTGCTGCGGCGAAGTCGATTAGCCTCGTTCCGTTATCGGAAGTGTTGGCATGGAGGCTAAATTTTCCGATTGTGGGACAATAGATGGCTTCTCTGCCCACCTTGGCGTTAAAATCGCCTAGCACGATTTTGATATCGTGGCGGGGGCAGCGCTCGTATGCGTTGTCTAGGCGCTCGTAGAAGCGCTCTTTTGTCTCGTCATCTTTCTCGTTCGTCGGAGCGTGTGCACAAATTAGGCTGATATGGAAATATTTAGCCTTGATGCGGATTGTTGCCAGCCTTTCGTCCACGGGCGTGAACCTAGAGACAAGATGGCGGAGTCTCTTGCCGACCACAAATCCACATCCAAATTCGTGTCTCTCCGCATGGCAGCTGTAGTAGATATCACAGGACGCTTGTTTCGAACAGCCCTGTCCCGTCCATCGCATCTCCTGGATAGCGGTGATGTCAGCCTTATATTTTTCGAGGACATCTGCCAGCTGGATAGAGGCACCTTCCCTATAAAGGGTCCGGACATTCAAGGTGCATATCCGTAAATCATGGTCCTTAAAACGTTTGCGTGGGTCGTCATCGTTGTAATCGGTCGTTATCCGAGGCTTCTTTTTTGTTTTCATTGGGCGCATAGGTTTTTTCCGTGGTGGGACCCAAACAGAACGCACGAACCCTCACTCTGAGGGAGATGCTCGCCACTCACTTTAGCCGACTTCTACACCGGGTGGTGTAGAGCGCAGTTTCCAGGGACTTCCACGAGGAGGACTTCCACCGAAGTGGAGGTGTCACCATTTGACAATTTGTCAATTCTGGTGACCAGTGAGTTGACTTGAGACGACACCGACAAGGATTGCGCTGGCTTCGCCATGTTGAAGCACTCAGACACGTTGCCTTGTGATAATCGCCCCCATAGTCCCCTAATGCATATTAGGAAATTAGGAAACTTTAAAACCATTTGTGCAGATGTCTAATATATATATATATATATATATATATATATATATATATATATCGATATATATCGATATCGTCGACATATATAGATGACGCATCAATTTTAACCAATCATAAAGCTTCTAGAACGCTTCGATTTTGAAATAATTCTAATAACGAGAAATCTTCATTATCTCGGTCGATATCGGCCGACCGTTTTGGTATTAGACCGACTATAATTACCGACTATAATGCCATTGCGAGAAATGGCATCGATATCGGAAAAATTCTTCGACATTTCGCAATATTTTCGTTGCGATATCGAAACAGTTTAGTATACTGGGTATCGTAACGTAGAAAACTGTTGAAAATAGAATTCTACATGGATAGAAAAGATTTGTTTGAATATGTTTGAATGTAATTAAAAATTAATACTAAATTACCAAACATGTATTAGGAATGAAGTGTAATTAAATTATAATCGAAATTGAATTTATTTTTGTTCACGTGTAAACATTATTATATTGTCCAACAGAATCTGTCAAATTTACCATAAATATGTTACAATACCAATATAAAATTTTAATTGCATTTGAATAAACTGTTTCTTGGCAATTTACTTGGTTAAAACTATGTTTCAGAAAATGCTAATCAAATCTAAATACAACGTATGTTCGCAACGCTCGTCTTAGTTCGATAATTTATCGACTGACGAAGTTGGTAACGTTGTGCAGCATTTTCTTTCTACGCCATCTTTTGCTTATCAAAATTATAGTCGGTCTAAGCCGACTATAAATACCCTACACATATGTGTGGTTACGAATAAAAGTGGTATGTAGGTCACCAGGATATACGAATCCCGAAAATAACTAAAAACTTTCTATCGCTGAAGTATTTCCATTCAATTGATACCCATATTTACAAATGGGTAGGTGTACCAAATTTCGATTTTCTTTTGTTGAACCACAAGTCGTTTCGCCGGAAACCATTATTTTCATGTATTTGAGCATAAGTCAATATATATTTTACCAAAAAAAGTTTACCTAAGCACGTATACAGTAAAATTGATCTGTAGATATACATTTTATATGAGGTATTTGAAAGTGGTCGGTTCTCAGGTCACAATGGACCGATCATGCCAATCTTGTTCAGGCAGCTTAGATATATAAGTAATCTAAATCTAAAGTGTCATTGCTCTAGCTCTTTTACTTTTTCTGTATCGTGATTTCAACAGACAGACAGAGGGACAGACAGACAGACAGGCGGACAGACGGACATCGCTAAATCGAATCAGAAAATCAAGATTATATATACTTTTCCATACCGGAGATTCTGGGTGTTACAAACGGCGTTCAAAACTGAATATAGGGTATATATAAAAACCACAAATAAAAATCTGTGTTTCGATTTTCAAACAGAATGTGGCATATTTTTTTACAAAAGCCTCCGTGAATTCCTTGCCTTCGCTATGTGCTGTACTGAGATCAACTGTAACTGTACCAAATATAAAGCGAGCCTGGATCGTCTGGTTTAGCGTCTGCTGGTGCAATTGTGCATTCATTGATGCTGTCACTTGTACTTGCAGTTTTAAACGATTTATTTATTTATGCATTTAAAAATTTGTATATGAATTCAATTATTTTAAATTCTTACTGTGCATGTTTAAAGATTTTTAATAAAAATTAATAACAAAACATTTTATTTTTATTTTATTTTCAGGATTTCTTTCCAAAAATATTTAAATATGTTTCTATGCAAACATACTACTTTTTGAACTGAAACAACTGATATGTTTCACTGGAAACATATTTATATTCAAAATCATGTTTTATTTTGAACATATTTATGTTTTGGTTCAAATATTTATTTTATTTGGATGTAGTAATTATTATATTTCTATTAGAACATATACCATTTTAAGGGGCAACATCAAAATGATTCCGTCACTATCATGCCAAAGGGGCGAATGTGCAATTTTTGACATTTGCGTTTTTTTACATTTTTGAATGTAGTTTATCCTCAAGTTTGCTGTGCCATTTTGTTTGATATTTCTAGCCACAAAAGACAAAACCAAAAAGGGCGAATCTTTTCGTTTTTTCGCCATAATTTTTTATTGGAATAAGATAAAATAGTGGTGTAAAGGCATTTATTGTTTGTTTTTAAAGCACCTATCGAACTGCATCTGCACTGCATTTTTTGGAAAATTGGAAAAATTGAAAATCTTGTCATTCCAAAAGGGCGAATCTTTTCATTTTTTGCTGTAACTCTTTAATTGTACAAGATAACATAGTGATGTAAAGGCATTTATTGTTATCGATCTGCATCATTAATTAAAAATATTTTGCCAAACATTAATTTGCCATTTGTTATTTGCAGGAAAAAATGTTTGGCAAAATATTTTTAAATAATGATGCAGTTCGATAGGTACTTAAAAACAAACAATTAAAACCTTTTCACCACTATTTTACCACTATATATTTACATCAAAAACAAAAATAAATAAAAAATGAAAATTCAAAACTCACTATTTTCATACATTTATTTTATAAAGTGAAATTAACAAACAAATATAAAACCAGTTGGGAAGGTTAGATCACATGGGAAATTTTAAAGTAGGTGTAATTATGATAGTTAGGATTATCAAAATTATAGTCGGTCTAAGCCGACTATAAATACCCTACACATATGTGTGGTTACCATTCAAAGTGATACATAGGTCACCAGGGTATACGAATCCTGAAAATAACTACAAACTTTCAATCGTTGAAGAATTTCCATTCATTTGATACCCATATTTACAAATGGGTAGGTGTACCGAATTTCGATTTTTTTTTGTGAACCACAAGTCTTTTCGCCGGAAAACATTATTATCATGTATTTGAGCATGATGTCAATATATATTTGACCAAAAAAGTTTACCTAAGCACGTATACATAAAAATTGATAATTATATGTACATTTTATATGAGGTATTTGAACATAAGTGTCGGATCATAGGTCACAATGGACCGATCTCGCCAATTTTTTCGCACATACAGCGTAGGTATATTAGTAATCTAAGTTATAAGTTTCATTTATCTAGCTCTTCAATTTTAAAAGTAGTAGGGATTTCAACAGACAGACGGACAGACGGACAGACAGACGGACATCGCTAAATCGACTCAGGAGGTCATGCTGATCAAGAATATATATACTTTTCCATACCGGAGATGCTTCCTTCTAGGTGTTACAAACGTACCAAACTGAATATACCCTTTCACTCTTAGTGTAGGGTATAAAAATAATGTCCACTCTAGTTATTTTAAACAAAAGTAAATACAGACATAATGAAAAGGTCACTAGACACCTGGTGACCTTATTTTTAGAATCGGATACGAGTCGCAATCGTGACTTCTAACTTTTATTAACAAAGAAACGAAAATCGTTGCTTTTATAATAATGAAATTGACCTAACTCTTGCGGACACTGACATTACTTGAACGCAAAAGGGTGTTCCAACTGTGCGGACCTGCACATCATTACCAAAATTATATCCAGTCGAAAGCAGGCATGTACCTGAAAGGTGGTACAACTGAATGCGAAAATCTTTAAAAATTTGTTTCGATATAACAACAGGATCAATGTTTTTTTTCTCGTAGATATTTCAGAAACCTTCTAAACAATTGAATACAAAAATCATTAAAAATTATTCGATTTTTTTTCTCGAAGCCACTTCGAGAATTGCATTTAAAAATAAACATAATACTATTTTAAAACTATAAAGATCGAATACTATATGTACTTAAATTATTTTATTGATTCCGTCATTCAAGCAGCATGAATAATTTTAAAATACTTCGTAGAATAATTTTAAAATACTTCGTACGCACACAGAAAAATCCTCTTTTGGCATGAGGTTAATTTAACCAAACGTTTCAGTATTGCAACTGAAATACATTTGATGTAACCTTAAAGAAATTATACTAGCGCAGTGTAAACGTTTTTTTCATTTCGTGTGTGAAATTGTATGCATTCATTTGGTAATTATATTATCTGATAAATGAGACCTTACTGTTTTGCTTCACTATTGAAATTTTCAACACGTGATGAAAAATGTTTTCTTTTCAGAGCACACGTTGCTGACAACAACGCCCCCGGACCCGGTTCATCTGCAATTAATAAAGGCAATGCCGATGTAAAACAATGATTCTAAAATAAATATAAATCCATTTTATTCCTTTTATTTCAAAAATGCTCCGCGAATTCTAATGGTTACATTTCCAAATATTCCACAACTATGTTCATATTTGTAAGATGTTGAATTGATGTTTGCTATCAATAATCGTAAATTTGAAAGATATTTGCCAGCAATATTTATCGCATTAGTCAGATATTTGAGAGATGGTTGTCTCAAAGACGATCTAAATAATGTGTAGGATTGTGATTTTTCTGGTAATCATCCATGTTTTCTTAGTGTACATTTCAGTTCAATTCAAAAATAACAAATTTCCAATTAATTGATTGATACGATAATTCAGTTGAGACCAGGGCTTGGGTGGAACCGGAACCGTTAAATTTTTATAGAACCGGAACTGGAACCGTTTTTTCATTTTTTATGGAACTGGAGTCGTTATTTAATTTTTTTTATATAACCGGAACTGGAACTAAAACAGTCTAAAGCTATAGAGCTTATCTAACGTTTAATTATTAACACCACAGTTTTATCAAATTGTAAAGCACCAAATATCGGAAACCACACACCTTGTTGTTTGTTCATATTTTTAACCAATCTGGGGTCGTCAGTCTAATGCACACAAACAAATTTGTGGTAAACAATAGTATGAAGCGTAGCCAACTAGTAGTTGAAACAACTGCAACATTGATTGGGGAAACAAACTTTTTATCCATTGCCACGGCAACTAAATTCAAAATGAGACCTAACCATTTTGAATTTAACAGATAATTATATAACATTAAGTAACTAGGCAACCAATATTTATTTGATTCAACTGCGAAATCAGTTGTCTTGTATGAAAGCGATGCAAATGCAGGACAACACCAGTCGCGCAAGCTTTAGATTTTTCACTCGTTTTTTACGCGTGTCACGTGTAAAACAAAATTTGGAATTGTTTTAAGGCTTGTGCGCTGTTACTGTTCGTTTTTTTCATGCTCAAATATACTTTCTCACACAAGAGACATACTATTCTACAGAGTTCTTGCTATTTTCTTTCTATATGTTGTATTTCTATATGCAGCCCTATCGCTCCAACGTGTTGCAAACACGAAGTCAGCAGCACAACTCATCGTCGGCAATGTTCGATCTCGGAAACGCTGTTGTGACGCTGACTTCGTGTTTGCAGCACGTTGGAGCGCTAGGAATTGGTAAATTGGCCAATTTCTTATAATTAAATTGGCTACCACAACTAAACAAATTGGTTGTGTCGATTGTATTCAATAGTTCTGTGTACTGATACGCGGTGTTGCAACAACTGAATCAGTCAAATGTTGACAGAACTAAATAAATCGGTAGGCAAAAAAATACGGTTGCCCTAACTGATTCGTTCTTTGGGTGTGCGAATGACAACAGGATGAAGAAGATAGATAAGACAATTTGAACAATCCAAAAAATGTCATGCCCACTAGACTGACAATGGAAAATCATGATTTGAAATCGAAAGGAGGTCACGCACTAGAAATGCTCTATTGGATGAGAAAATCAATTAAATTTTAATACAATCGGATTAAATTTAAAATTTTTAAACAATTTGGATTATTTTATAAACTAAAAAAAATACATTTCCATGTTTAATAAGAAATATATTAAATTTCAATCTGAAAATGTTTAAAAATAGGTGTAAACTATTGGTAAGTTTAAAAATTAGACATAAAAGTATTGAAATCATCTGTAATCCAAAGAAGGGTTTAAAAAATATTCCAACATTTTATACCGTGTGAAACACTTTAAACTCAAAAGTTCGATTCCCATCTAAAATTTATCTTGAATATGTTTTTGACATCCCTTGCTTTTTTTTAGGATGAAGTAAAAAAAAATGTTGAGTTTAAAAATGCATTTTTTGATGCAGTTTTTTTCCTAATTTTTTTTAATTAATAATTAATTTTAATAATTTATTTTCATCTTAAAATAATCGAAAAGAATGTTAAAAACATATTCAAAATAAATTTTAGATGGAAATCGGAGTTTTGAGTTTAAATTGTTTCAGGCTATGCGTGAGTGATGAAAATATAAAACTAAGGTTGCCTGTTTAAATAATCACTGCTTCTATTAAAATTTTATAACCGATTTTTTGTTTCTTGAAAGCTAATAAAATTTTCCAACAGATGACATACCCACATTTTTAGTTTATTGCATTTGAGAGACATCATTTCAATTAAATTTTTAAATTGTTGATTTAGGTACGAAAACTCCTACTTTGAGGTCCCGGCGGGTCCACTTCCCATATTAGGATTTCGCTGAAAACTGTTCATCGATTTTCTCATTCAATAGAGCATTTCTAGGGGTGACCTTCAAAATGAAACCCGATGCTTTTTTTTCATACAAAGTCATTGTCAGTCTACTGTCCATATATGAAATTTAATTAATATTTCATTATTTTTGTTTCAAAATTCAAAAAAAAAAAAAAAAAAAACATTTATTAATTTTTTTTATATATTATATTTCACTGTAGCTATTTAAAATTGTTATTTTAAATTTTATAATTGTTTTTTTGTTTTACTACACACAGAAAAAAAAACTGTCGTTTGGGGCTGCTTTTCAACAATTTTCAGTGCTGAAATGGATCCCGCAGTAAGTTACGGTTGAAAAAGAGTTAAAACGACAGTAGAAAGTGTCGAATTGCCTACATGTCATATATACAGCTAACAGTAGCTTAGCTACACGGTAAAAAATGTTGGAATATTTTTTAAACCCTTCTTTGGATTACAGATCATTTCAATACTTTTATGTCTAATTTTTAAACTTACCAATAGTTTACACCCATTTTTAAACTTTTTCAGATTGATATTTAATATATTTCATATAAAACATGGAAATGTAATTTTTTGAGTTTATAAAATAATCCAAATGGTTTAAAAATTTTAATTTAATCCCATTGTATTAAAATTTAAACTCAAATAGTTTATTTGTCTGATTATTTAATAATTTTAAACCCAAAAGGTTTAAAATTTATTGTTTTTATTGTAGTTTATTATTCTGTTTATATAATAGTTTAAACCATAAAGGTTTAAAATTTAAACTCAAATAGTTTAATCTCAGTTTATTTAATAATTTTAAACCATAAAAGATTAAATTGTAAACCATACTTACTAAATTTAGTTCAGAATCGCAGGTTCGAATCTCGGCAAGGGCCATTTTTTTAAAATTTTTTTTTTATTCTTTCTGATTTTTTTTTTGTAGTTATTACTTACGAATTATGAAAAAATGTATAAAAAGATAGATAAATAATAAACCAACCAACTTTTGTCACATTAAAAATACTTCTAGCTATTGAAATTAATAACAGAAAAAAAAGAAAATAAAAAAAGTGAAGATAAAAGAATTATATATTTTTTTTTTTTAAATAAAAAAAGTGCTCGCTTTATAATTCCAAATGCCTTTTTCGACGACCATATGTTTAAATAGCTCTAATAGTAAATGCCAGTAAAGCTAGTTGGCGGTATGTTAGAAGATCTGTAGGGGACAAGGTGTGCGCTGATGACATGAAAATAATTTCGAAAGAGACGAAAAATAATTAAAGAGTGTACAAAGAGTTATTAATTATAAAAATAAAGTAATAATAAAAATATATTATTTATTATATAAAATATATATTTTTTAAACTTTTTTTTACAAAAACAAATCCGTATTTTCAATCTTTTTCAGCATTAATTTTAATCCTTTAGGATTACATGTAAAGTCATACAACATGTATTACAATGTAATGCATAGAGGTATTACAAACTTTTTTTAATCTTTTAGGATTATTACAATTTAATCTTTTTTTGGTCGAGACATATATACAATCCAAAAAAGTTAAAAAAAAATAACCCAATATTTTTAACCGTGTACTGTCGATCCAACAATTGTTGTGGTCAACTCGATTTAGACAGTTATCTACTGTTGTTTTAACAGTTCATGCTCTTGATATTTAAATAAATGCTTACTCCTCACATGTTTTCCTTTGTAAAGTAAAAAAAAAAACGATTGTACTAAACAGTTTTTCTTTATTTATCGTTTAAATGTTTACAGGAAAAGTTAATAAAATATTTCATTATTTAAATTGTATTACATATATAAATTATATGTAAATCACCATATATAAATTAAATATACATTAATTAAGAATAAATACATAATATACGTGTATAATGTAAATATTTATATAGGGTAACGACTAAATTATAAGCAACGGCCAATGCCATGAGCAGCGCAGAAGACCCAATTTTCAAGAACTATGAAGTGCATGAAAACGTGATACATTATTTATTAAATTTATTATTGCAGTCATATTTTTTTACCAACCCATTTTATCAACTAGACCTGTTGGGAAGGTTAGATCACATGGGAAATTTTAAAGTAGGTGTTATTATGATAGTATTATCTAAGCCGACTATAAATACCCTACACATATGTGTGGTTACGATTAAAAGTGGTATATAGGT
The DNA here is from genome assembly GCA_951804985.1 of Dryomyza anilis. Classification (NCBI taxonomy): domain Eukaryota; kingdom Metazoa; phylum Arthropoda; class Insecta; order Diptera; family Dryomyzidae; genus Dryomyza; species Dryomyza anilis. The sequence goes on along the minus strand of OX638133.1, from coordinate 59,560,724 downwards.
CACCAGGATATACGAATCCCGAAAAACCTACACACTTTCAATCGCTGAAGTATTTCCATTCATTTGATACCCATATTTACAAATGGGTAGGTGTACCGAATTTCGATTTTTTTTGTTGAACCACAAGTCGTTTCGTCGGAAACCATTATTTTCATGTATTTGAGCATGAGTCAATATATATTTTACCAAAAAAAGTTTACCTAAGCACGTATACAGTAAAATTGATCTGTAGATATTCATTTTGGGTCTGGTACGATAAGTCGAAATTTAAAATATCGAAACTAAAAATACCGAAGACAAACATGTAGAAAATAAAAATGCCGAAATCTAAAAATGTCGAAAATAAAAATGTCGAAAACAACAATGTCGAAAACAAAAATGTTGAAAACTAATATGTTGAAATATAAAATGTCGAGAACTAAAAATGTCGAAATTTAAAATGTCGAAATCATTTTTAACCGAAAACATGTCGAAATAAATGCATAGTAACAAAAATAGTGATTCTTGTGTAAGAAAAATATTTCAGTAAGCAACATATTTAAATAAATATAATAAAAAACGAAGATAAAGATTTTAAAAAATAACATATTCGTAACACAGACACCTAAATTCTGAGTCCGGTCGTAGCGAAAATCCAAATCTTCGCTACGAATTCAAATTTTCAGCTACTTTAGGATCCGTACGTAATGGAATTCAGGATGAATATGTCCGAATATGTTCCATTCCGCATAGATCCTAGAGTAGCTAAAAATTTGTATTCGTACGGTGATTCATATTATCGGTACGATGGGACTCAGGTGGGGTGAGAACATGATATAAGCTGCAAATACTAATATAAAACTATAAAAACTATTATAAAAATATTAATTTTATTTTGAAGGCGTCATTTTTAATTATTATGCCATCAAAATACCATCATACCATAAACTAACAAAAATTTTGTATTAAGTACTTGAAATCTGAAGTGTAGGGATAATGATCATTAGCCACCTTGTACAGTTACTAGCATCAATAGATATAAAAAGTGATCTTTCTAACTTTAAACAATAACAGTATCTCTGTTATAATACATATCGGAAACCCAAAATTCCATTGATATCGCAGAAGGTGAGTTGCAACCCCTATCGAATTGGTGTGGCTCAAATAAGATTTGAAATTTGTATTTCTACATTTTGATATTTCGACATTTTAATTTTCGACATTTTTTGACAATGTATGCATATTTATTTAAATTTTTTTTTTTCGACATTTCTAGCTTTAAAATATTTTTTTCAACATTTTTTGTTTCGGCCAAAAATGGTTTCGGCATTTTAAGGCTTTTAAAATTTCGACATTTTTAGGTTTCGACATTTTCTATTTCGACATATCGTACGGATCCCATACATTTTATATGAGGTATTTGAACATAAGTGGTCGTTTCTCAGGTCACAATAGACCGATCATTCCAATTTTCTTGTTCAGACAGCTTAGATATATAAGTAATCTAAATCTACAGTTTCATTGCTCTAGCTCTTCTACTTACTGTAATCGTGATTTCAACAGACAGACAGAGGGACAGACAGACAGACAGACAGACAGACAGACAGACAGACAGACAGACAGACAGACAGACGGACAGTCAGACAGACAGACGAACATCGCTAAATCGAACATCGCTCAGGAGATCATGCTGATCAAGAATATATATACTTTTCCATACCGGAGATACTTCCTTCTGGGTGTTACAAACGGCGTACCAAACTGAATATACCCTTTCACTCTTAGTGTAGGGTATAAAAATCACGAACTATTGTCAGAGAAAAACAGCGCATGCAACCGGCACAGTCAAGATATTGCGAGACACCGCCATCATTCACATGTGACTGGTAATCGCTGTGCTCAGGAGCTACGAAACAGTACGATGCCTGTGTGACGATGGAAAACCACCTAATATGAAGATACGCCCCACATGCTGGCTATCAATACTTGTCCCGAACTTCCTCTCAATATTTTTCCATTGCCGTTACCCACGCAAAGGTTTCCCCGTGCAATAATTGACCAGCACAGGATAGCAATATAACGTTAGTGCACTGGCTCTCAAATTTTGTCTGTGGTGATTGCCTGAATTGTTTGCCCCTGCCATAGTTGCTCCACGAAGTGCTTATTTAATATTACATTGAACGAAATTACTGCTTCGGGTTCGGTTCTTTAACATTAATAACGCGCACGAGATTTAGTGCCATGAACAAAGCAAAGCATTTTACGTATTTTAATTATTTTTTGAATTATCTTAAAATCTATGTTGTCGCAATTTTTCTAATATTAAAAATGAAATATGTCAAATATTTTAAATTTCTTCGTTCATTTTTTTAAATAACAGTTGCACTTACAGTTTTAAACAAAAACAACCAGAAAAAGTGTCGATTTGTTCAATATAAAATAACATTTGGTTACTGTCGATTTTCAACAGTATTTTTCTGTGTGTGTAGTCTTCAAATTTTTTACTTTTTAATTTTTACTATAAATTCATTGAGATTTTTCATTCATTTGTTTTTATAAAAAAGATTGCGTTTTTATTTAAAAATATCTTTAACACATTTCAAAGCCCGTCAAGAGGAGAAGATAATGCAAATGGCGCCGCTGCAGGACGGGAAATAATTCCAGGTTTACCACCATCCACCCCGCTGCACTACAGAATGTTTAAGGAATGCCTCACCGCGGGAAATATCTAGGGTGTCAGTGAAGGAACCACCATTTTGGAGAGTTAACCCAGCTTATTGGTTCAAGCAAGTGGAGAGCCAATTCATTACTGCGGGCATTACTTCTGACGCTACTAAGTTCCTGACATACTGTGTGAGGTCAGTGACTAAGTGCTCAATTCACCAGCAACCAACATGTATCAAGCCCTCAAATTACGCCTAAAAATTAAAGATAAAAAACCATCGACGCTGCCTCGGGAAATGAATATGTACATGATACAACCATGTACATATTCATCAACGTCGCATGTGCTATCGGAAAACCACTATGCACCTCGTCTATAGTGAAGGACGGGGCAGGCCGAGAAATATGTCGCATATTTCTTCGTGATTCTAAACTTGATTCGTAATGCTAAACTTGACTCATGTACACTGGCGTTGATATCTCAGTGTATGAGGTCCCCAGCCCCCTTGCAACTTTTCGCAACGAACCAATCTCCAATAAAAACATGTGGCGAGAAATTATTATCTTTAAACTTAGGACTCATACAAAATGTCCGGAGGACTTTTATATTAGCAGATGTAAAGAAGACAATAATTGGCGCCCACTATGGATTATTGTTAGATATAAAAAATAATCGCTTGATAGACAACTTTTCAAAATCAGAAAGCAAAGATGTTTTGTACTCTGATAAAATTCCGTCAACAATAACGTCTATATCAAACAATTCGGTGTTCTACGATATATTAAAGGAATTCTCGGATTTAGTCACGCCTTGTCATCTGGCTACACCATTCAAGCACCTCAACACCACAGGAGAAGCTGGAAATTGTTAAACGGGAGTTTGACGTTATGCTTCAAAAAGTTCATGGGCCAGTCCATTACACCTAGTACTGAAACCAAATGGCGATTGGCGACCTTGTGGCGTCACAGTTCGGGATCGCTACCCAGTTCCACAAATTCCCGATTTTGGATCTCTGTTGAGCGGCAGGAAGATTTTTAGCAATGTGGACCTTGTCAAAGCGTATTATCAGATCCCTGTTGAGAAGAATGACATCGAAAAGACTGCGATTGTCATGCCGATTGGACTATTTGAGTTTTCGCGGATGACCTTTGGTTATGTACAAACGCTGCACAAACTTTTCAGAGGTTCATCAATGACGTTGTCAGAGGCCTGGATTTTTGTTATGCTTACATAGACGATATTCTAATCAAGTCTAGAAATCTTTCAGAGCACAAGCAACATGTTCGTGAATTGTTTGAACGTTTGCGAGAATTTGGTGTTACAATTAATGCATCCAAGTCTATTTTCGGTGCACAAGCTATAGAGTTTCTAGGATATTTAGTAACTCCAGAAGGTTTAAAACCGTTGCCGCCTCGAGTTGATGCGATAGAAAACTACAAGACACCAGCACTTCTGCAGGTGAATTTTTATAGCCGTTTTATTCCCACCATCCAAACATCATGCACTGTACTCGGGAAACAAAAAAAGTAATAACCGGAAGATTCAATGGACGCAAGACCTGAAAGATGCTTTTCCACACTGTAAGGAACAGCTGGCTAATGCAACACTTTTAGCATATCCTTTATTCAATGCTCCAATATAGTTGTTCAGCAACAAGTTGGCGGTGAGTGGAAACCACTTGCGTTTTATTCTAAAAAAAACTTAGTCCGACGCAAGCCAGATATAGAGCTTATGACCGCGAACTCTTGGTTGCTTATTCCGTGCTGAAACATTTGCAATACTTTTTGGAAGGCAGGCAATTCTTCATAATGACTGATCACAAGCCTCTATATGCGTTTCAACAAAAACCGGAAAAGGCTTCACCGCGTCAGTTGAGACACATTGACTATATTGGACAGCATACAGTCGATATACTTCGTTTCTGGGAAAGAGAATATAGCTGCCGATGTTCTGTCTAGAGTAGATTCTATATCAAGTCCATCACCATTTAACTACACTTTGTTAGCCAGTTTGAGGTCCGAATTTCGAATATTCCGTACACACAAAAAAAAAGATTGTTTTCGAATTATTTGCCGAAAACAATCAAATGTTTTTAGTGAGAACTTATTGTTTCCACTTAAGACTTAAAAATTTATATAATTTGCCATAAATAATGACTGTTTCATGCAAACACTTCAAATTATTAGTATTTGTAACATATAGTAATTTATTTGTCGTAAACACTTTAATTGTTTATATGAAACACTTTGTAAGTTTTCAATTAATTATTCCTCCTAAACACATTCATTACTTCTGTTAACTACTGAATCTATTTGTCTTAAATGGTAAATTTTAATTAGTGTTTGGAACAAACACTTGCCAATTGCCTCAAATAATAATTATTTGAAGTGTTTACTCGAAACACTTGTTTGAGAGGAAGTATTTGCCTGAGTATTTCAGAAAGCAATCATGTTGTTTTTAGTGCAACAAAATATATTCAATGCATGCATGCGTCTGAGTGGAATGTGTATTCAGTTTGGAAGCAATAGTACTATTTATGGGAAAAAGTTTTGTGTAAGAGTGTTTCCAGCAAATGAGAACAACATTTATATAGTTTGGTACGATTATTACAAATGTTTGCGATTAATAATTTAAGCATTTGCTACAAATCATTTAAATTGGTTGTAGCAAATAATATTTCAAACACTCTAAGTCTTTGTTTGCATTATTGTCTGCACCAAACAAGACATTTTTTTGTGTGTATATATGCCGTTTTTATGTTGTTTTCTTTCCGGTTTTAATTCGTTTAGGATTTTTAGTTCAGAATTTGTAGTTCAAGATGAGGAGCTAATGTGTAAGTAGCAATCAACATAAATATGATTGATGAGCATTTTAACATTAATTAAATTTATAGGCTGGCAATAGAAATGGTGATGCGTTCGGATGTTTGTCCATCGAAGTGTAAGTAGTTGGGAGTAATTGACACTACAACATTATAATCTATAAAAAAATTTGAAAATGTCTGCAGATAGTGACTAGGGTGCTTTCGCCAGCACCAACACGATACATCTTCCTATATGACAGATGTATCGTCTGTGTAAAACAGCATGGGCAATTACAGCGAAGCTTCTCACTAAGGTATAGGTGCACAAAGAAAACAAAGATGATTGCCAGAAATATGACAGCCCTAAATATCAAGTTATTTTCAAATTATTTAGATCATCTTTGGGACAACCATCTCTCAAATATTTGTCAAATACGATAAATATTGCTAGCAACCATCTTTCAAATCAATTAAACATCTTATAAATAGGAAGATAGTTCAGGTTTATTTAGAAAAGGTACTCCATTAGAATTCGCGGAGTTATTTTTTATTGGATTAAAATAAAATGAATCAAATGTATTTTATTTATTCTAGAATTAAAACAGTATCTTAGTTATACATCGCCATCGTCTTTAGAATTCCTTCGAAGGTAAAATTGTAAACGACTTGAGACTTCTTCGCGGAAGATCCAAGTTCGTCCGGCGGTGCTGTCATCAAAGTAAACTCTGAAAAGAAATAATTTTCCATCACATGTTGATAATTTCAATACCAGGGAATTTTATTTTCACTTTTACCATTAAAATGTAATATTTGAGTTGACACTTTTTTACACCATTGGATTTACTTAATTGTTGTTGATAAATCGAGCGTAAGAAAAAAGTACGCCATTTTTCTTTTTTATAGTAGGGAACTGTCAAAATACTTCAAAAGTTTTGTTGCAAATGTCCAAGAACTCAGGATGTTTGTTATCAGTCAACTGTACATATCTCAATTTTCATTGCTGTTGTGGCAAACATCTTGTAACAATCTGCATATATGTCATATTTAAAAAATATTAATAGTTTTGCTGTAACTTTATTGAAACTTATGGGATGTTTGAATATTTGCTACAAGGCGTAAATTTAAACAGATAGTTGCAGCAAGACTTTCATAAACATCTTTTTTTCTTAGTGTGGTACATATAAGCGACGAACTGCTGCTCGCAAATTCAGATATATTCGTTCCAATAATGCGTTCTCGGAATGCTGTGGCGGCGACTTGCAGCAACTCAAATGTGAAATAACATCGTCTAGCGCATTTTTGAATTAGGGATTAAATATCAACAAACGTAAGTTAAATTTACACTTTTAATCATAGTGGCCAGACTGATGTACATTTTACATTTGCTCCATGGTTGCCATTTATATGGTATATTTCCCATATTTGGAATTTTTATTTACAGTGGAAAAGGGTAATTTTATATTATAATATTAATTATGGGGATTTTTTTTATTTTTTTAATTCATTTGATTTATTTGACTGATTTGTTTTTTTTGCTATATTCTTTGGTTCAAAATTGTACACAATTATTTTTTATTTCTTATTAATGTGTATAAGTATTAAAAATTTTCCTAATATTTATTATTTCTTTATTTATTTATTTATTTATTTATTTATTTATTTATTTATTATTTATTTATTTACAGTTATTTATATCAAGAAATTCAAATATGCAAAGCTGACAGACATATTTTACAATTTTGAAGTACCTAGTGTTAAATTTGTATTCAATTTTTAATTATACTATAGTAATTATACTTTATATTAAATTGTTTAATAATTTTTTGTTCATTTTCTTTTGTAATTATTTTTAATTTGTTTAAATCCTATATTTTAATAACAAATAAATGTATTACAAAATTAAAACTTGTGTTACTAACTTTATACTACATAAATTAAAATAAACAGTAAATCGAAAAATATGACTATGAAAAATGGTTTCGAACACCGTCGATGTCACGTTATATTCATTCTCTGTACCGTATACGGCTCCGTAATACGGACGGTCACGGAATCTGATTCCGTATTTGCTGTACCGTTAACGGCACGTATATGGTACGTTTTGTTTCTTGGGTTGTCTTTCAAGAAGACATCACTGCTCAGACAGTAGCAACCGCATTTTTCTATGGATGGATATCACGCTATGGAGTATCGTCTAGTTTAATTACTGATCAAGGTCGGCAATTCGAATCTGCACTATTTCGCGAATTTTCAAGATACTTGTAATTAAAGTTACGCATACGACACCATACCACTCACAAAGCAATGGTCGAATTGAAAGATGGAATCGCACTTTAAAGGCAGTTATTAAATCATATCAAAAACTTAGTTGGGTGGATGCGCTTCCAATAATTACGCTGGGTCTGCATGCAACTGTTCTCCAAGATATTGGATGCTCTCCTGCAGAAATGGTTTTTGGTACTAATATACGTCTTCCTGGTGAAATCTTCGAAGAAGTCAAATGAGCAACGTATACTGTCCAATTTCGAGAGAAGATGCGTAATTTGAAAGACATTTGTACCTTCGGCTTTAAACAGTTGTTCACATGTATTTGTTAGGTGTGATGCTGTTCGAAAACAACTGCAACAGCCTTATGATGAACCTTTCAAGATGATTTCCAGAACAGATAAAATTTTTAAAATTCTGAATTCTGGGACGGAAAAGGTAAATCTCGTTTACACTAGGATGAGGGTATTTTCGTGGATTATTTATTAATTTTATTTATATATTATTTTTTACTGTAGCTATTTAAAATTGTTATTTTAAATTTTATATATATATATTTTTTGTTTTACTTGTATTCAAATATTTTACTTTTAATTTCTATTATAAATTCATTCAATGAGATTTTTATTTTTCATTAAAAAACTAGTGTGTAAAAAATGTAATTAAAATTTTTGCTTTTATAAAAAAGAAAATTGTGTATTCATTTAAAAATATCTTTAACACATTTCAATTGTAAATTTGTTATTTTGAAATTAACTGAAATGTACACTAAGAAAACAAGGATGATTACCATAGAAATCACAATCCTAAATAATAAGTTATTAACAAATTATTTAGACCGTCTTGAGACGACAATCTCTGAAATATCCGACAAATACGATAAATATTGCTGGCAAATATCATTCAAATTTACGATTATTTATAGCAAACATCAATTAAACATCTTACAAATGAACAAAGCTGTGGGATATTTGGAAAATATGATCCATAAGAATTCGCGTAGTATTTTTTATTGAAATAAAAGGAATCAAATGGATTTATTTTAGAATCATTGTTATAAATCGACATCGCCTTTAAAGCCTTCGATAGTAAACATTTACAACGACTTGAAAATTGTTTGGTGATGAACCAGGTCTGGTGACGTTGTTGTCAGTAAGGTGTACTCTGAAAAGAAATCATTTTTCATAACGTGTTGAAAATTTTAATATCAGTTATTTTTATATTCACTTTTACCATTAAAATGCTATATTTGTGTTAACATCCTTTCACACCATTGGATTAACATAATTGTTATGGATAAACAGAGCGTAAGGAAAAAGTACACTATTTGTCTTTTTTTATAGTATCAAAATGTCAAAAAAGGCAATAGATTATCTGCAAATGTCCCGCAATTCAGGATGTTTGTTGTGATTCTATTGTAAATGTCACAATTTAAATATAAAAATATTAATAGTTTTGTTGGAAGTTTATTGAAACTTATGGGATGTTTAAATATTAGCTACAAGGCATAAATTTAAAGTGATAGTTGTAGCAAGACTTTTATGAACATCTTGTTTTCTTAGTGTATGTTTGTATTTAATCTCACTTTATTTTTTAGGTGTTTGAGAAATGTTTGGATATTAAGTTTTGAAATGAAACATCCCTATATTTCTCCTGCACTTTATGTTAGTACAAATCTCTTACAAAATGCTTTAATATTCAACTCCATTATATATTGCAATGTTAAATTCAGTATATTATTTTAATCAGTATAATAAATCAATTTAACCAATAGAATTTAACTATGGATCATTTTTCTAAGTTCAATTTTTTTATTTTATTTTTTATATCGTAATTTTTATTTGAATGCGTGATCAAAAAGCTTATAAAAACCATTAACTTCATTAAAATATGTTAATTAGTTACAGAGATATAATTTTCTAATATAGCTCCAATGCTCATAACTTTGTAGTTGTTGAGAATTCAAAAAAAAAAAAAAAATAAGTATACTATCTATTCAAAAAATTGTATCAAAATCAGAAGACATCATGCCAAGATTGATATTTCTGACGTGGAATGCCCCTTCTCAGTATACCAAACTGTTTCGATATCGCAACGAAAATGTTGTTCTCGAAGAATTTTTCAGATATCGATGTCATTTCTCGCAATGATAATATAGAAAAATTCCTACCAAAACGGTCGGCCGATATCGAACCGAGATAATGAAGGTTTCTCGTTACGAGAATTATTTCAGAATCAACGCATTCTAGATGCTTTAGACGACAGAATGGGACTTTATGATTGGATAAATAAATGCGTCAAATAAATGCGTCAAATAAATGCGTCAAATAAATGCGTCATCTATATATGTCATCCGCAATTGCATATATAGACCTGAAAGAAATGTCTTTACCTATCTCTCTATTTTTTTGTATTATGTCCTTCGCGTCACAATCGTGGTCGGCACCTTCGCATTAATATTTTTGAATATCATTTTCCATTGCATTTTATTTTGTTTATTTTTCACTGTATTAATTTGTCATATATTATTTTCATATTCAATTTTAATTTAAACAAAATAGTTTTCGAAATTGAGTCTACGAACTTAGCATGTATTTACATTTTTTTTATACCCTACACCAGGCATATCAAACTCATTTGGCATCATGGGCCGCATTGGCAGTTCAAATGATTTATGTACCATAAGAAAAAACATTTGGTTCTTCGGATGTAAAATAAAATGTAAAGTTAAGATGATCAAATTTTCCATTGATCTTCGTCAAAGCGCCGCATGATATTTTTTTTCCAAAAAATGGTTCAATTTTTGTCTGTTTGAAATATATCGTCAAAAAGTAAGAACTTCTTTGTTCCTGTCAAAAATTTTGTCTGAGGTAATGGAGTATATTTCAGACACTAGAGAAAATTTTATTAAACAGACACTTGACGATCATCCAAAATTGTAGCAACTTTTTATGTCGGATATCGAATCAGATCTTGTACCAATATCGAAGGCCAAATCGTACTAAAACTGCAAAAATAGTTCAAAGCGACATATCGCAGTTTTTTCAAAACGATAATAAAAACGATTCTAGATTAATATTGCTTCTAATAGTTCAAATATATCGAGATTTATATGAAAAACATTGCGATATCTATGTGGAAAATGCTGAAATATCGTAACATAAAATTTTACTCCAAGAAAATGGCAGACTGGTTACCAAATTTTTTATATTTTCGGTAAAAACAATACTTAAACATATTGAAATAGTTTGTTTTTTAAAATACCGTATATAAATTTGATATTTGAATAAATTTGAAAAGGTTTCCTGTTTTTGAACAATTAATTTAAATTGCAAGGACAATGACGATTGATTAGATGTTCGGATTTAGGAGTTTTGACGAAGTTTGTTTTATTATCCTTATAACGATATTTGTAGCATTCTACGGCCAAGAGTTATTTTCTGCAAGCACAAAAAATTATTATTGATTAATTTTTTTAAACTTTGGACCACAGTATCTCTGGAGAAGGTGTGTCTTGAATTCTGGTAGATATGGTGTGGAATGTCTCTAAAACAAAAAGTTTTACTTACTAAAAAAAAAATATGTTACAATGATTCCAATTCCAGTTTGTGCAAAGCAAGACTCTTGGTTAAAAACTTGTTTATATCTTTTATAATAAAACTCCAAATTTTTTATTCTTGTTTTATTCTGATTGCACCATTATATGATACACTTACAATAAATTTAAAATTTTATGAATATAAACAATAGTCGGTCTAAGCCGACTGTAAATACCCTACACATATCCACCATTAAAAGTGGTATATAGGTCACAAGGATATACGAATCCCGAAAATAACTACAAACTTTCAATCGCTGAAGTATTTCCATTCATTTGATACCCATATTTACAAATGGGTAGGTGTACCGAATTTCGATTTTTTTTTTTGAACCACAAGTCGTTCCGCCGGAAACCATTATTTTCATGTATTTGAGCATGAGTCAATTTATATTTTACCAAAAAAAGTTTACCTAAGCACGTATACAGTAAAATTGATCTGTAGATATACATCTTATATGAGGTATTTGAACATAAGTGGTCGGTTCTCAGGTCACAATAGACCGATCATGCCAATTTTCTTGTTCAGACAGCTTAGATATATAAGATAATCTAAATCTAAATTTTCATTGCTCTAGCTCTTCTACATGATTTCAACAGACAGACAGAGGGACAGACAGACAGAGGGACAGACAGACGGACATTGCTAAATAGACTCAGGAGATCATGCTGATCAAGAATATATATACTTTTCCATACCCGAGTTGCTTCCTTCTGGGTGTTACAAACGGCGTACCAAACTGAATATACCCTTTCACTCTTAGTGTAGGGTATAAAAATAATGTCCACTCTAGTTATTTTAAACAAAAGTAAATACAGTCATAAAGAAAAGGTCACCTGGTGACCTTATTTTTAAAATCGGTAACGAGTCGCAACCAGGAGTTCTAACTTTTATTATCAAAGAAGTGATTAACGCTGAAACGAAAATCATTGCTTTTATAAATGAACCTGAAAGGAGGTACAACTGAATACGAAAATCTTTATAAATTAGATTTTCGTATTCAGCGAGATAAATTTGTAATCTCGTATACATTTCAGAAACCTTCTAAACAATAGAATACAAACATCAATAAAAATTAGTATAGATATAATAACGAGATCGATTTATTTCGAAGCCACTTCGAGAATTGTTCGATACACCAGAGGCTCCGAGTAGTGGTATACTGGGTTATATATATTTTAATTTGGTAACTTTTCATACGCTTTATAAATATGAGTCATTCCATATCAAATCAATCAAGTCATTGGCAGCACCATCTCAGAATATGATGAAATTTGGAAGTATAGTGAAACAACATAAAATGAAGATATTGGAGAATTTTCAGCTTCTCAAATGGTGTGGTTTCAGAAATTTGGTGGTTTACAATTTGAAAAAACTGTATAAAAATCATAAAGGTGGTGCAAATCAATTGAACGTAACTTAAGCTATAGTGAACCAAAATAAAACACAAAGGTCTCATTTTATAGATATTAAAATTGCCAAAAAGATATCATACAATATCCATACCATGTTGCTTTAATAGTGGTCAGTATACAAAGTATATTTTAATAGAACATATCTCAAAAAGCCACCTTTTTAAATTTTTTAAATGAATGTATGTTGAGGTTGACTTTTTATCTATTATTTACGATTTGAACTAAAGTGGTAAAATGACGGGTTAAGAATTTATGTATAAAAATGTTGTAGAATGTTGAAAATTTTTTATGAAAAATTTATTTTTTTTATATTTAAATTTTTTTTAGTTATTTCATAAAATACGTGCTCAGTAACCATTTATTCTGCCCTACACTTATTTTGGTCTAGTTAAACTTGCAACATTTAATAGATGTATTTTTGTTGCTGATTCTGAAAATGGCATCAGTTTGTCCAATTCAATACAGTTTTTGAGATATTGCAATTTCAATAATTCTAGAAAAATTGTATATATCTCAAAAACTAGAGCCATTTTCCGAATCAGCGCTTTAAATGAATTTAAAAAAGACTACAACTTTAACTAGACCAAAATGATTGTTGGGCAGAATAATTTTTACTGAGCATGTATGTTATAAAATAACAAAAAAATATTGATATATAAAAAAACAAAATTTTCATACACAATTTTCAACATTCTACAACATTTTTATTCATAACTTCTGAACCCGTGATTTTACCACTCTAGTCTAAAAGATAAAAAGTGAACCTTGAACATATTGTTGCGAAAAGACGTAATTTGCCCCATAGTGCAAGCAATCAACAATAATTAATGAGACGCAAGACAATTCAGCGCACTAAGCATGTGTTAGAAAGAGACGGAAGATCATTCAGCGCACTGATGCAGTGTGCGAGAAAGAGATGGAAGATCAACGCATTAAAACACATGATTGCGAATGAAATGCCAATAGCAAACTATTAGAAGGTTCTCGAAACAATTCGAAGCTTGTCGAAACGTGTCGAACTGATGCATGCAGTATATAAGGGAGCCACATCTGAGGTACAGCACTTCAGTTGTGATTTCATAGTGAACTAGTGCGTCTCGTGAGTGAACATTGTTAAGCTAAATTGTATATATTCAGCAGTTGATATAAGTGATTATTCTTTAAGTTGTTATTTAAATAAATAAAGTTAACTAATACTAGTTGAAATAATACTAGTTAAAACCAAATATTAGTGTGTTTTTATTTTGTACACAATCCAGCGATATGAACTCGTAGTGTTGTAAAGTTTTAGTGTTGAATTTATGTTATCAATAAATTAATTAAAGAACACTTTTTACTTTTAGAGTTAAAAAAGAACACTTTTATTATTTTAACACTTTTATTAACATTACTACCTCCACTTGAGGCTGACTAAACTACTTTCAATTAAATTGCAACGAAAGGTCTTAACAATATCTTCGTTGCAAGCTTTTCTTAAATTCTATTCTCACTATGTTCTAGTGAGTTTTCACTTTCACTCAATTTTGTTGTACGTGAGTTTTGAAGAAAGTCCGACTTGCAGTTTTTGGCTGACACCAATTGCGAAATATCAGAGTTGTTGGCAAACGCTGCTTTGCTTATTTTAACATAGACCCAAAATTATGCAATGGAAAATTGTATTGCAAGCCTCTTGAAAGAGGAGTGGTCTAAGTAAAGCTTTAGCGCTTTGCCAAATTATAGCAAGCTTATGTTAACTGTGCAAGCTAACCTGAAAGAGGTGTGGTCTATGCAAAGCTTTAGCGCTTTGCCAAATTATTATCATTGTTGCCAACGTGAAGCGTTGGGAAAATGCTATGAACATGTTGCTGTACAACATGAGTTCAACATGATATGAAAAACATGATGCGCTCAACATGTGTACAGCAACATCCAAAACTGAATGAATACTGAAGAACCATAAAGAAAAGAAAAATGTGTGAGCTAATTCACAACATTCCTCCCCCCTTATGGAAAATAAATTATTATAAATATTTTTTTACTAGATGTCTTAGAAATATTTTTGGAATGTATAGAAATTATGTTTTCGTAGAATTAATATTAAGATTAATAACGATTATATGTATATTTTAAAATATTGATAGTATGTTATTTTAACAATTATAATATGTTTATTTTGTTCTCAAGTTATCTATAAAAATATTTTTGAATAACTGAATGTGTGCCAATAATAATAATATTTTTTTTAGATAGATTTCTTCCTTTTATGTATATATATATTTTTTCTTCTTTTTTTATATATTGTTATTATTTGTTTTTTTTTTTTTTTTTTTTTTTTTTTATATATATATATTTTATTTTTGTGTTTTGGATTTTTTTTAATATCTTTTGTTTTATACTTGTTCATAATTATAATGATAATCTAACCGATTTAATACTTGTAATTGGATGTTAATTATTATATATATAGATAAATTATTTTATTTATACGTGTTTTTATGTGTATTGAATCTTTGTGTGTTTATTGGTATTTTAAAATTAATATATTGATTTTATATTTGGTTTGAGAGGTGTAAGAAATTACATGAGTGACTTTTATACGCCCTACTGTTGAACCAGATTTTTCCTCTTGTTGTTCTGTGTGTTGAGTCGGATTTTCCTTGTTCATCTTCAATGGTTCGTTTTATGTAGTTCGTTGCATTTGTTGGGCTTCGATGGTTCTTGTGGAATTTGCAAATGGTGCTATCTCCAGTGGGTGTCGTCATGGTAATACTCTGGATTCTAAATCGTACAGGAGAGTTTTGTCCCGTTGACTCGGTTGTCGATATGTACGAGATGAGTGTTTTATTTTTTTTTCTCGGCGATCTTGTCAAACAAATTTTTGAATCATCTTGGTGCTCATGTCGCGTTATGTAGGATATTTTAGATTTCCGAATTGTTGATATCAGAAAACATCGTGGTTCGATATTGCATCGTTTCTTCTTTATGTATGATTGAAGACATAATAATGCGATTTCTTTTTTATTATATTTTTCAAGGTCCATTTTACATC
Source organism: Dryomyza anilis (assembly GCA_951804985.1). Taxonomy (NCBI): domain Eukaryota; kingdom Metazoa; phylum Arthropoda; class Insecta; order Diptera; family Dryomyzidae; genus Dryomyza; species Dryomyza anilis. The sequence goes on along the minus strand of OX638133.1, from coordinate 59,544,970 downwards.
TAGTATCTGGCAATTGTGGCAATTTTCAAGGTCCATTTTGCATCTTGTATTTGGCAATTGTAAACAAATAATCATTGCAACCTACTTGTATTTGGTATAACAACAAGTTTGCGTTTAGTGTGTCCTGCCTCGTTTTCAAATATGCTGCCACTCTGCTTCGTTGCTTCGCTTTTCTTTTATTCGAATCTGCTGGGCCTCTGCTTCATTACTCCTTCTTGTCGATAACACCAAGAGCTCCTTCCACATGTCCCCCTTAAAGTCCCAAGACCCCAACGATCATCTATGCGCCTTCTGTGTCCGTATCCAGCGCTGTTGGTCACTCTAAACAACAATTTTTGTGGACTCGGATATTTTAAATTTACCAGAATATTTTACAAACAAATCATTTAATTTTGATTTTAAACTATTCCAAATGTGTGGTTGGTACTAACTTATGTAAACTTAATATAATTTGGTAAATTATATAATGGTTTATGTACATTCGTCACAAGAAAAAGGTTGATCTTAAGATATTTAAATTACTTGAATTAAAGTTCGGTACATTATTTGAACTATTACTATTTAGTGTGGTATAAGTTTATCTAAACTTAGTGTCATGTAATGTATAGTTGTTTATGTATGCAATAACATTGAAATTATATGTAGTTTAGTATTATGTCCTTAGAACAATGGCTAAGACCGTCGTCTTATATGCGGAGGGACTCAATGCAGCGGACTCAATCCCCCTTCAATGCGTAAAATTAAAAAAAAAAAATTTAAAAAAAAATTCAAAAAACATTTTTTTTATAAATATATATGTACATAGAATATATTGTATTTAAATATATTGTATATACATATATTTATTATTTTAAATTTTCTCAAAATTGTTGAATTTATTATATATATATTTTTTTTAATCTGATTAAATTTAGTTTTAAAAATTTATTTAATTTCCAATACAAATTTGTATATCTCTTTTGAAAGTTTAATATAAAATAAAATGTTAGATAAAATTAAATTTTTCCCTGATTTTTTTTTTATTTTCTTTTTGTCTTTAATTTTAATTCCCTTTTTTTCATATTTTTTTCTCTTTTTTTTCTTCATTAAAAAAAAAATAATAGTTAATATCTGTTATTTATATATTTTTTTCTCTTATCTTTTTTTCTTTAAAAATTGAATAGTTAATATTATTACCTTTTTTTTTGTCTTCTCTTTAATTAAAATTTGTTTCATATAAATTATTTTTTTCATTTATATCTTTTTATCTCTTTTTTTCTTCTTTAAAAATTTAATAATAATATTATTATCTTTTTTTTTGTCTTCTCTTTAATTAAAATTTGTATCCCTCTTTTTTTTAATTTAATTCCCCATTTTTTTTTCATATATATATATTTGTTTTTTCTCTTTTTTTTCTTTAAAAATTGAATTGTTATTATTATTATCTTTTTTTGTTGTTGTCTTCCTTTTTTTCTCTTTCTTTTTTTTTCTTTTCTTTAATAAAGATTTGTATCCCTCTTTTTTTTAATTCCCCATTTTTTTTCATGTTTTTTTTTTTCATTTTTTTTTTCATCTATTCTTAAAATTTTTTTTCTGTATTTCTTTTCTTTAAAATTTAAAAATTCTTTCAAAAAAGAAGAAAAATTAATATTTAATACCTATATATATATTTTCTCCATTTTATTTATATTACTAATATGTTTTCTCTTTTTTTTTCAATTCAATTATTAAAACTTTTTTTTTTAATTTTAACTGCACTAATTTTAAATTCTTTGTTTTTGTTTTATTTTTAATATTTGTTAAAAATTTAATATTTAAATTTTAACTGTACTAAATAATTATATATCTCTGTATTTTTTTAAATTTGAATATTAACTGATATTTTTCTTCTTCTTTAAGTAATTTAAATTATTATAAGTAGGTTCTTTAAATTCATTTAAAATGTATTTGTTATATTTAAACTTATTCAAATTGAATTATATTAATGTACAAAGTACCTATGATAATTAAATATAATTGGAGTTGCGATTTATTTTTAAAACATGTTTAATATGTTATTATATTATTTTCGTGTACTTATATAAGTTATATTATATGATATTTATTTGCATTGTTTATGGTATCAAAACCAAAAAACCAACTGCAAGATCTGCATTTATATGCCAGCTATGAACGCTCGCTTCGCGTATGATATTCATACATTCGTACACATTGCATATGTGCTTCAGCATGAAATACTTAGATGTAATGACCATTTTCAAGGTTTGTTAGCTTGCGCTATTAAATATAGGTCAGTAATGCAATTGTTGGTTTGCGTTATTTGCATTGAATACGACAATTTTATGACGAATTTTCATTTCATTTTATATGAAGGCAATTTTTTTTTTTTTCTAACTTTAAAATATAAGTTCTTCTCCTAAAATAGTTATATATATATTCTTTTATTTTTTTATTACTAAATTATTGTTTTAATATGTCATATGTTTTTTTATTTTTTTATTATTATATTTTTTCTTTTATTTGTTACTTACTGTTTTCCTAAACTATTTATATTTATTTCTTGCTCTAAATGACGAGTTATTTGATGTTTTATTTAATGATTACTCTATTTCTTATGGTTAGATTTATTTTTTCTATATGTTGCATAATGTTTTCATAACGTTGCAATCTATGAGTTTAATTGTCAACGCATAGCTAATTGGTTTTATATTGTTACTTTTATGGGTTCTAACCTAGGGTAATATTATAATATTTTTAGTTTTATCGGCATACACTATTTGTGATATGCCTTTAACAAATTATTGTGAATTTTCTTATCTTTGTTTTTGATCAATATCGTCGTGATCACTGGCCCACTTCCCTCTACGACCACGTAGGGTCCCTTCCAAATTGGAGAGAACTTATTCTTCCTAGTTTGGTTTTTCATTAAAACCATGTCGTGTAGTTTGAATTGTATAGGGTTGTGGTTCTTGTCGTATTGTTTTTTCGACACCTCCTTGGCCCTACATTGATTTTGCCTGACGATCTCGTGTGATTGCTGTATTTGGTACTTTAATACCTTATTGTAGTCTTCTGCGTTATGTAAATGTGAACATTTACGCTTTAAAGTCGTAGGCATGTCGAAGTCAAACCCGTACAACGTACGGAATTGTGTTTGACCCGTCGACGTATGCACCGTGTTATTATGAACTGCATTGCAGAATTTAACCATTGGTCCCAGTTTGACCCATCCTCTTTAGCAAAACTACGTAAATATTCAGCTAGTGGACGATGACTTCGTTCCAAAACAGCCTGTGGATGGTAGGGTGGTATATGTAATTTTTTAATTCCTAACAATTTACATGTATCCGAAAATAGTTTGGAAACGAAGTTCGATCCATTTTCTGTTACCAATACTTTGGGTATATTGTGACGTGTAACTATTTCGTTGAAGAATGCTTTTGCTACGGTGTTGGCTTCCGCATCGGGTATAGCCACACAGCACATAAATTTTGAAAAATCGTCTTGAAACGTTAAGATGTATTTATTCCCTGAAATGATTTCAGGCAGAATACCCACCAGGTCCATGTACACTTTGTCAAAGTGTCTGACTGGCGTATCAGTTAGAACCATTGGCATCTTCGTCAGCCTTGAACTCTTGTTTACCTGGCATTTTGAACAATTTTTCACATAATCCTTTATTTGCTTCTGCATACCCTTCCATCGGTACTGTTTCCGAATTCTTAAAAATGTTTTTACGCCATCTTGGTGACCACCTAACGGTGAATCGTGAAAATCTTTAATTACCGTCTCTATGTCCCGAGGTTCAGTTAGAATTATTACATTGTCATTTTCCTTTGTTATCGAATCATCAGGATCGCATTTTGACTGTTTCTTATCGTCTTCCTTGTCTCTTTCCATGGTTTTTGAACGTGTTTGTACTACAACTACCTTTTTAGTATTATTCGGTATGCGGCTAAGAGCATCAGCGTTTAAATTACTTTTTCCCGGTTTGTAATGAATTTCGAAATCATATTCCGATAATATGTGTCGGAAACGCGCAAGACGTGATGTCTGATCTTTTAAGTTAGCTATACCCTTTAGGGTCTGATGATCTGTATAAATTTTAAATGGTCTTCCCAAAAGATATGCCCTAAAATTTGTTGTTGCCCATACAATTGCCAAAAATTCTTTCTCTATAGTAGAGTAGCGTGTTTCCGCATCGTTAAGAGACCTACTGGCAAACGCGATCGGACGGTCGCTTCCAACTTCACCTTGCGAAAGAACCGCGCCAATTGCTTCGTTACTGGCGTCTGTCGTGAGCAAAAAGGGTTCGTTAAAATCCGGATACGCTAGTATGGGTGGTGACATAATTGCCTCTTTAAGTTTTAAAAACGAATTCTGGCAATTGTCATTCCATATGAACTTAGCGTCCTTTTTAAGCAAACAGTTTATTGGTAATGACAGTTTCGCCATACCTCCTATAAATTTTCTGTAATAATTAATTAAGCCTAAAAATGCTTGAACTTTGCATAGCCTATGCTCATGTTCTGCTTAATTATTTCCATAAACCAATATGTCATCTAAATAAACGAAACAGTCAATACCCTGTAAACCTGTTAGTATGTGGTTCATTATCCTTTGAAAAGTGGCAGGTGCTCCCGTTAAACCGAATGGCATCCTGTTGAATTCAAAATGACCATGACCTGTACTGGAAGCAGTTTTTTCTTTGTCACTATCTTCAACTAAAACCTGATGGTAACCACTGGCTAAATCTAAAGTTGAAAAGTACCGACTATGACCTAGCTGATCTAAAATCTGGTGGTGGATGGTGACGTCATTTAATTTTCGGAAATCTATTACCAGTCTCCATTTCTTATTGCCATCTTTATCGCCCTTTTTAGGTACCAATAATAATGGATAATTCCAAGGCGACATGCTTGGTGAAATAATTCCATCGTCTAACATCTTTGATACTTGTCTATTAATCTCATTTCTATGCATATGAGGAAGTTTATACTGTTTCTGATTTATTGGTGGCTGATTCCATTGTGTGGGTATTTCATGTTTTAATATCGGAGTGTTAATTCATCCCCTTCCAAATGAAAAACGTCATGATATGACAAGCAAATATTTTGCAAAGATGCAACTTCTTTATTTAATGATTCATCGATCTTCCCTAATAATCTATCAATTCTATTTTTTATATTAACCGAGTTTATTGTATTTATTGTAGAACTCGTCTTTGTTAATAATAATAGTTTGGCGCTACAGTCCTGTATTGGACTTCGGCCGAGCTCTCTCAAAAAATGTTTTCTATGAAAAGATGTTGTTAGCCGCAGTTCAGTCTTGAACCGGGGACCTTTCGGCTCGCAGTCCAATGCACTAACCACTGAGCTACCGCGGCTCGTCTTTGTTGTTTCTTTATATTTGTTAAAATTTGAAAATTGTGGCTTGAAATTGCTATCAATGGTTACCTCCTTATCGGTGGCATTTAAAATAGATGCATATACTCTATTTCTTCTAACGTTTGTTAAATTATCTCCCAAATATACTCCTGGCTGAATTTCCTGTGTGTGCAAGAAAACTATAGGAATTCTTGTTCTTAACGACAGTGATACAACTATGGCCGTTCTGGGCTGTACCATGATTTGTTGATTAAAATTAATATTTTCTATGTCTTGCAATGATTTTAATGGAAATTTAACAAGGTGATTTTTGTCTTCATCAAAAAATGTAATTTTTTTATTTAACGCATATATTATAGATCTGTTCCAGAGATTGGAATAGTCGGGCGTGAATTCCATCTGCTGGTACCCCTTGTTCAAGTGACACAACGTGTAACGTTAAACTCAGGTTTTCTATGTTTGTGTGCTGAATCTTAGTGGAGCCTAAGGTTCTAACGCATCCACCAAAAGCACCACATAGATCTTTCTGAATATTTTTATTAAAATTCGGCAAATGTGCCATCCTATTTTCTTTAATCAGGCTGGCCTCAGCTCCAGAATTCACTAACAGAGTAAGTTTTTCATTTGTTGCTGACTCGCAAGGTACTTCAATGAACACGCCACTCGTATCGGATATCTTGAAACACTCTCCATGCCGGTTTAATATTTTACGATGCATACCTAATTGCGAAGCTAATTTCATTTTCCTCGACATAAATTTACTCTTAACATTATTAGCAATTGAAGACAATAGCGCTAATAATAAAAAGAAATATTGAAATTACTTCAATGCAAATTATACTCGACCCTGTACGGAATGTATCCACAGTCTTGCCAGACGTTTGATCTACAATTCCCAAATTTTCAGGGCAGTTAATTACAACTTTCTTTTTATTTGATTTACTTTTGATTTTATTATTCTTGATTTTAATATTTTTAACTTCCGATTCAATTGGTTTTACTTTATTTGCTTTCTTTATAATTTGTATATTTTTAATTTCCTTAATTCCTATATTCTGTTTATTATTCGTGTCAAGTTGTGTATTATTATTTAGTTCATTATATGTTTTTGTTGGAAGATTTCTATCTTCATTAATATGTATTTTTACTTTTTGTTCTTCATTTTCTGCGTTAATAATATTCGCTGTTTTATTTTGTTGTAGTGTCCTTTTTGGAACTTCTACAACTACTGGCCTTACTACACCATTTGCTAAGGGTCCCAGTTTAGTGGCCTTGTCTGGGCCCCTGGTAGTTTCCCTGTGGACTGCTATTATTGTTCCATGCATCATATTTGCGTTTGGAATAACAATTCATAATAACATGTCCGTCCTTCCTGCACCAAGTGCAATATTTAGTGGGCCTGTTTGCAAAATTCACATTACCATTATTTCCTTGAAAAACTTGTGTATCGCGTTTAACACGATAATCCCACTCTATGGCACCAATCGCATCTCAATCCTGGAGCACCCCGCCTTGGTTCTAGGTGCCACCTTGACCATTTACCTGAGGTACGGGTGGCTGACTTCCTTGCGGAACAGTATGTTCGGGAACAACATTCCGACCCGAACGATCTGCACACTGTTCATGTCCATAAGTACGACAGTCACTGCAATACGGAGTGTTTCTCCGTGTATGACATTCATCCCTCAGATGTCCCTTCTTCTTGCAAAAAGAACATGTAGGTGTAGGCTGCTTCATACCTACATTTTGTGTTTTCTCTTCCGTCTCCTTTTTTTTCATTGAATTGGCCACCTGATGCATTACGATTATTTGGCATGAAGGCCGATGAGGGCTCATTGAAATGGACTCCAATCTTGTCTATGCCCGTTAACTCTGCTGACTCCATTTGTATCGTCGCATGGTCTCTTCCACCAATTTCTCCAGTGTTGTTTGCTTACTGCTCAACATGAGCATTCGCAAAGTGTAATCACGAAGTCCTAACTTAAATGAGCTTTTAACTAAATTATTCAATTCATTAACGAACACGTCGTCTTTCGTATCATTATATTTACATTTAATAGTGCTTAATGCTGCCGACTGCAGGTTAACCGAACGCCTCGAGAAAGATCTAATACTTTCCCCCGGATACTGAGATGCCGTTCTAATGTCATATTGAATTGCATCTACTGACCTACATTCCAAGCACGTATTCCTTAACAGATTGTTTAAATCGTCTATTGTGTCAAACTCCTTTGAACTTACTAAGTCAAAAGCATCTCCCTGTAACCGAACCCTAACGCCTTTAATAAACTCCTTCATTGGTTCAGGCTTCAGTTCTGCCCTCACCACTTCACATCCTTCAATAAAACGGTGAAGATCCGTCCTCAGCGATGATGAGTCTGCACCTGCAAAATCCGGCACCGCATTTTTAACGAATTTCGCGACTTTGCCTAATCCCATGTTGCCCTGTGTTGTGATGTCGTCACTTTCTATGGTATCCTTGTGGTATAAGGATGTCTCGTGCGCTGTCTTAACCTCCTCGTTCAAATATCTAATACGCGCGTTCAACTCCTGTATTCTGTTGTTCGCTTCCTCTAACGTCGCGTACTCCTCCCTTGCCTGGCGTCTGACAGAATTATTTATTGATTCCTCAGAAATATTCTTTTCTTTCAATAAATTTCTTAATTTTATGTTTTCCTCATCTATTTTAGCTGTTTCTTCTAACTCTGCTGTACGTTTTAAACAATAATCGTTTAAACGTTTTCTCAACCCGTCAACTAATCTTTCTAATTAAACAGATTTAATTTTTAAATTCTGGAAATTTCGTAACTCTTCTACTATTTTATCTGCCTCCTCTAATTTAGATAAATGCAGAATTCTAGATATTTTATCTTTTAATAATGCTGTGCTATCTTTATGTTGGTACAAATTGCGACCATAATTTTTCAACAAATCTGTCCAATTCGCTAGATTGCTTTTGTATATACGCATTTAATTCATTAGCATATGCCATTCAATATTTTCAATCAAATTAAAACGTTATCTTTATCTTTTAATTAAAAAAAAATAAATTTCATTTAGTTCTAATTGAAAATTTCAATGAAACAAAAATGTTACCCAAACAACAACGACATCAATTTTGGCATTCATGAAGTATAACTATATATTTTTTTTTTCAAATTTATATTGAAGTATTTTTTTTTTCAAATCTGTTTTCTATAACAGTGGAAAAATAAAAATAATTTTATTTTTCCAAATCAAAAAAAATATAAAAAAATTATATGTATATTCGGTTACTCAATATTGTAAAAAAAAATTTAACATACAATGATTTTTTAATATAAATTTTTTGTTATTTTTAAAATCATAACAGCAATCAGTGCTGTGATCACACGCTTTAAAATTTAATCCAATCATTTAGTTTTTATTTGTTATACACTGGAAGGAACGTAGTTTGGAATCTCAGTGTTATTTCGATTATTATATTGTCCTTTTTCTTTTCAGACAATTTCGATTTTTTAATAAAAATATGATTAAATTAAAATTTATGTAATCACTATAACTATGTAATTATTTTCATAGTACAGAAGTCGTTTAAGAGAAATGTCAAGTGTAAACTTATTATTTAGAATATTATAAAATATTAAAATTTCTAAATGTTACTACATTCGGAAAAATATATTGATTTTTTTTATCGATCAAATTAAAGTCGACCAGCTAAAGAAGGAGGTGGCGAATCGTAATCTTCCATCTGTTGGTACGAAAGTAGAGCTGCAAAAGCGCTTAATGGAGGAATTTCAGTTCCAATGCATTGATCTCAAAGAGCACGAATTTGAAGTGGAAGCCACAACGTCATCGAAAAATCTGGACTTAGAAGAAAAAGTTCAGTCCCAAGCTGTTGATATAAGTCAGTTAATCGCCAATTCCAATCAACTTAAAGAAGAACTTCGAGAAAATTCCAACAAAATGGGACAGAAACTTCTAGAGAATTCCAACCAACATCAAGTAAAAATTAAGCAACAGATGCAGGAACATTCTAAGCAGCTTCTGGAAGTTTCTAATACACTCCATGGCAAAGTAAACGAACTTGAAGCACATGTAAATGACATTGTACTGGATATTGATGACAAAGTTGAAAGGTTGGAAAATGGTTTCTACAAAAAGCTACAGAAAATACAAGAAGATGTCAGTTTACTACAGATAAGTGGACCCTCAATGCATGTTGTAAGTGGTTCGAAGCTGCAATCGCCGATTTACGATGGAACCACAGCGTTCAACATTTTCAAGCTTCAATTTATTACAACGGCTGTAAGTAATCGATGGAACAATGAAGACAGCGTAGCAGCGCTTATTGTGGCCTTGAAAGGAAGTGCAGCCGAAGTATTGCAGACTGTTCCAGAAAGCGATAGAAATAGGTACGCAGCGATTATGGCTGCACTGCAACGCAAATATGGCAGTGATCACATGAAACAGATCTACAGAATGGAACTAAAGGGCCGAATGCAAAGAAATGGTGAAACATTGCAGGCGTATGCAGCGGACGTCGAGAGGCTTGCGCATTTGTCGTATGCAGATTCAACGAGTGATTTCATAGAAAAGTGCAAGATCGTTTGTTGATGGTATACGCGATCAGGAGACAAAACGTGCAACACTGATTGCGCCCAAGGTAACATTTACGGAAACGGTTACCATAGCTCTAAAACAGGAGACAGCAAATGAGTTGTGCCGATCGGCTCCAAAAGCGCGTAGAATTGATATCGAGAACGATGATTTATTTCAAGTAGTGTGCCAAGCAGTTAAAGCAGGCGTTAAAACCGACAACAAAGATACACAATTCAAAGGTAAATGTTACAACTGTGATACATATGGGCATATGGCACGTGACTGTCGTAAAAAACGCAAGCGCTCAATAAATCAATCTGCAGATGAATCCAGACATGAAGAAAGACAGGATCATGTCCAAAATAGCGTAAATTTTAATCAAGCTTTAAACTAAAATGAGTCAGTTCTGCGGGGCACGATCTGAATCCCATAACCCATTAACTGTTAAGGGGCTAATTGATTATGGAGCATATATGGTAACGTCGGATACAGGAGCTTCACACTCAATAATAAGAAGTAACCTTGTTAGGGACGTAATAGAGCTGCTTATCGGAATAAGATTGCAAACAGCGACAGGTGAAGAGGCTCCAATCAGAGAAAAAATTACCAAGGAAATCACTATTGGTACTACGACAGTTAATCATGATTTTATAGTGGCGGAAATAGTAGACGAAATAATACTTGGCATGGACTTCATGATAAGAAACGGTTTCACACTATATTTAACAAGAAAAAATTTTAGTTATGCCAACACGGAGATCCAACTAAACATTGATTGTGACCAGAGCCCAAAAATTAAACAAGTTATTGCTCATAAAAATAGAAAAATACCACCTAATTCAGAAGCAATTGTTTGGGCGAAATTAAATAGAGATTGTGGGATAAGCAAGTTGTGGGTTATAGAAGCGAATGATGAACAAATGAGCAGAAGTAATATTGTTGTCGGAAGAACATTAGTAGAAGCGACAAAAGACAAAGCTGTTCCAATAAGAGTTCTCAGCATGGAAAACTCGTCCAAATTAATTAAAAAGGGAACAGTGATAGGCCAGTGTCAAGAGGCATCAGCGATTATAAATTGTGAGTCAAATCCATCAAGGGACTACGGCACATCGCAAATAAACAAACAATCTACTCACAGGTTTATAATTGAGTCGACGAAGGATTTAACTGCCGAAGAAAAGAGTCAAGTGCAACAGCTAATTGACAAATATCGGTGTATATTTGCTGAAAAGGGCCAAAAGGATGGCAGAACTGCCATTGTAAAACATCGAATAGACACTGGTGATTCTAACCCAATTCGTCAAGCACCAAGAAGAGAGACGAAGTATCACATTTGGTTGAAGAAATGCACACAAATGTCGTGGTGGAACCATCTGAGAGTTCATGGAGTTCACCAGTAGTATTGGTGAAAAAGAAGGACGGTAGTAGTCGGTTCTGCGTTAATTACCGATAACTGAATGATGTCACCAAGAAAGATAGTTATCCACTGCCCAGAATCGATGACACCTTGGATACACTATCTAATGCTAAGTGGTTTTCAACGTTGGACTTGCAAAGCGGTTACTGGCAAGGAGAAATCGATAAGAGAGATCGAGAGAAGACCGCATTCAGTACTGGAGATGGACTATGGCAATTTTTGGTAATGCCGTTTGGACTATGCAATGCCCCAGCAACATTCGAGCGGTTAATGGAGCACGTATTAAAAGGTTTACACTAGAAAACATGCCCAGCATACCTTGATGACATAATTGTTATGGGCAAGGATTTCAACGAACATTTAAGAAATCTAGAGGAAGTATTCCTTCGATTGAAAAATGCGGGTCTACAACTTAGCCCAAAGAAATGCTCACTATTCAAGAAAGAAGTCAAGTATCTGGGTCATCGAGTTACCACGAAAGGAGTGCATACCGATAAGGATAAAATAGCTGCAGTCAAGGAGTGGCCCAGACCGCAAAATCTACATGACCTACGAAGTTTCTTGGGGCTATGTACATACTACAGACGATTTGTTCCAGGTTTTGCCATTGTTGCAGCAGTCTTCATGAGTTGACAAGAAAGAACCTCGTATATTAATGGAGCGATGATCAAGAAAGGGCATTTTGAAATTAAAAGATCTACTGTGCTCGGCACCAATTCTTGCGTATCCAATTCCAGGTGAGAAATTTATACTTGATACGGATGCAAATGGATACGGAATAGGTGGAGGTCTCTCTCAAGTGATCAATAGGCAAGAACCGATCACGCAGCACTACGATGGTTACTTCAGTTCAAAGATCCGGAAGGCCAAATTGCGAGTTGGATAGAACGATTACAGAGCTACGATTTCTCAATCGAATATCGTAAAGGAGGAATTCATGGAAATGCAGACGCTCTGTCACGACGCCCATGTAAACTAGAATGCAGACATTGTTCAAGAACGGTATGAAAAGAAAACATAATTGACATTCGTTTGCTAAATGTTTTGCCAGATTAAAAATGGACTCCGGAACAAATTAAAATTGATCAACAGTCAGAAATCGCGGCAGGATGCATCAGTACAACGTGGGAGCACCATTCGAGCGTATTGCCATGGATGTCGCCGGGCCGTTTCCAATCAGTGATGGGGTAATAAGCATGTCCTTGTCGTCATTTCAGCAAGTGGCCTGAAGTGTATCCCATGCCAAATCAAGAAACCACAACAGTTGCTGATGCATTAGTTGACAACTGGGTACGCCGTTTTGGAGTACTGTTGAGGAAGTATGCAAAGTCTTCAACATACACAAAACACGAACAACGCCTTTGGACCCGCAATCAGACGGCATGGTGGAGAGATTCAATCGGACTTTGGAAGAGTATCTCAGAAAAGTGTTTGATAAAAATTAAAAAGAATACACACATACCACTATTTCTCATGGCTTATCGAACGGCGGTTCATGATACCACAGCAGCTTCACCATCTAAAATTGTTTTTGGAACAGACTTAAGATTACCTGCGGATTTAAAGTTTGGAGCGAGTCCTTCAGCTGGAACTCCTATACACAATTATGTTTCCAGAAAAAGTGAAGAAATGAACGAAGTGCATCAATTTGTAAGACAGCGTACACAATTTGCGAGTGATAAGATGAAGGCCAGATACGACTTGCGCACAAATTCAGAGGAAGAAAGGCTTATCCCCTAAGCTACAAACACACTGGGAAGGACCATATAAGATAATTAAAAGAATTAATGATGTGGTGTATCGGATTCAGAATAGTGCAAGCAATCAACAACAATTAATGAGACGCAAGACAATTCAGCGCACTAAGCATGTTTTAGATCATTCAGCGCACTGAGGCAGTGTGCGAGAAAGAGATGGAAGATCAGCGCATTAAAACACATGAGTGCGAATGAGATAAGGGAGCCGCATCTGAGGTACAGCATTCAGTTGTGATTTGATAGTGAACTAGTGCGTCTCGTGAGTAAACATTGTTAAGCTAAATTGTATAAATTCAGCAGTTGATATAAGTGATTATTCTTTAAGTTGTTATTTTAATAAATAAAGTTAATTAATACTAAAACTAGTTAAAACCTAATATTAGTGTGTTTTTATTTTGTACACAATATAGCGATACGAACTCGTAGAACAGTTTTCCGTAGACTGAATTTTCGTAACAATATATTAATTTAAAAAGATTGCTTTTTGAGATATGTCCTTTTGAAATATACTTTGTTTAAAATTTACCACTAGTAATTCGATGTCGTATAGAAAATTTAAGACATATTTTTGGCAATTTTATTATTTTTAAAATGAGACCTTTTTATTTTATTTTGGTTGACTACAGCTTATGTTACGTTTAATTGATTAACACCAACTTTGTGATTTTTATACAGTTTGGTCTAATTTAAAACCACCATATCTCGGAAACCACTCCATCCGAAAAGTTTAAATTTGGATAATTTATTAATTTTATGTTGTTTCACCACACTTCCAAATTTCATTAAATTCTGAGGTGGTGCTGCCATAATTTGAATTTTTTCGGTTGATTTGATATGGAATGACTCATATATAAAATATTCCCGAAATTAAATAAAACCCGTGAAAGTCATTTTTGTTTTTATTTCCAACTTAAAACCGCCATATCTTTTTACTGACCATACACATTTTACTGTGATTGAATCCAAATTTTGCTAACGTGATTGTGAGTAGATCAAAAAATACCGTGAGTGAGTGTACGTGAGTACAATTTTATCGTGAGTAAGTGTGAGTGAATCGAATATTGCATGAAATAAAACCAGTTGGGAAGGTTAGATCACATGGAAAATTTTAAATTTGGTGTTATTATGATAGTTAGGATTATCAAAATTATAGTCGGTCTTAGCCGACTATAAATACCCTACACATATGTGTGGTTACCATTCAAAGTGGTATATAGGTCATCAGGGTATACAAATCCTGAAAATAACTACAAACTTTCAATCTCTGAAGAATTTCCTTTCATTTGATACCCATATTTACAAATGGGTAGGTGTACCGAATTAAAATTTTTTTTTTTTTTTTGGGTACCACAAGTCGTTTCGCGGGAAAACATTATTTCCATGTTTTTGAGCATGAAGTCAATATATATTTGACCAAAAAAGTTTACCTAATCACGTATACAGAAAAACTGAACTGTAGATGTAAATTTTATATGAGTTATTTGAATATAAATGGTCAGATCACAGGTCACAATTGACCGATGTGCCTAATTTTCTCCAACTGCGTAGGTATATAAGTAATCTAAATTATTCATTTCATTTATCTAACGCTTCAATTGTTTAAGTAGTAGTGATTTCAACAGACAGACAGACGAACATCGTCAAATCGACTCAGGAGGCCATGCTGATCAAGAATATATATACTTTTCCATACCGGAGATGCTTCCTTCTGGGTGTTACAAACGGCGTACCAAATTGAATATGTCCTTTCACTCTTAGTGTAGGGTATAAAAAAATCTCATTATTTATGTTTTTCTATTTTTCTATATTTTTGCTGAACTACAGAACAAGTAAGACCACCCCTTGAACTCAGAAGGCTTTACGAAGGCGGCAGTCCACTACTCAGATATAACCATTTTTGTAAAAAAAAAAATAATTTTCAATTTAAACATTACATGATAACTCTGTATTTACTTCCTTTTGTTTATTAAGTTTAGTTTGTTCCAGAGGTTCGTGTGGAGTCCCGTTTTTATTCGACTTATAAATGTATTAACTAAAAAAAACGCTTCAAAATTAGTTTTTACTTAAGTCTGTTCATCACTGTTAAAGTCTTTCATGGACTATTCTTTTATTTATAATTCTTTTCCGGATATAATTTTTTCGACCAATCTCACCAACATATACAAATGAAATATGTATTTTTATGCATTCTGAACACAATAGCAAAAAAAACACGTAATTCAGCGTGATTCGCGTGAATCACGCGTGATTGAATCTTAATTTTACTCACGTGATTGTGGGTGAGTGTGAGTAGAGCAAAAAAGGGCGTGAGTGAGTGTACGTGATTAGAAAAAAATTTCGTGAGCGTAAGTGAGTGGTATGACAATTTTATACTTATAAATGTAATTACCTTATTCAATTGATTTTTCAAAGATTTCCCTCCATGAGTTTGTGTGCTGGGTAAATAAAATAATTAAAAATAGTTTTAAATATTATTAATTCACTTACTAACTATTACAATAATTAAAATTCCACTGTTTTTGCTTCATAGATAATACGTGATAATCATATGCAACTAATATTGAACTTGAAAAAAAATGTAAATTTTTTTGTCGCATAAACCAATTTTTAATGTGGTACAAACAAGACAAAACTTCTATTAGCAATGGTGCGTAAAGTAACGGTTTTGTATTAAAAAACATTTCGAATACTTCAAAAATACTTTCTGGGTTTAACTGTTTTCCAAATTCTTTATTAAATCGCAAGAGTTTCTCGGATTGTGAATCATATATTTGAAAACCAGGTATACAAAAACCCAATTTGTCTTTGCAATTAGCATATTTTCTTTTTTCCGCCAAACGTTTTGATTGCGATGCTAAAGGGTCCCAGGTACGTTTTCCAATTTTAATATCCATCACACAAGGTTGATACATCAATTTTGTAATGTTTTCCAATTTTAAAAATTGTACCTGTAAGAAATAAAGTAGCCATTTGAAGTTTAGTTTAATATTTATGGTATGTTTTGTTTAAGATGAACTTGTGCTTCATTTTGGAAATCCCATTCAAACACTGTACTATGGGACATAAGCTTAGTCTAACTCGCCGAAAATCGTTAATAAAAGTATGTTGCAGAAAGTTGAAAAATATGTCAATGTATTCCAAATTTATGAAAACCTAGAAAACAAATAAAAAAATGATACACCCTAGCGAAAAATCCTTCTGTAGGCTTGCTTAAAGACAAAAATTAAACAAGTGCTTTTTTAAAAATTATCGTAACTCTTTCAATATATAAGCCGCATGCAGAATGATAATTTTATATTATTGAGAATTTGATTACACTGTTCTACAAGGATTTTAATCTGGAATGAAACCTATGAAACCTGAAACCTATGCTGCGTACTCAGAATTTTTCCTATTCGTCGAGATTTTGCACAAAATCGAGTCAAAGTTAGAAAAAAGGCCGTTTTTGGTACTTTATATCGCAAGTTATTGCACGATTTCGACATGTTGGAGATGCAAAATTTATCACAAAATAAAATATGAACCTTGCACTACGGATAATTGGCAAAAAAATCTGTGTCCTGATATTGGTTTTTGCAAAAACTCAAAATAAATTTGTGTTACCAAAAAAGTGTGTCGAGAGAGTAATTTATCACAATTCTCTAAGCTCTCTTAAAAAATATTTTTATATTAGTTAGCAATGTGTTTGCAGTCAAAATTCCAAAAAAATGTTTAAACTTTATCTTACTGAAATTTTTCGGAATATTTTTTAAAATTTGTTTATGAAATATTTGATTCAAATGGAGGGAATTGCACGCAGAAATAAATGGGCAGGCTTTAATGGGTTAAAAAAATCAAATATTCATCCGTCGTCAACGAATGCTTCTGAGCGACTGAACTGATTTTTTTTTTAATTTGACAGGAACAAAAATAAAAAATGCGACACCCTATAACTACTCTTTATCAATATTAAATTTATAATATTGTATGGACGCAAAAAAGAAGCCTCGGATAAACAAAAAAGAATCCTCGGATAACGATCGCTTACCACGAAGACGACCCATGCAAACGTTTTAAGGACCATGATTTACGGATATGCACCTGGAATGTCCGGACCCTTTATGGGGAAGGTGCCCCTTTCCAGCTGTAAGATGTCCTCGAAAAATATAAGGCTGACATCACTGTTAACCAGGAGATGCGATGGACGGGACAGGGCTACTCGAAACAAGCGTCCTGTGATATCTACTATAGCTGCCATGCGGAGAGACACGAATTTGGATGTGGATTTGTGGTCGGCAAGAGACTCCGCCACTTTGTCTCTAGGTTCACGACCGTGGATGAAAGGCTGGCAACAATCCGCATCAAGGCTAAATATTTCCACATCAGCCTAATTTGTGCTCACGCTCCGACGAACGAGAAAGATGACGAGACAAAAGAACGCTTCAACGAGCACCTAGACAACGCATACGAGCGCTGCCCCCGTTACGATATCAAAATCGTGCTAGGCGATTTTAACGCCAAGGTGGACAGAGAAGCCATCTATTGTCCCACAATCGGAAAATTTAGCCTCCATGCCAACACCTCCGATAACGGAACGAGGTTAATCGACTTCGCCGCAGCACGAAATATGGTAGTTAGTAGCACTAGATTCGAACATTTCGATATCCACAAGGCCACATGGTTGTCGCCCGATCAAAAAACTCGAAACCAAATTGATCACATTGTGATTATAGGAAGGCACGCTTCGAGCGTGATAGACGTACGCACTATCCGAGGTGCCAATATGGACTCGGATCATTACCTTGTAGCACCAAGGTCCGCACACGCTTAAGCGCTTCGAAGAACACACGGAACCAAACGCAGAGAAAGCTGCAATCACAACAACGCATGCCTTTTCCACTCGACTCTCACACCTGCTTAGACAAAGCACTCCTCCTCTCGATGATATAAGCGCGCAGTGGAACCATGCCTACGGCTGCCGAAGAGGTGCCTGGATTCCGACGCCCCCTGAGGAATCAGTGGTATGACCAAGAGTGTCGCGCGGCCACTGCAGAGAAAGACACTGCGTACAAATCCACCCTGCAGTCAGTAGCTACGCGAGCTGCAAAGGAGCGATACAAAGAGAAGAGAAGGGAAGAGAGACGTCTTTTCAGGCGTAAAAAAAGCGAGGCAGAAAGTCGTGAGTGTGAGGAGATTGAGATGCATGGGGACAGGAATGAGGCTCGAAAATTCTTCGAGAAAATAAGACGCCTAGCCGGAGGTTCAAAATCCGGAGCCTCTTCTTGTAAAGATGAGAACGGGAATCTAGTCACAGATATCCAGAGCAATGAAGATATGGAGGGATCACTTCTCTAAACTGCTGTCCGGTGATGATGACCGCAATTCCACCGATATAGAAGTAAACTCGGCAAACCCAGTACTTGATGACGACGTTGAGATTCCGCCACCCATTTACAGACAAATTATGGACTTAAATTAGTATCGAAGTATACAATAATTAATAAAAAATAAAGTTAGTACTACATAGGTCTCCTCGAAAGTCGGAGGAGTTGATGCAGTTTCTGAAGAGTTAGAATACTTTCTAGAACACAAAAGTGAACATAAAATAAAAGAAATAGAAAATTGTAAGGATGAATTCACTGCATTAACATTAAATTAAACGATCATTTAGAAGAAAGGCAGGAGTTATTAGATCAGACATACGGAATAGAACAGAAAATAACAAAAAAAAATTAGAACTTTGCTTAAAAATAAAGATATTTCTGACGAATCAATCGAACGAGCACTGAGCCAACAGTCCATGTCAGATTAAAATTTGAAACATTGGAATAAGCTAATACTATAGTAAGAGAATTAGATTAGAAATTCGGATTTTTAGAAGCGGAAATTAAATTAGCCCACGAAATATCGCTATATCAAAAGAGACTTTGCAGATTGAAGGAAATTTTAATAAGCTTGAAATGTCGTTAAACACTATAGGGATATTCCATTTTATATCAACGAAAAAATAATAAATTTAAACATCATCCACTTTGAAATTGATAAAATTTTGTAAGAGTGTTCTCTCATATTAAGCTAAGAAATATGCAAAATTTTAAACCTCTACCTTCTATGGTTCCCGAAATATGGCAGCTTAAAAAGTGAAAAAATAAGTAAACACTCACAAAGGTGGGTTAACTTAATTGCATTTATCTGAATAACTTACTTACAAGGTCAATTGAGGTATCATTTGAAAGGTAAAAAATGGTCTTTAATATGACATAAAATTTAATTTTTGTATCCAAAGGTTATAGGTCATTATAATGGTCTAGAATATAGGAAGATTTTTCTCAAAAACCCATATTTTTAAAATTTTTCAAAAAATATATGTTAATTCTGATTTTCTTCTTAAAATTTGTGTTAAATTTCATATGTGTATTCGTATAGGTTTCAGAGCTAAATTTTAAAAATATGGGTTTTTGAGAAATTTCATTTCAAAATGTATATCATGTGATAATGACCTTCAACCTTTGGATACGAAATATTATATATTAAGGTCTATCTTTTTACCTTTCAAATGATACCTTAACTGACCTTGTACGTTAACTAGTTTTGCAGATAAATGGAATTAAGTTAACCCACCTTTGTGAGTTTTTACTAAATTTTTCACTTTTTAAGCCGCCATATTTCAGAAACCGTATAAGCTAGAGGTCCAAAATTTATAAATTGTCTTAGTTCAATAAGGAACTGCATTTGTACCAAATTTAAAATATTTCTGAGAGGGTGGGGTAAATCCGTTCGTTGATTTAAAATGGAATATCCCTATAGCAGAATATGTAGGAAGAGTGTTTCCATTTTTTCTGGGTTCTGAATAGCCATTATTCAAAACCGAACTATGTAGATTCATGAACAGTTGTGCGCTAGCAAGTCTGAAGATTACAGATGAAAATAAAGAAGAGATCATTAGCTATGTCAAGCTACTTCTTCTTGAAAATGCTTATGATCAGTAGCGTCTGCACAACGATGGGGGACGGATGTGTCGTCCTCTTATCTTTTTTCTAATTCGTAAAATTTTTGTCCGTCGAGTTTGTCTTAATATTTGTCGAGTGCTATGCAAAATTTTGGTTAAGTGTCGTCCACAGCAACAACCTCATAACAATAAGAATAATATGCTTGTTTGTTTTAAATTTGCCCTGTAGCGAAAATGTCGCAAATCTTTCGTATAGATTTTTGCAACATTCGTGGACTGAGGACGAATTTTATCGCTGTTTATGTGCATGTGTCTCTTTATAGGCCACATATAATGGCATTAGGTGAGACCCAGGTTGGCGAGGGTGTAGATCCACTGGGTTTTCAAATGCCGGGGTACCACCTACTGCCATTGTCCTCTGCCCATAGGGGTCTCGCCCTTTTTATTCGAAGTGCCGTTGCGTACCAGCACCAGCAGCAACATAGTGTTTCGGATAATGAATTTAATTCTATGTGAATTAAATTCAAAATCTTGCAACACATCATGCACTTGTGTTTTATTTATAGGAGTCCGAATCTAGATAGGGTTTTTACCTTTAACAAGTTAGATGCCCTATCTGATTCGAATATATTGGAACAATTTCCAGGCAGTGAAATTGTTGTTGCAGGTGACTTTAATGTACACAACGCCATTTGGTTGAGCCACTCTGGTCTATAAACACAGGAGGGTTGTTATGTTGAGCTGTTTGCAGAGTGCAATCAACTCACTCAATTGGTGAATGAACCGACGTACCTCCCACGCGTCGGTGGGCAGAGCCAAAAAGTCTTAGACCTTTTTCTGACTTCGCATCATGAAAAATATGATGTAAAAGTCCTTGCACCTCTTGGTAATTCCGACCACTGTATTCCGCTGCATTTTCGTATTCTAGTTTACGCGCCTCTTCGATTTAAGCCCCGAAGAGGACTGTATGGCTTTACGAAAAAGCAAATTGGGATGCGTTAAATGATTATTTTAGCAATTTTAATTGAAAATTGTGTTTCGCAGATAGAGACATAAATGCCGCGGCCTTAATGGTACAAAATATTATTTTATTGGGTATGCGGTCCTTCATACCTTCTAAAAAGATTAGCATTAACCCAAGAACCACTCTTGGTTTAATGAGACTTGAAGGATTGCAGTCAGGTCGAAAGAGAAAGCCTTTCAGAATTGGCGTTCTAATAAGAATGCCGATACTGAAAGACTTCGCATACAGACTAGGAATCGCTGTAATGCCGTGATCGCGCTTGAAAAGTTTCTACACGAACAAAACGCGCGTAAAAAGGTCCTTCTCTACCATCGAGGTAGTAAAAATGTCTGGTCATTTGTAAAAAGGGTGAAGAATCAGACGACATCGTCTACTCCAACCCTTGTAATGAATGGCCAGACCTTCACTGACCCGGTTGACAAAGCTAATCTCTTGGCAGAATTATTTGTAAATAATTCAACGCTCCCAGTTAGCAATCAACCACTGCCCGTCGTCGAATTTGTTACTTCAACATGTTGGAAGGTTGCCAATGTCCAGCCAGTTCCGAAAAAAGGCGAGCCAACGAACCCTGCTAATTACCGACCCATTGCTCTGCGCTATCCAAGGTAATGCGCTATCCAAGGTAATGGAAAGCGTAATAAACTTCCACTTTGTGAGCTATCTGGAGCGAAACGAATTGCTTAGTGACCGGCAATATGGTTTCCGTAGGACCAGATCCACCGGTGACTTGATGGCGGTCCTCTCCGAAAAGTGGAATAATTTTATTCACCTTTTCGGGGAGAGTAAGGTTGTTGCTCTTGATATTTCGAAGGCTTTTGATTGAGAGTGGCATGAAGCCCTCGTATCAAAACTAATTGCATATGGTGTCGGCAATTCTTTTACTCGATGGATATCGAGTTTTCTCCAGGGTCGTTCAATACGAGTTGCGATGGATGGTGTTTTTTCAGAACAACATTCCATCAATTCTGGAGTCCCGCAGGGTTCCGTCCTATCCCCGTCCCTATTTCTGGTTTTTATCAATGACCTTCTGTCATCGACCCAGAACCCAATCCATTCCTTTGCAGATGACAGCAACATTTGTCATTCATATTCGTTCAACAAGCGCCCAAACTCTTTGGAGATTGAGAGTAAAAGGCGCACAATGAATGATACACTCAATAATGACCTTAAAACAATCTCCGAGTGGGGTCTTGCAAATAGAGTTGATTTTAATGCAAGCAAGACCTAATGTTGTCTGTTATCCCACAAAAGAGTGGATTCACACCTCCCTCCCCTCAATATGGGACATGTGGATATTGCGCAGTCAGCTGTTCTTGACGTTTTGGGCATATCAATTCAATGTGACCTCCGTTGGAATGATCACATATTTGATGTGTCGAAAGAAGCGGCCAAGTGCCTCGGTTTTCTGAAACGGTGTAAGACATACTTCACTCCTGCTGACTTGCACACTGTCTACACTACCTATATTCGGCCTAAGATGAAATAAAATTCGCACATATGGGCAAGGGCTTCAAAATCTTCTTTGAAGTTCCTGGATCGAATCCAACAACGTGCAATATATTCAATAGAGGATGAAAATATTTCATCCTCTATTGGTTCTCTTGAGCACCGAAGGACCGTATGGTGTGTAAACCTATTTTATAGGTATTACAATGGTAAGTGCTCGAGGGAAATACATGGCCTGATTCCACCAGGTCGTGTGTTCTCTCGTTCTACTAGGGCATCGAACCAAGCCCTCCCATTCGTAGTCCACACGGTTCCTAACAGAACCACGCATTACAGAGAGAATTCGTTCCTCAGTCGCACGATACGTTTGTGGAACAATCTCCCTGCGTCTGTTTTTCCCGACATTTTTAATATTGCGAAATTTAAAGCAAACATACACCGACACTACTCCATCTTTCCTACTCCTTTGAACCTATAATCCTTTCTTAAGATCAACACTGTGCATTGCACGAATAAGGGGCATCCCCAGAGCGTTGGTTAATTTGTAAAAAAAAATACAGAATTAGTAAATTCAGTTTTGACAGCATTCAAAGTAGGTGTAAAGGATCCGACAATTAATGTTCTACTACTAGATAGCAGGCCGGAAAACATAAATGATTTATTACACACAGAAAAATCCTCTTTTTGGCAGTGTTGCAACCGAAATACATTTGTTATAACCTCATGACATTGAAATGAACGTACCTCATTTTACTCTAACCGAAATGTTAGTCCACAAAAATTTAAATGTTATATTTTTTTTCGACAACCCCATATGTAGTTCTTTTAACAAAAATAAAAGTATAAAAAATCAA
This sequence comes from Dryomyza anilis, assembly GCA_951804985.1. NCBI lineage: Eukaryota > Metazoa > Arthropoda > Insecta > Diptera > Dryomyzidae > Dryomyza > Dryomyza anilis. The sequence goes on along the minus strand of OX638133.1, from coordinate 59,521,597 downwards.
CGGTAAACGCATTTCAGTCATCACTACAACTGGTCGGTTGCCAGATTTTTTTGCATGAACGACCCAAAAATGAAAGTAAACAATAATTAATAAAGAGGTAAACAATAATTAAAAATTTGGAATTAATAAAAAATAAAGTTAGTACTACATAGATCTCCTCGAAAGTCGAAAGAGTTGATGCAGTTTTTGAAGAGTTAAAATACTTTCTAGAACACAAAAGTGAACATAAAATAAAATAAATAGAAAATTGTAAAAATGAATTCACTGCATTAACATTAAATTAAACGATCATTTAGAAGAAAGGCAGGAGTTATTAGATCAGACATACGGAATAGAACAGAAAATAACAAAATGAGAACTTTGCTTAAAAATAAAGATATTTCTGACGAATCAATCGAACAAGCACTGAGACAACAGTCTATGTCAGATTAGAATTTGAAACATTAGAATAAGCTAATAATAAAGTAAGGAAATTAGATTAAAAAATCAGATTTTTAGAAGCGAAAGTTAAATTAGCCCACGAAACATCGTTATATCAAAAGAGACTTTGCAGATTGAAGGAAATTTTAATAAACTTGAAATGTCGTTAAACAGTATAGGGATATTCCATTTTATATCAACGAAAAAATAAGAAATTTAAACATTATCCACTTTGAAATTGATAAAATTTTGTATGAGTGTTCTCTCATATTAAGCTAAGAAATATGCAAAATTTTAAACCTCTACCTTCTATGGTTCCCGAAATATGGCAGCTTAAAAAGTGAAAAAATAAGTAAACACTCACAAAGGTGGGTTAACTTAATTGCATTTATCTGAATAACTTACTTACAAGGTCAATTGAGGTATCATTTAAAAGGTAAAAAAATAGTCTTTAATATGACATATAATTTAATTTTTGTATCCAAAGGTTAAAGGTCATTATCACATGATCTAGAATATATGAAGATTTTTCTCAGATATAACATATATTTTTTTGAAAATTTTAAAAGTATGGGTTTTTGAGAAATATCATTTCAAAATGTAAATCATGTGATAATGACCTTTAACCTTTGGAAATATACCATATTAAAGTCCATCTTTTTACCTTTCAAATGATACCTTAACTGGTACGTTAATTAGTTTTTCAGATAAATGGAATTAAGTTAACCCACCTTTGTGAGTTTTTACTAATTTTTTTACTTTTTAAGCCGCCATATTTCAGAAACCGTATAAGCTAGAGGTCCAAAATTTATAAATTGTCTTAGTTCAATAAGGAACCTCATTTGTACCAAATTTAAATTATTTCCGAGGAGGTAGGGTAAATCCGTTCGTTGAATTAAAATGGAATATCCCTATAGCAGAATATGTAGGAAGTGTTTCCATTTTTTTTCAATCGCCATTATTCATTATTCATCGAACTATATAGATTCATGCAAAAAATTTAATAATTTAGAAGAGTTATTTGATGTTCTTAGAAATACATATTTAAAGATGATTACTTTAGATTCAGTTCAAGATAGTATAAGACAGGCATAACAGAAAAATGGAGAAATTTTGAGGACATTTTCTGGACGATTGGAAGGATTACGGTCAAACGCAAATGAAATATCAACTTCTATGGATAAAAAAGAAATCTGCCAACAGATGTTTTCAATACAGAATTAGTAAATTGAGTTTTGTCAGCATTCAAAGTAGGTGTAAAGGATCCGACAATTAAGGTTCTACTACTAGGTAGCAGGGCGGAAAACATAGAAAATTTATTACACACAGAAAAATACTCTTTTGGCATTAGGTTAATTAAACCAACGTTTCGGTGTTGCATTTGTTATAACCTTTGTTACAACATTTGTTATAACCTCTTCTTCTTATTTGCCCATTATAACCCATGGGTTTTGGCCGCAGTAATTACCCCTCGCCAGTCGCTTCTGCATTGCGCGCGCTGGCATTAGGTTAATTAAACCAACGTTTCGGTGTTGCATTTGTTATAACCTTTGTTACAACATTTGTTATAACCTCTTCTTCTTATTTGCCCATTATAACCCATGGGTTTTGGCCGCAGTAATTACCCCTCGCCAGTCGCTTCTGCATTGCGCGCGCTGGCGCCTGTTTTGCACTCCAAGTGTTGTCTGATTGTGTCGCACTTGGTCGTCCCATCGGAGATTCGGACACCATACGCTCGACATGTTGGCAAGCGTCCATGCCTCAGCGCCATAGCGGAGGACTGCAGAGTATACTGAGATTCCATTCGCTAGGTATGCTTTCTTCTGACCATATTCTTCTGATGAGGTGCATGATCGTTATGAGCTCATCGCCTCCGGTCTTAAACAACTCAGCAGGCAGACGATCCGATCCTGCGGCTTTGTTGTTTTTCAGCCTGTTGATGGCTGTGCAGACCTCTTCACGGTCAGACGGCGGTCGTCAGCAACTGGGGTTGTCAAGCTGTCTTCTCTATCAGCGGAATAGTTGTCATCATCGCATGCTAGAAGATCAGAGAAGTGCTCTCTCCATAATCTCAGTGTACCCTGGACATCTGTTACTAGATTCCCGTCATCGTCCTGACAGGAAGTGGGGTCGGGTCTTTAAACATCCGGTCAGGCGTCTTATCTTCTGAAAGAATTTTCGAGCCTCGTTCCTGTCGCCATGCATCTCAATATCTTCACACTCGCGTCTTTCTAATTCTCTTTTCTTGCGCCTAAAAAGATGTCTCTCCTCCTTCCTCTTCTCTCTGTATCGCTCCTTCGCGGCTCGCGTAACTACCGACTGCAGGCGTCTTTCTCTGCAGTGGCTGCGCGACACTCTTCGTCATACCACTTGTTCGGTAGTGGGCGTTGGAATCCAAGCTCCTCTTCGGCAGCCGTACGCATTGAGCGGGAGACGTGTGTAAACTACGCGCATATATCATCAAGGGGGATTGCCTTGGGCAAACAGGTGTGAGAGTCGAGCGACATAGGCTTGTTCGGTCTGTTGTGTGTGCAGCTTACTGACGTCTAGCTTTCTTTGCGTGGGTTTCCGTGCGTTTTTCGCAGCGTATAAGTGTGTGCGAACCTTGCCTGCTACAAGGAAGTGATTCGAGTCGATGTTGACATTTCGGATCGAGCGTACATCCATCACGCTAGAAGCGTGCCTTCCTTCAATCACAACATGATCAATTTGGTTGCGCGTGTTCTGATCGGGTGACCGGCACGTGGCCTTGTGAATATTGAGATGCTTGAATATAGTACTACTAATTACCATGTTTCGTGCTGCGGCGAAGTCGATCAGCCTCATTCCATTGTCGGAGGTGTTGTCCAACCGTTGAACCAAAAATACCCTCATGGCCCACCTTGTCATTAAAGTCGCCAATCACAATTTTGATGTCGTAACGAGGGCAGCGCTCATAGGCTTCGTCGAGGCGCTCATAGAAAGTCTCTTTAGTTTCATCGTCCTTCTCATTCGTCGGAGCGTGCGCACAAATTAGGCTGATATAGAAGTATTTAGCCTGATGCGTATTGTTGCTAGTCGTTCGTTCACGGGTGTGAACCTAGAGACAAGGTGGCGGAGTCTCTTGCCGACTACAAATCCACAACCAAATTCATGCCTCTCCGCATGGCAGCTGTAGTAAATGTCACAGCCTGATAAGAGCAGCCCTGTCCTGTCCATCGCATTTCCTGGATTGCGGTGATGTCAGCATTGTATCTTTCGAGGACATCAACCAGCTATATAGTGGTACCTTCCCTAAAAAGGGTTCGGACATTCCAGGTGCATATCCGTAAATCATGGTCCTTTATACATTTGTGTAGGTTGTCATCGTGTTTTCGGGTCGTCATCCGAGGCATTTTTTCTGTTTTCGTTGAATCAGCTTTTTGATATGGCGGGTCACAAGCAGTATAAGAAGCTGTATAAGAAAATATTCATTTACTACCAAAAAATTTAATATAAATATTCCACTTTCAAATTTTATATTCCACTTTTATAGTTCACTTTCATAATATCTACTAATGCCATATCAATATTTTTGTTAGAAATGGTTATGTAAAATTTTTTAAATAAAACGAATATATAAAAATTATAAATTGACCATGGAAAATTTATAATAATTTAATAATTATAACCATAATTAAAAAAAATGTAAACCTGAATAAAATACATCGCTGAATTCCTTATATAATTGACACCAGAAAAAATTATTTTGCAACTATATTGACCTAGAGATCAGAATTCGAATCAACAAAAACTATTTATTTTTGAAGTATCACAATTTTGCAAAATTTCGAAAAAAAACAACCAGTATAAATTTTTGTATTTAAAAAAAACAGACCTAATTCCAATAATATAGAAGTTACAAATTAACAACGATCACTCTACACTAAGAAAATTTGTGACAAATTTTAAGTTTAGAAAAATTTTCAAAAATGAGATTTGTATTCAATGAATTAATGAATTGTTGGAAGAACACTTGAACAATTTGTTTTATTTATATACTTATATATAATTTTGTTTTTACTCGTAATAAATACTTTAAATAGAACAGACGTGTCGTGTTTTATATTCTTTGCGTTTTTGATCATTATTTTTCACATTGCCTGCTAATATGAATATTAATTTTAAAATTTTGTTTTGACTGTTAAATTGTGGTTTTGAATCTAAAAAAATGATTCTACGCATACCTTGATATTTATAGAATTGTATGTGATATTTTTTAAATGTTCGATTATGTTATGATTTACAAACTGAACTTCACAAACCTTATGCTAATAAATAAGAACATTATATAAAAATAAGAGAGTGATCGTATCTTAAAGTATTTGTATCATGGTATATTTGAAATTACCAAAAATTTGTAAAATGAATACAAAAAAATAGAACTCGCGCCACAAACAACAGAATTAGTAAAAAAAATAACGCATAACTTTATTAAATGAAGAATAACTGAATTGCTTATATATATTCCACTTTTATATTCGAATATTTTATCAAAAAATATATTCTTTTCAGTTGTAATATATTCCACTAGTGGAATATTATATTCCACTCTGGTCGCACTGGTCACAAGCCCAACGCACAACCCCCGTTTTGGAGGGCCAATATCCTTGTCTCGTTTGTCCCCGACCAGACCTCCAACCGGGTTTGAAAACTGATCTTCAGCTGGTTGCTCGGGTTAACGGGGTTCATCAACGCGAAGGTGAGACTAGGAATTGTGTAGGAGAGGCTATCACAACTAACAGAAGTCTATTACTGGCTTGCGCGTGAACTACACCATCCTCTTGTTATAACCACATGTCATTGAAATGAACGTACCTCATTTTACTCTAACAGAAATGTTAGTCCACACAACAGTACGTTCGGTTGCCGCAACCTCATGATTGCATTTAACATTCAGCAAAAATTTAAATGTTATATTTTGTTGCGACAGCCCCATATGTAGTTGTTTTAACAAAAATGAAAGTAAACAAAATCAACGGTAACAGCATTACAGTCATCACTACAACTGGTCGGTTGTCAGATATTTTGCATGAACGACACAAAAATGAAATGTCAAACAAATAAATTTTAAGGTTATTATAACATTCGCATAAAAAAGAAAATTTATTAGAATAACCCGTGACAAAATATTTTTGGCAAAAATGCAGTTTCTGGCTGAATGTACGCAGTGAATGACACATAGTTTTGTTATTCATAAAAAAACACCGGACTTCCGGACTTCGGACTTTCATGCTGACAATCGCCATGTTCAAATATTTGTACCACGGCAGATTTACGGAATACTTTAGAAATTGTATGTGATATATGCGATTTGAGCCATCTTATTCTGGTGCATCTCCAAGCCGAAGCATCATTTTATAAACATTGTTGTTTACAAGTGCATTTTCAAGCGATACAAACTCCTGATACCTTGAATGCTGCTGTGTTTGCTTGCCTGTTACCTGCATATTGTCTGGTTTAAGTTTTATAAAACATTTTAATTGTTTTTTATTTCTTTTTGTATTAGCAAATTTGAAAAATGGTTTTTTTGTAAAATGTCATTTACAATGAAGAGGATGCTTTAGTAAAAGTAATCTCTAAAAATCAATCGACAACAGGAGATGATGTCCGCGATGCTGATATATATAATAAAATTGTACATAACTGCAGATGAAATATATGTAACTTTTAAAATAATGTTATGTACTTTAAGACATTTAACTTGATACAACTACTTGAATTTTGAATTGTTTAAAATAAATCTACACTTATGTTTGTCTGTAGTTATTTGGAATTGCTTTTTAAAAATACGTTACTAAATTTTATATTTAAACATTTAGGAAAAAGAAATTTAATATCGCAAATTCACCCAATATAACTTTTTTCGACACTACCACTTCGTACATAATACCAAACAAATCGGGTGAAATTGAGTATTTTTGGAACCGATTTGAAAAATTTAAAAAGTGTTGTACAGAGAGTACTTAAGTTTTAAAAAAATTGAGTTTGTATCTTTAATGGTTATGGAGATAAAAATCAGTAAAGTTGCGATTTTTTTCATGAACATTTTTTCAAAAATTGTTTAAAATCCAAAAGTTATCCGACTTTTCAAATTCTTTTGTTTTTTTTTTGTGGGAAAATAATAGAGCCACAGTACTCAAGACAGGGTTATATCCATTGTGTTGTGACCCAGCTTCCTGATTTTTAATGATATTTCTTAGATTCATTATTGAATCTAAGAAGGCTATTGTGTAATAAATAGTAAAGCTGATCCTCTCTCATCACGTCTGTGCCAAAGATTTATCTTCTAATTCTAGAAAATGCTGGACAGTCACAGACTTAGTGCTCTGTGATGCCAGTTTCTTCGTAGCAGGCAGAACATAAGGCGTTTTCGGCCAGGCCGATTGCGTTCATGTGTTTCTCACATGCGTTGTGTCCCGTTAGAAGTCCCGTCAGTTTTCTGCACTCTTTTTGGAGAATCTGCATTTCGTCTCGTTGAACCATCTGCTCTTGTGTGCGGAGGAACTCAAGAGCTGATGGCGAAATTTCCCGTAGATGCAGGTAGTCCAAGCACATGTTCTGGTCCAAATGGATTTTCCTCAGATCCAACACGTGCTAGTTCGTCAGATGTTCCGTTGCCCGAAACACCTTTATGGCCCAGCACCCAAATCAGTTTTAGTGTATTGTATTTACCAACACAATTGAGACGTGATCTGCATTGACGTACAATTTTTGATGTGATGACCGGGTTGTTCAAAACCATAAGAGCAGCTTAACAGATATAGCTCTGTTCTGCCATCTATTATTCGCAATGTAGTCCATAGCCATAAGAAGAGCATAAACTTCGACTTGAAATACCGAGGCATTGTCGCCTAAGGCGAAGTGAAGTCTGCGGTCATCCGGTTCCACAAACACTCCTGAACCAGATCCCTGATCGGGTCTGGAACCGTCGGTGAAAATGCGGTGTGACCCTCTACCTGGCACACTGTCAGGCGTTAGTCAGTCTTGAATGTCAGGTTGGCAAACCTCAAAATTTCGTTTTGGTAATATTTGTTATCACTGCATCGGAGGGCAAATCCAGTAGACAGATGTATAATGGAGTGTCAAGTGCAATGTCAGAGATATCCCAAGGAACATTAAACCAGAAACCACATCGTTTTAGTCTCCAAAAGCCTTTCATGGCTTCGCCTCTGATGAAGATGTCAAGTGGTGGTAGGTTTAAGATTGCATTCAGTGCTGGACTAGGTGTAGTGGGAAGGGCAACACCCAGACACGTGATTCTCTGAATCTTGGCAAGACTACCGATGCATATGATATCATCGGTATTATCATTACCGTGAAAATCCATAAGGTTTTGCTCGGCGATAGTCCCCATGTCTTCCCAAAAATTCCTCTGCATTGCCCGAAGGCATGCTCTGCGAAATTTTATTTTCAACATGTTTGGTCTAAAGTAGTTTACTATCTAGAGTTAAGCCCAGATATTTTACTTCGTTAGACAGAGCAATAGTGACACCCTTAAGTACTGGTAGAGATAATCCTGTCATTATTCTTTTCCTAGTGAAGAGAACAATCCCTGTTTTGTGAGTGTTGGCGGAAAGTCCGGTTGCAGTACACCAGCTGTCAATTCGTTTCAATGAGTTTTGTGTTTTAACACAGACCTCATTGAGGGAAAAGTCTGTGGCAAGAATGGCAACATCGTCTGCATAGGCCTGGGAATAGACACCTGGTTCATCAAGATCGTTGAGCAGAGAGGCAACCACCATACACCAAACCAGGGGGAGAGAACGCCTCCTTGAGGACAACTTCTATTCACCCCTGATATACTGACCCCATAATATACTGACCGCACTCCGCCTCAGAGGTGATGGTCCTAAACATTAGCATTGATCTTAGCCATTTGAATAATGTTTCATCTATTCCATGCCTTCTAGCTACGTCACCAAAAATCCATCAAAAATCGCATTATCAAAAGCACCCTTGATGCCAAAAATATGCCCATGACGTACATCTTCCTATGAAAAACATGCTCGATCCGGCCAACCAGATGTTCCAATGCTGTTTTACAGGATTTTCCACGTTGGTAGGTATGTTGTCTTGATGATAGTGGGTACCTTGACAACGATGTTTTTCTGATGTGCAACTCAACTAGTCTTTCTAGGCACTTTAGTATGAAGGACATCAAACTAATGGGTCTGAAGCTCTTGTCTATGGAATAGTTTTCTCTGCCAACTTTAGGAATGAAGGCTACTTTAACTAAACGCCAGGATGTCGGAATGAATGCCCATGCGAGACTTGCTCTAAGGATCTTCTTTGGGCAAGGTAGAAATTGGATTATACCTTCCTGTAGCATGACTGGGTAGATGCCATCTGGCCCAGGTGACTTGAATCCATCAAAAGAGCCCACTGCGTATTGGATAGCTTCATCGTACACAACCAATCTGGCAACCTGCCAGTCATGTTTTGTCACATTAGAGTTGTTATTGCAGTCCCCAGTGCTGGGATTACAAAGTGGCCCTATGTTGATTTGATTTCCCAGAAAGTGAGTCTCAACTAGGACATTGAGTGCCTCTGCCTTAGACTCAGTATACGAGCCATCAGGTCTCCGCAGTGAGTCCAGTCGGGCAGCTCAGTCTCTTTTAAGAAACTTGACCAATGGGCTAGTCTCACTGCAGGATTCGATGCTACTGCAGAAGTCTTTACAAGAAACACTTTTCGATTTACGAATTAGTTTCTTATATTCTTTCTGCTTAGCTCGATAAAGAAACCAGTCAGAGTCCAAATTGCTCCTTAGGGCCCTATTTACCGGACATGTTCGTACAAAACTAGAATTTATAACATCGTTCATAACATGGACGGACGTCTCAATACTTTCTTTGGTACGAATTCTGACAGGAATATTGAGGGAATTCTGAAGTTCATGTCTGAAGCGTGCCCAGTTCGTTTTTCTAGGGTTTCTTACCGACATAGAGGGCAGCACCTCACGGTCAGTATGAAACTCGATATACCTGTGGTCCGATAAAGAATCTTCTTTAAGAACCTTCTAGTTTAAGATTGACTCTCTCAGTCTACAGTTAGACAAAGTTAGGTCAATCACTTTCTGTCTTCTAGCAGTCACAAACGAATGTTTATTACCAGTGTTGTGAATGTTCGTGCGTTGCATTTACTGCTGCCCCACACAGTGTGTTGAGCATTAGCGTCACAGCAAAGAATAAGGCCAGTCTCCTTAACATCACAGAACTTTATGAGCTTAACAATTGCCTTTAGCGGGGGAGGCAGTAGTGAGTCATAGGGGAAGTAGCCTGAGGCGACAATCAGATGTTTCCATCCACTATCGCTCACTTTAGCTGCCACCAGGTCTTGCCCACAGAATTGGGCTAACTTGGTGACAGCAAAGTGTTTCGATACTATAAGACAGCTTCTAGGCCTTACGGCTTGCTCATCGTATAGTATGGTTTCACCGCGTAGTTCACTAAGACCACAGATGCGTTTGTTATACACCCATGGTTCTTGAATGGTTTGATGTGAGCTAATGTATGCAACATGAAGAGCCGCTTACCTAGTAAAGCGGTAGCAGCTTTAGAATGTTGCAGATTGATCTGAGTAAATATCATGACAGTATAATTAACTCGTTTCTCATCATGTGCCTATTCATTTGGAATTGATTCGGAATTTGATCCGTCCAAAAAATATATTTAGATGACAGTCGTACTTAGATAGCATGACATCTAACGACTTCTGGTCTAAGCAAACAGCGAAGCGCGTTTTGCCCAAAGTGTGGATTTTAGCAACGGCTGTAGCAATCCAATCGAAATTGGCTTGAGACTAGCATAGCACCTTCATGATAACATCGCTCGTCTCATAGCTTTTTGCGTTTGTACTGTCACTGGAAGCAATATCACTGGAGACTGTCGAGTTCTGGGAGTTACGGGGTTTCGCAGTAGCAGCGAAGGTTTTAAACTTCTTGCCTTTGCGCTTCTCAGGTGCATTGGCAGCCATGACAGCAGCAGCGGCTGGTCCGTCTTCAGTCGGAGTAACCTCCACCGATCTATCGCGTTTTGCTTTGCGATCTTTCGTTTTATTCTTCCTTTTCATACTCACATGGGCATCGGACATCCTGACCCTGTATTCAGAGATCCGGGTCCGGTCTCCTATGGAAGTTTACCTTCCAGTTGGGCATCGGTCTCTCAAGGATTAGATGCTGGTAAGACACCACTTTCCTTCGATCGACCCATGTTTCCAAATACGTGACAGAAAGGAGCACTGAGAGGGAACAAAACTGTCGAGCAGCCATACATGGAGGATTAGTCGTAGGCATAGCCGAACCGACACTTTCCTCTACCGGTATGGAAACCACAGCGTTGTCATTATCCTTCTCTAGATTCCTAGCTGTCTCATAAATTTTAGAGATGGAGGTTCACGATGAACCCCCAGCTACAGGAGCAGAAAGGTTTATCGTACCAGGATTGGTTGCGTGGATTGAGGCCTCCTGAATCCTTGCCTCAGCCGCCGAAGCGTGTGGATTGCGACTTTTGTGGGTACCACCTGGAGTAGTTAAATCTTTATGTTGACCCAGCGCGGTGGTGTGGGGTTTCTTTAGAGTCTGACACCCCACGAATAAAAATACTATGGTAGTATTTAGTTAGTTACTCATCAACTCATGAAAACCATACATTGAGATCTAAAGAAAATGTGCTTACTTGCGAAAATATCTTGTTTAGTTTCAAAGATATACAGCCTAACCAATAAACGAAATAATGTCGACTTTAAAGAAAGTATCAGTTTTTTGACAAATAAATATTAGAGAAAATTTTCGAAAAAACTGATACTATCTTTTGAGTCGACTTTTTTTCGTTTATTAGTTAGGCTGATAGACTTCAACATGAATTTTTATTTCATTTTTGAAGACTTTATTTTTCATATTTATATATAGATTGTACATTTTATCATCAAATCAAAATTGGCCAGTTTAGTTTAATCGTTGGAAAAGTCGATGAACAAACAACTTCTCAAATGGTAGCTGCACACATTTACGTAGATCTGGATAAGCACAAATGTTGTGCGATACTGAAGAGTTAGAAATTTTTAAGCATATGACTAAAGAGGAAGAAAAATTTGAAATAAATTATCAACAGAACATCAATCAACAAGATGATGGACGATACGTCATCAATTTGCCGTTTGATGACGTGCAGCATTGATACGACTCTACGCAATTGAGCTTCGATTCTTCAAAAGTACATAAAGTTTATCGTTTTGGGATATATGGAAGTCAGGCAAGATTCTCCCCCATACAGAACGTTGCACCTGCCTCATCACGCAGTGTCAAAACACGGCAGTGCAACAACAACGCTACGTTTTGCGTTTAATGCATTATGCAAAACATTAAATGGTTTATTACGCAAAGATCAGCTGCTAATTGGACCCGCTCACACATAGGAGCACATACCAGCACGGCCACAAGATCAAATAATCGAGCACACGCAGGCGTTCAGAGGGTAGGCGTGGGCGCCCACACAGACGCGCATAAAAGCACGCACATAGGCGTGCAAAGAGAAATTCAGTGCGACAGGACTGCACTGAATAATGGCAGAGAGCAGCTCATCCAAGATTTTTTGCAGAAAGAGTTGAACGCATTTGATGATCTGCAAGGTGTCACGAACATCGCTGTGCATAATATCGTTGTGCGGGATGACCGTCCAATAAAACAGTGGTGGTATTACCCGAAGAAACCAGCGATGCATAGAGCCATCGCACAGTCCACTCAGCGCACCAATCGTGCTAGTAAAGAAGAAGATGGGACAGTAGCGACTCTGCATAGATTTTCGTCAATTAAATGCACGATCAGTCCCAGATTCATATCCGCTACCGCGTATTCTCCACATTTTGGACCGGCTTCGCAACGCAAATTTTATAAGCAATTTGGACCTGAAGAACGGCTACTGGTAGATACCTTTGGATTAACGTATCAAGTCGTACACGGCGTTAACCGGACCTGGGTGAGGCCTTTTCCAATGACTCGTGATGTCGTTAGGCCTACATTAGTGATGATCATTTGCAAAAACAAGGCAAAAAGTGGTAATCTTACTCTTGTTATTGTACGATAAGTCTTGCTCTTGTTCTTGCATAGGAACATATGATCTTGTTCTTGCAATATATTTCTTACTCTTGCTTGCAAGAAACTTGCAAAATTTTACTTTTTAAATTTTAAATATAAGATCGAATACAAATATCTTAAACTGCATATTAATTATGAAAGCGAATAGAATTTGAACACTAATTGTATTTAAGTTACTTATTTTCCATATTTTCAATTTCTTCAAGAAAAAAATAAATTATATTACAAATTATATTAACAAAAAAATCCAATAACATAAAAATTTGAATTATATTTTAACATAAATTAACTAATACAAAATAATTATGCGGGTATGAACCTAGAGACAAGATGGTCTCTAGGTGCCGACTACAAATCATCACACAAATTCATGCAAAATTATGCAAAACTAACATTGAATTTGATTGAATATATCTAATGCTATATTAACGCTATCAACATATAACTTTTACCGAATATATACTAATTTCATATTCTTCAAAATTAATAAAAATAATTTGGGAATATATACATTATAAAGACATAAGTGTTTTGTGACAAGTCCTTTTAAAAAATTAATATTTTGGGAAATAATGTTGTCCTGCATACTTCGGCGGGCAAAAAATAAGTAAGGTTAAATATATTTAGAACTAATTTATCTTTAAAATTATATACCTAAATTTTTCGTTGTAATTTGAAAATTTTTCTGCATGTGTGCAAAATAAAAATAAAATTAAAAAATGCGAAATTTCTCTAGTAGTTGCAGTGAATCTATCGCAAATATGACATTTTTCGTGATGTTTAAAAGAAACATCTCACAAATAATACAAAATATGTGATGTTTACAAATTATTTAAACTTTTGCTGCAAACTTATATGTATTTCCTGCATATTGGAATTGTTAAAGCAAGTAGTATTTTAGTTGCAGCAACACTCTCATAAACATTCTGTTTTCTTAGTGTATATAGTTTCTGAACCCTTATTTTTGAAAAACGAAGAAAAAGATATAAAACAATAATATGGCAAAAAAAACTTTAATTTTAATTAAGTATATCTAAATAACTATTAATCTTGTCATCGTGAAACTTTTATCAAATATATAAAAATTTTATGAACTAGCGCTTAGTTAAAACATCTAAGTCGATTAAAAAAATAAGTATTTTTGGAAAAAATGCTGTTCGTCACATATACTTCGCCGCAAAAAATAAATAGGGGTCAAAAATACGAAGAAATAATTCGTCCTTAAAATGGCTTACTTAAATTTTGACTTTGGACTTTGAAAACTTTTCTGCAGAGGGTAAAAAATTTTAAAACTATAAGAAAAGTACATGTTACTGAAAAAAAAAATATTACGGAGATTTGCGTTTTCCAAATAAATTTTGAATTTACAATTTTATATTTACAAAAACACTTGAGATATTTAAAAACGGTTTTCAGTTAATGATTCATGTGTTGATCCCATACAAGTATTTTGATTTCATGATACAATGTACAATCTAAGTATAAATATGTAAAGTAAAGTCTTCAAAAATGAAAACAAATATTCATGTTCAAGTCTATGTCTATATATTTAAAACTAAACAAGATATTTTCGCAAGTAAGCACATTTTCTTTAGATCACAATGTAAGCTAGCTTTTCATAAACAAAAGAATTTTAAAAAATTTAAAACTTAAGTTATATCTGTACCACACTTTTATTTTTTTTTAAATCGGTTAAGTGGTTCCAATAATACTTAATTTTATAATACTTAGGAACTCTCGTTACAGAAATATTTTTTTTTGCAATCACTGCACAAAGAAAACAAAGATGATTACCAGAAATACCACTGCCTTATATTATATATACAAATTATTTAGATTGCTGGCAAATATCTCAAATTTACGATTATTTATTGCAAACATAAAATTAAACATGTTACAAATATTAAGATAGTTGAGGAATATTTGGAAAAGTCACTCCATAACATTTTTCGTGATGTTTAAAAGAAACATCTCACAAATAATACAAAATATGTGATGTTTACAAATTATTTAAACTTTTGCTGCAAACTTATATGTATTTCCTGCATATTGGAATTGTTAAAGCAAGTAGTATTTTAGTTGCAGCAACACTCTCATAAACATTCTGTTTTCTTAGTGTATATAGTTTCTGAACCCTTATTTTTGAAAAACGAAGAAAAAGATATAAAACAATAATATGGCAAAAAAAACTTTAATTTTAATTAAGTATATCTAAATAACTATTAATCTTGTCATCGTGAAACTTTTATCAAATATATAAAAATTTTATGAACTAGCGCTTAGTTAAAACATCTAAGTCGATTAAAAAAATAAGTATTTTTGGAAAAAATGCTGTTCGTCACATATACTTCGCCGCAAAAAATAAATAGGGGTCAAAAATACGAAGAAATAATTCGTCCTTAAAATGGCTTACTTAAATTTTGACTTTGGACTTTGAAAACTTTTCTGCAGAGGGTAAAAAATTTTAAAACTATAAGAAAAGTACATGTTACTGAAAAAAAAAATATTACGGAGATTTGCGTTTTCCAAATAAATTTTGAATTTACAATTTTATATTTACAAAAACACTTGAGATATTTAAAAGCGGTTTTCAGTTTATGATTCATGTGTTGATCCCATACAAGTATTTTGATTTCATGATACAATGTACAATCTAAGTATAAATATGTAAAGTAAAGTCTTCAAAAATGAAAACAAATATTCATGTTCAAGTCTATGTCTATATATTTAAAACTAAACAAGATATTTTCGCAAGTAAGCACATTTTCTTTAGATCACAATGTAAGCTTTTCATAAACAAAAGAATTTTAAAAAATTTAAAACTTAAGTTATATCTGTACCACACTTTTTATTTTTTTTTAAATCGGTTAAGTGGTTCCAATAATACTTAATTTTATAATACTTAGGAACTCTCGTTACAGAAATATTTTTTTTGCAATCACTGCACAAAGAAAACAAAGATGATTACTAGAAATACCACTGCCTTATATTATATATACAAATTATTTAGATTGCTGGCAAATATCTCAAATTTACGATTATTTATTGCAAACATAAAATTAAACATGTTACAAATATTAAGATAGTTGAGGAATATTTGGAAAAGTCACTCCATAAGAATTCACGGAGCATTTTTTATTGAAATAAAAGGATTCAAATGGATTTTTATTTATTTTAAAATCATTTTTATATATCGGCATCGTCTTTATAAAGCCTTCGACACGGTAAAACTCTGCAAAGGCTTGAATAATTTTTGCTGATAAACCAGGTCTGGTGGCGATGTTGTCACCTTGGTGAACTCTGAAAATAAATCATTTTTCATCCAGTGCTGAAAATTTCAATCTCTGTTATTTTTATTTTCACTTTTACCATTAAAATGTTATATTGTACCTTATTGTTGTGGGTAAATCAAGCGTAAAGAAATGGTACATTATATTAATTTTTTATAGTAGTCAAATGTCATAAAAAGCAAAAGTTTTGTTGCAAATGTCGAAGAGCTTAATTTGTTTGCTATCAGTCAACTGTATATATCTCAATTTGGTTTTGTGGCAAACATTTTGTAACTATCTGCATATATGTCATATTTAAAAATATTAAGAGTTTTGCTTTAAGTTTATTCAAACTTATGGGACGTTTAAATAAATATGCTAAAAGCATAAATTTTAAGTGATAGTTGCAGCAAGACTTTTATAAACATCTTGTTTACTTAGTGTGCTCCCTATAGGAGTTTTTACTTTTGAATTTATTTACAAAACATAGATTCAAACGAGAGGAACACCTTGAATCAGAAAATGAATCAAATGCATATCAGTCAGAAAATATCGTAGTTTTATAAACGAATTCACACCACATTTCCGAAGAATGCTCGCCAATAAAGGGTATTTTAATCAAGTTTTTTTGATTATCATTTTAAAAATAATTAAGATATTAATTACCTGGGCGCGTAACTATAGACAATTTTAAACTGGAATTTATTTAAATGTACAGCTACAGAGTTTTTTACAACTACATTATAAGTTGTCACAACCAAATGATTCGGTAGGTTGCCGCAACAAATCTTTTTTCTGTGTGTATATGAGGTACTAAGGGCCAGGACAACAATTCAGAGGGGTCCGCGATTACCCGAGGAAATGTATAATTTCGAGTAACGATCCGAAAAGACACCAATAGTATTCAAAATACGCAACAAAATAATATTAAATATCAACATAACAAAAGTAACGGAAATAAAACAGAAGGAACAAAAATACGGCCAACATGCTCCTTTTGCCAGAAAAAGGGGCATACACGAGATGAGTGTATAAGGCGGAAAAAACACTGTTTTCTGTGGAGTTGGCAATGAATCTAGTTGGAGATGTGCTTCCATTAGATTAGAACCTCAAAATAAGGAAGGGTTTGGACGTACACAAAACCAACCGGTCAATAATAGGGAACTTTTAACTGTTTGTTTTTGCAAACGGGACATAACACATCGTTAGGTCAAAAAGTATAGTATAGTAAAATATAGTAAAAAATAGTAAATCATACGTCCGAAGAGTGTGTGTTCACATTTACTACCCAAAATCCTAACGACTGCTTAAAGCCGGTGGATGCAAATATTGCAAATCAGACGACGGCAGTGACCGTTAATACACATATTGACCCACCGTACTTTGATGGTGAGGGAGTGACAATAGTAATTTTTGCATTAATACATTTCTTAATACAAAATGATATTTTTTAAGAAAAATTATTTTTTTGTATTTTTTCAACTGTTCAAGCCATATTAAAATAACATTAATAAACGTTATCGAAATATTTAAATTTTTCGTGTGTTTATTTCGGCAAAGCTTGAACAGTAACATTTTTATTAATATTTTTAATTGAGTTTTTGGTGTCCTTCTTCGATCCTTTTGTCACACCAAAGAACACATTTTATGGATAGCGCCTACAATGCCTGTGAATCGTACACCGATGTCTTCACCGCTGATGTTCTTTACTGAAATGCCTTTCGCAACGTATGGTCGTCCAGAACAGCTTATTAGATCACAGATTCAAAAGGTGCGCGCGATTTCTGCAATTGCTGAAGGTGACCTTAGCTCATTAGTTAGTTTCGCAAACAAAATTTCAAACATGGCTACGTTTCTACAATCAGCACGTCAAAACAACTTCAGTGGGTTGAAAGATGCATAATGCTAAGACAAGCACAAACTGTCCTCGATTTAAGTGTATGGTTATGTAGCATAAGAAAAATCGTGAACTTGGTCACAGATTCTATGCCTGCAAATTCATTGCCAAATATCGAAAATAAAGTTAGTTTGGAAGGAAAACCTCGGAAATTTGACTGTGTTAGCGTACAAAAGAAGTGCTGTAGTTGCGATGGTGACTGTCCATCGTTAGCGTCCTGTTCCCGATTCCTAAATTTGAGTCTCGAAGAACGTTGGATTAAAGTAAAATCGATCCGTGTTTGTTTCTCCTGTTTGAAATTTGGTCACCATTTTACAAAATGCTTCTCTAAGTGCAAATGTGGAAAAAATGGTTGTACGCATTCCACTATGTCGCGAGTTTTTGTGTTGTCTGGATTGACATTGCTTATACAAACATTGGATGTCAAGAAACTTAATAATTTATTTAATGTGTCTCATATAAAAAGTTATAATAAAGTTCAACCTAAGTTAATTATTAGTTTGACTCACGTCGGTTTAACGGTTCCAATTGAAACTCCGAGTCCAGGACCAATAGCATCAAAAACCATATTGGGATGGATGGTCTATGGCCCCGTAGAAGGCGATTGTCAGCAACAAAGACGAACATCATGCCATGCAAGAAAAGTTCCAGAAAATCCAAAGTCTATGCGAATGTCTATGCTAACGTCGAAGCCAACGACGAAGCCAAAGTCTATGACGACGTCTATGCCAACGTCTATGCCGACGTCTATGTCAACGACGATGCCAACGTCTATGACGACGTGTATGCCGATGTCTATGACAACGTCTATGCCAACGTCATGCCATGCAAGAAAAGTTCCAGAAAATCCAAAGTCAATGCGAATGTCTATGCTAACGTCGAAGCCAACGACGAAGCCAATGTATATGATGACGTGTATGCCGACGTCTATGCCGACGTCTATGCCGACGTCTATGCCGACATCTATGCCAACGTCTATGTCGACGTCTATGTCAACGACGAAACCAACGCCTATGACTACGTGTATGCAGACGTCTATGTCAACGTCTATGCCGACGTCTAAGACAACGTCTATGCCAACGTCTCCGTCGATGTCTACACCAATGTCTATGCCTGCGACGAAGCCAACGTCTATGACGATGTATATGCCGACGTCTATGTCAACGTCGAAGATAACGTCTATGTCGACGTCTATGCCGACATCTATGCGAACGTCTACGTCGATGTCTACACCAATGTCTATGACTGCGACGAACCCAACGTCTATGACGACGTCTATGTCGACGTCTATGCCGACGTCTATGCCAAAGTTTATGTCTATGCCTAAACCTACGTCGAAAACAGCTATGCCGATGTCAATGCCTGCGACGAAGCCAATGTCTATGCTGGCATCTAAGCCAACTTCTATGCCAACTTCAGGTAACGTCGACACTATTGGGATAAAGCCATATATAGAACCACTACGATCTGGAAAGTTCAAAATGAGGCGTGCTAGGACATGGGTTCTACGATTCAAACATAAATGGAAAAAATTGGTTTTTGGGACAATGGAGGCAACTGACCAGAAGGACAAAGTGTTGTTTACAAGCAGAACCTATACGAGTGGGATGTCACGTTTTGGTGGGTGACGATAAAAGTCCACGTTCGCAATGGAAGCATGGTCGAGCGAGAATTATTGTATAGCAAGGATGGTGTAGCAAGATCAGCAATTGTTAATACGAATGATGGAACGATTATGAGGCCCGTATGCAAGCTTGAACTTCTCGACGTCAAATTGTTTTTGATAGGTGGTGGCGGTGGTGAGTCTTCCCTCACCGGTCATTTCACGGGGCGGGGATGTTATTAATTAAATACTTCATACTTGATTTTTGTTGTTTGATATTGTTGTCAAAATATTTTTTATGAAAAATTATTTTTTTTAATTTTTTCAACTGTTCAAGCCAGATTAAAATAATATTAATAAACTTTATCGAAATAATTAAATTTTTTCATGTGTTTATTTCGGCAAAGCTTGATCAGTGGCAATGATAATTACAATAGGGCAAACATGATTAAATTACACTTTGCGCACATTTGACAACAATTTTCGACACCAGAAATGAAAGTTGCATATTCTTATGGATTTGGACATTCTAAGAACAATGGCGTTTTCAGTTTTTTCCCTACACGTACAGTTTCAAGGATATTTGAGATAAACGATAAACCACGTTTTTGGGGATTCTATACTCATTTTTGTGTTAAAAAAAGACCCATTTTTGAGCATTTGTTTCTCAGTTCCCAGTTGTAAACCATTCTTGTGCTTTACATTATAAGTTAGCAAATCTCAAATATTTCAATTCTGTTTTATTCAAAAAAATCGTAAATGTCAAAATTGGGCATACAAAATAAAAAAAATAAAAGTTTTTAAAAATAAAACATAAATTATTAACCATAATAATTTCGTAGAAATATTAGTAACTCGTACGTTTTTTTTACTCCTTTACAATATTATTGTGGTAAGGGAGATAGTTGGGTCAAATATATTAATTCATTGGACCTTTAGATATCGGTGTTATGGGTTTCCGTATTTGAAAAATATTATTATGAATCAGGATTTGGTATCAAGAGGATCAATGAATTGACGATCTCCCTTACCACAATAATATTGTAAAAGAGTAAAAAAAATACGAATTAATAATATTTCTACGAATTTATTATGCATAATAATTTTTATTTTATTTTCTAAAACTTTTCACTTTTTTTAATTCGTATGCCCAATTTTGATGTTTACGATGTTTTTGAATAAAACAGGATTGAAATCTATGAGATTTGCTAAGTTATAATGCAAAGCACAAGAATGGTGCTGGGTATTGAGAAACAAATGCTCAAAAATGGATCTATTTTTAGTCTAAAAATGAGTCCTTTTTGCTTCATATCTCAGGTCATGTTAAAGGAATTTAAAAAATTGATATGTACATATAATTTGTGTTCTGTTATGCATGTTTTGAATGAAATAAAAATAAGTCTGACATTATAATCAACGCTTACCAACCAATAGAATTCTCAAAAACGTGGTTTTTCGTTTTTGTCAAATATCCTTGAAACTGGACGTGTAGGGAAAAAACTGAAAACGCCATTATTCTTAGAACGTCAAAATCCATAAGAATATGTAACTTTCATTTCTGGTGGCAAAATGGGTGCGCACAGTGTTAATAACATTGGAAACTAATCGGCAAAGATATGTATGGGAAAAGTACACATGGGTCAAAAGGTGAAAAATATGTTTACAGGAATGTTGAAAAAGTTAGAAAATTGAGTAACATGTTACGATAAAAAATCAGACAACAGTTGAGTGAATTAAATAAGAAGAAAATAAATTTTTTTAATTTTACAATAGGAAAATTAAATCGTCTAAAGTAAGTCATGTGTTCATTGAAGTACCTTGCGAAGCAACTAAAAATAGAAAACTCGTATTACTAGTAGACTCAGCATAGTGAAAGAAAGTGCAACTACCGGACTTTGACAAAAATAGCCAGAAAGATTTAAATGTCCAGAATAGAACTTCGGCCGAGCTCTCTCACTATTTTGAGCTGTGCGTGTAATATTTATACTTAAAGCGGTGGGGCCTACAGTTTATTGCCGAATCCGAACGGCGGGTGAGTGCTTTTCATAGGCAATGTTTTACTCTCGTAGGTTTGCCATTTACTGCCGAGAGGTAGCGCGGTACATAAAAATGTTTCTATGAAAAAATGTTGTTAGCCCCAGTCCAGACTTGAACCGGGGATCTTTCGACTCGCAGTCCAACGCACTAGCCACTGAGATACCGCGGATACTACCAATATCAAACACAATTATATAAAATGGTTACGTTTAAAGATGCATGTAGTATCCCTATCGCGGCTACTTCCAATATCAAACACAATTATATAAAATGGTTACGTTTAAAGATGCATGTAGTATCCCTTGAACAAGGAATACCTGCAGACGGAATATTAGGACGAGACAATATATGGAATCGTCAATAATAGATGCAATTAATAAGAATATAACAGTTTAGGACAGAGGAAAAATTACACAATCCAATTACCTATGACACACGAGCGGACATAGATAACATTTTTTAAAATCATGAATTAGTAGCAAATAAAAAACAAAAATCCCAATTCTATACACAAAAAAAAATCGTCTCCTGTAAACACTTTCTCAAACAAACTCTAAAGTGTTGACAAGCTCATTTGTAGAAAATAATCAAAGTGTTTAGCACAAATGATCAGTAGTGTTTCCCACAAATAATAGTACACGCATAGAAATATATTGTTATATCCGACAATAAAATAACAATATGTATGTTCAAAATAGATCCCTTTATAATATTGTGGATTTATGCTGGTTTTAAAAACTGTATAATTATTTTCCAACAATAATTCGATTGTGACTGAAAACAATCAATATTGTAATTTTTAAATAAAACAAAATTGTCAAATTTTTAATATTTGTAAACTGTTTTTGTTGTGTATGTAAAGACACGAAATTGATGTTTGTATATTTTTATTCAATTACAAACTAATTTAAACAAGTCCATAGGCATACGTTTAACACAGGCTCATGCCGCTAATTCTCGTCATCGGATAATGTGACTATCTCGCCACTAAAACGAACTACATCACAGTAGCTTCCGGGCAGTGCTGCCCGAGACACTTAGCAGTTCCATGAACAGTAAGTCTCTATGTATGGAGCCCACTATATGTCGATATGCGTGTGCCATTTCAATGTAGAAGGAATTGTCCCGCATGATTTTGCCAGTCGAAAATTAATTCTCATTTAGTTTAAATACTGCCGTACGTATTTTACAGAAATGCTTCACTGACCCTGTCGCAAAAATAAAAATTAGTTTCATAAATATATTTATTAATAACATATCTTATATTTTGTAAAAAATCTACATCGATTTAAAAGAAAATTGAGTAGTTGAAGTTTCTTTATTTTGAGATAGGTGTTTTTCAATGTCTACTTTTGTATAAAAAATATGTAATTTTTGATTTATGTTTTTGCCAAATAATCAAGAAAAACACGAATAGCCATTTGAAAATTTTGAGAAACAAGATGATAGTTCTCTCAATTCCCAATAATATAAAACTAACATTCTGTATGTGGATTATATATTGAAAGAGTTACAGTCTTAATGTAACCCATTTTTATTAAAAAAAAAACACTTGTTTTAATTTTTTGACTTCAAGCAAGCCTACAGAAGGATTTTTTTCTAGGTGCTGATAAATTATGAATAAGTTGACATATTTTTCATCTTCCTGCAACAAAATTTAATTTCCGATTTTCGTTGAACTAGATTAAGCTTCTCCCGAGACAAAAAATATGCAAGGAAACTGGTATTATAGTAGCAGTTTTGAGGAAAACGCACAGGAATATGATAGGAAATACACGTTGCATAGCAGGCATTTTGAAATTTTGAAAAAAGGCAAGCTCCCTATAGCAACTTTTACGCAGGAAACTAGTATGTTCAAGCCTACACCTAGCAGGCAAAGGCGTTATTTTGTAATATTTGTTTTCTTAAATTTGAAAAACCTTTTTATGGTAGCCAAATGGAAAGGAAAGGTAGCCTGTCTGTAGCAGGCAAAAACATTTTTTAGAAATTTCTATTTTGAAGTTTTTAAAAGTACCTTAATATCAGGATAGTGGTAAGGAAAGGTAGCCTGCCTGTATCAGGCAAAATCATGATATATAAATTTCCGTTTCAAACGTAGTTTCATAGCAGGATAATGAAAGGGAATGGTAGCGTTATTTCAGCTGCGATCAAGACAGCTTTTGAAAAGTTTTTGACAGAGAATTTTATTGAAACTTCACTTCAAAATTTTTCAATATTGAATCTTTTTGGCTTTTTTTGCTACGCTGCTGCCAACAATTGTGATAGCCGCGTATTTTTGTTTTTGTGCTATTTTATTTCCGTCGGTTTGTTAAAATGTATACAATAATCGAATCGTTCAAGTTGTTGCGTATATTAACATCAACATCAGTGGTGCACAGCTTTACGTCGATAAACAAAACTTCTTGTTTTATAAAAACTATCAACTTTAATTCGCAGAACGACGAATTCGTGTTTCGTTGGTCCGAACTTTGTGTTTTATAATTATCTTCTATCACTTGTGTAGCAGACCACCATAAAAAACATGTCTTTAGCTAAGTTCACTTCAACTTTTTGTAAGTGCTACAATAAACGTATGCGAATACAGCAAGACAACATCGAAGCTCGTGATCGTTTACAACAAACAAAATTCGTCGTTTTTGCAGAACAAGAAGTTTAGTTGCGGTCGGTATTGCTGGCCACCAATATAATATGTATTTATGCCTCTGCCCATTGCCTTCCATTCCCCACCTTTGCCTGCTATTTTAATTTCACTCGATTGCCTACCATGACCTGCTGTCCCTACCATTTTGCTCCTCACGTACTGCCTACCATACCCCACCTTTGCGTGCTATAATCCTGCCAGTTTTGCTTTTATACTACATGCCTGCAGGCAGGCAATAGCAGGTTTTGTCTCAATTCCTACCTAAAAGCTACCTCAAAAATGTGATTTTCATATCAAAAAAATGCTTGCAGGCTTCTTTCCATTTTCCTGCAAAAAATTTTGTCTCGGGTGTCCCATAGTGCAACACACAGAATTGCGGTCATCTGTTTTGGATGATGTGAGAACCGATGATGATTAATTGAATGCAGCGGCTATAGATTATAATAATTAGCTATATACGATACACAATAAGACATTTTTGCTTATTATATTAAGCACATCAAAACAGTAAAAATTGTCATAGAAGTTTTGGTTTCTATTATATTAAGCACTGAATGTATATTTTTCAAATTTCCATAAGTACAAAAATAAAACAATTCGTTGCATTGGAAATCCTGATAGGTCACAAGTAGAGATGGGCATATGTGAGTTTGACTCACGCTCACTCTCGCTCACGAAACAACTTTTCTAATCACACACACTCACTGCATATAAAAAGATAAAAATGGCCTCGAAGAATAATTTTCGGTGAATAATTCATGTAAAATCTTTGAGAATTGTCTCTGGGAAAATTTATCTCTGGGAAAAATTATATCTGGAAAGGAATTATCAATAAAAGAATAGTCCGCGGTAAAATTTACCAAGGATGAATTGACTTTGGGAAAAACTATTTTTGGATCGATTATTTCGATTACTACATTTATAACTCGAATAAAAACGGGACCCCACACGAACCCCTGGAACAAACTAAACTTAATAAACAAAAGAAAATTGAAATCTTAACTTTTTACAAAAATGGGTATATCAAAAAAAATGTATTCTATGTCCATTTCTATGAAGCAATGCAAAAATTACCACAAAAAAATTGACGAGCCCATACTAAGTACGGCCGGTTTGCAGGGGTTAGATCAATTGTTGGCTGAAACCATGCAACTTATTCTGAGTTGAAGGGCTGGGTAGATTTGACGGTTTGATTTGTTATAGTTCTGAATAATGGGCAGACGCCTTCCCAAAGCCTTCTGAGTTAAAGGGGTGGTCATACTTGTTCTGCAGATCAGCAAAAATATAGAAAAATCGCAAAGTAAAAGTGAGATTTTTTTTATTTTATGAAATTTTCGGACTCACTCACGAAAAAATTGTACTCACGCACACTCACTCACGATATTTTTTAGACTACTCACACTCACTCACAATCATGTGAGAAAAATGAGGATTAAATCACAATCACGCGTGATTCACGTAAATCACGATAAATCACGCCGAATTCTTCACGAGTTTTAGAATTTTACACAGTTTTGTTGAAAATATCCAAGAACTCATGATGTTTGCTGTGAGTCTACTGTAAATAAGACAATTTTCATTACTATTATGGGAAACATCTTGTAACTATCTGCATATATGTCATATTTAAAAAATACTAAGAGTTTTACTGCAAATTTGTTCAAACTTATTGGATGTTTAAATATTTGCTAGAAGGCATAAATTGATTTAAACTGATATTTGCAGCAATACTTTCATAACCATCTTGTTTTCTTAGGGCCAGTTTTTCAGTGGTAGTTTAAACTTAGTTTAAACTACGTTTAATTAAACGTCTCACGTAGTTCAACTATTCAAGCAGTTTTTCAGTGGCAGTTTACATTTCATTCAGATCAGTGCTTAAAATATGGCAGCACCGGCGAATTATCGATTGTGAATAGCATTTAAGAAGAAGAAGAGGGTTATTTTTCTCATTTTGAACAGCTGATATTTAAGTTGCGGGAATGACGACGATTACAAGAAATTATAAAGATAATTAAGAAATGTAGAATACACGAAATAATACATATCAGTGAGAATTTGTGCGTGTAATCGTTCAGTGTTACTTTATGCAATGAATAATAACAGAAAACTAATAAAATGAAAACCGATGGACAGACAAATGAGCGCATGAGTATGGACTGCAGAGCGTAAAGAGCGCATCTCACATTTTTCTGTCAAAATTGTTGAGAGTTTAAACGTAGTTTAACCCACCAACATCGATGGGTTAAACTAAGTTTAAACTACGTTTAAGGTTCACTGAAAAACACGATTCTAAGTTTAAACTAAGTTTAAACTGCAAATGGAGTTCAACTACCACTGAAAAACTGGCCCTTAGTGAATATATGAATAAAAACAGGACAACAATGTAAAATTTCATACAAATTAATAAATGAAAACAAAAAAAAAAAAAAAAAGCAACAATATATACATTAGACATCTGCACAAATGGTTTTGAAGTTTCCTCTGCAAATATGCACTACTGCACTCTACAGTTTTGAATTCATTTCACAAATGACAATCGACAGTATTATAGTGAAGTCTCTTTGAGCGACTTCACTTCACTTCAGTATTTGTTTCATTGGTGTCAAGCACTGTCAAAACATCAAGCCATTCAAAACATTCAATGTTTTGAAAAACACAACGAACGACAACACTGTCGCTGAACATGCAACAAATAAAGTATGTGCAGCGAGTGAGCGCAACGAGTAACGAGTGAGAAGACGAACATTGAAAACAAAAACAAATCTGACGAAAAAATACAACAAACAATATTAAAAAAAAAAAAAATTGTTAAAAAAAATTTTTGAACGACAAAAACAACGCTTTGGTCGAAAAGCAATATATCAAAAAAAAAAATAATTAAATAATGAAAAAAATGTTTTTCGATAAATAAAAAACATAATATAAAATATTATGTGATTTTCTTATACATTTTGTTTTTTTTTTCTATATTTCAATATTAATGAAAATTCCTACTCTATTCCTTACTCTAGTAAGAATGATAAAAAAAAATGAAAAATGCACTAAGTACTCGGTGTCATAAGCAGTTCATTTCAGTATTTGAATGTTTATTGCACATCGTCATAGACCTCTTCACTTCAGTTTTGTTTTGCTTATGTTTTGTTTTGACAGTACTTGGTTCTTTGTTGTTGTGAGCAAGACATTCATTTGATTTTCAAGCATAGAGTTGACGACAGTAAATGTTTTGAAACGAAGTGAATGTCTTGAAGTGGGTTTCAAACGGACTTGTGCAGATGTCTAATATACATAACATAATATACATAAATAGTTGATATTAGCAATTGCAA
Source organism: Dryomyza anilis (assembly GCA_951804985.1). NCBI lineage: Eukaryota > Metazoa > Arthropoda > Insecta > Diptera > Dryomyzidae > Dryomyza > Dryomyza anilis. The sequence continues at coordinate 59,494,289 of OX638133.1, read as the reverse complement.
ATGCCAATTAACAACAACTGTTGTCGTAAATGACACAATCGCCGCAGATGTGCTACCAACTATTAAGGTTAAACACAATTATTCCAGTCCGCCCTATTTGGTTTAAAGCTTAAAAATTAAAAAAATATGATATAAAAAGCATTTTTTAATATAAAACGTTTTTAATGTGAACATCCAATAGATTATATTATTTAACACCCCACGTTTTCATACTAAAAATCAGTGTTGGGCATCAATCAATTAAAATTTCAATCAATTAATTAATTGATTGATTGACAAATTAATTGTGGAAATTCAATTGCAATTAAAATTAATTGTGAGCCAACAATTGATAATTTAATTTTATAAATAATAAATTGCAATTAAATTTAATCGTAATTTACAATTAACTCCAATTGTAAATTACAATTAACTTCAATTTTAAATAAAATTGAATTTTCAATTTTTTAGTTAAAAACTAACTAAGTTTTTTCATCCAATGTGACATTTTATACATTTTTATAAATCTGTTCTAATGGGATTACAGAAGCACCCATGTGCGTCATTGGAACTTTTTTGGGTGAATCTGTTCCAGTGGGATTACAGAAGCACCCAAGTGCGTCATTGAAACTTTTTTGGGTGAATCTGTTCCAGTGGGATTACAGAAGCACCCGAATGCGTCATAGGAACTGGAGTATTGTTTTGTGTAATCATTACCATTCGTCTTGGTGGTAGAACAGGAAGAGATGAATCGTACAATTTGTGCGAAACTGACATAATAAACCATTCCATAAATAGACATTATTATTATTTTCACTGACGGGCAGTGATTATTTTCAAGTTCCAATGACGCACTTGGGTGCTTCTGTAATCCCCCTGGAACAGATTTTCCCAAAAAAGTTCCAATGACGCACTTGGGTGCTTCTGTAATCCCGCTGGAACAGATTCACCCAAAAAAATTTCAATGACGCACTTGGCTGCTTCTGTAACAGATTCATCCAGATAAAGTATCAATTAATTAATTATTTAACTGATTAATCAATAAATTGATTTAATTTTAATTGTAGACTAACAATTAACAATATTAATTGAATAAATATTTAATTGTACGTTTACAATTAACAATTAATTAATTCTGAACAAAATATATTTTGCAATTAACAATTGATATATTAATTGTTAGTTGCAATTAATGTAGCAATTTTAATTGTTAGTTTTTAGTTGTGAAATAAATTTAATTTTGCCCATCTCTATTAATAAAAATTCACCTTAAAAACGTTATATATTAAAAAAATTTATTTATTTCATATTTTTTATCTTTATTTCAGTTTCTTTATGTCAGTTAGATTTTCGTCTGAATAAATTCGAAAGACCTTATATTATTAAAATTAAAAATATTCATGTTTCAAAGTGTCTTTAATATGGAACCATGGCGATAGAACCATGATGAACCAGATGTTAAGAAAACGATAATGTTGCTTTGTCATCCAGTTCGAGGAAATATTTAAATTATTTGAAAATAAAAATACGTTTGGCTGTTATTATAATAATGTTTGGCAATGAAATAATACTTTTGTTTGCATAAAGCTCCAAAGATATATTTAATGCCTGCAAAATTATGTTTGGGAGAGCCCTTTTTTTTGCAGCTTGTATTAGAAATGAGACAATA
>OX638133.1:59480141-59490141 GCA_951804985.1 Dryomyza anilis | reverse complement strand
TATATTATATTATATTATATTATATTATATTATATTATATTATATTATATTATATTATATTATATTATATTATATTATATTATATTATATTATATTATATTATATTATATTATATTATATTATATTATATTATATTATATTATATTATATTATATTATATTATATTATATTATATTATATTATATTATATTATATTATATTATATTATATTATATTATATTATATTATATTATATTATATTATATTATATTATATTATATTATATTATATTATATTATATTATATTATATTATATTATATTATATTATATTATATTATATTATATTATATTATATTATATTATATTATATTATATTATATTATATTATATTATATTATATTATATTATATTATATTATATTATATTATATTATATTATATTATATTATATTATATTATATTATATTATATTATATTATATTATATTATATTATATTATATTATATTATATTATATTATATTATATTATATTATATTATATTATATTATATTATATTATATTATATTATATTATATTATATTATATTATATTATATTATATTATATTATATTATATTATATTATATTATATTATATTATATTATATTATATTATATTATATTATATTATATTATATTATATTATATTATATTATATTATATTATATTATATTATATTATATTATATTATATTATATTATATTATATTATATTATATTATATTATATTATATTATATTATATTATATTATATTATATTATATTATATTATATTATATTATATTATATTATATTATATTATATTATATTATATTATATTATATTATATTATATTATATTATATTATATTATATTATATTATATTATATTATATTATATTATATTATATTATATTATATTATATTATATTATATTATATTATATTATATTATATTATATTATATTATATTATATTATATTATATTATATTATATTATATTATATTATATTATATTATATTATATTATATTATATTATATTATATTATATTATATTATATTATATTATATTATATTATATTATATTATATTATATTATATTATATTATATTATATTATATTATATTATATTATATTATATTATATTATATTATATTATATTATATTATATTATATTATATTATATTATATTATATTATATTATATTATATTATATTATATTATATTATATTATATTATATTATATTATATTATATTATATTATATTATATTATATTATATTATATTATATTATATTATATTATATTATATTATATTATATTATATTATATTATATTATATTATATTATATTATATTATATTATATTATATTATATTATATTATATTATATTATATTATATTATATTATATTATATTATATTATATTATATTATATTATATTATATTATATTATATTATATTATATTATATTATATTATATTATATTATATTATATTATATTATATTATATTATATTATATTATATTATATTATATTATATTATATTATATTATATTATATTATATTATATTATATTATATTATATTATATTATATTATATTATATTATATTATATTATATTATATTATATTATATTATATTATATTATATTATATTATATTATATTATATTATATTATATTATATTATATTATATTATATTATATTATATTATATTATATTATATTATATTATATTATATTATATTATATTATATTATATTATATTATATTATATTATATTATATTATATTATATTATATTATATTATATTATATTATATTATATTATATTATATTATATTATATTATATTATATTATATTATATTATATTATATTATATTATATTATATTATATTATATTATATTATATTATATTATATTATATTATATTATATTATATTATATTATATTATATTATATTATATTATATTATATTATATTATATTATATTATATTATATTATATTATATTATATTATATTATATTATATTATATTATATTATATTATATTATATTATATTATATTATATTATATTATATTATATTATATTATATTATATTATATTATATTATATTATATTATATTATATTATATTATATTATATTATATTATATTATATTATATTATATTATATTATATTATATTATATTATATTATATTATATTATATTATATTATATTATATTATATTATATTATATTATATTATATTATATTATATTATATTATATTATATTATATTATATTATATTATATTATATTATATTATATTATATTATATTATATTATATTATATTATATTATATTATATTATATTATATTATATTATATTATATTATATTATATTATATTATATTATATTATATTATATTATATTATATTATATTATATTATATTATATTATATTATATTATATTATATTATATTATATTATATTATATTATATTATATTATATTATATTATATTATATTATATTATATTATATTATATTATATTATATTATATTATATTATATTATATTATATTATATTATATTATATTATATTATATTATATTATATTATATTATATTATATTATATTATATTATATTATATTATATTATATTATATTATATTATATTATATTATATTATATTATATTATATTATATTATATTATATTATATTATATTATATTATATTATATTATATTATATTATATTATATTATATTATATTATATTATATTATATTATATTATATTATATTATATTATATTATATTATATTATATTATATTATATTATATTATATTATATTATATTATATTATATTATATTATATTATATTATATTATATTATATTATATTATATTATATTATATTATATTATATTATATTATATTATATTATATTATATTATATTATATTATATTATATTATATTATATTATATTATATTATATTATATTATATTATATTATATTATATTATATTATATTATATTATATTATATTATATTATATTATATTATATTATATTATATTATATTATATTATATTATATTATATTATATTATATTATATTATATTATATTATATTATATTATATTATATTATATTATATTATATTATATTATATTATATTATATTATATTATATTATATTATATTATATTATATTATATTATATTATATTATATTATATTATATTATATTATATTATATTATATTATATTATATTATATTATATTATATTATATTATATTATATTATATTATATTATATTATATTATATTATATTATATTATATTATATTATATTATATTATATTATATTATATTATATTATATTATATTATATTATATTATATTATATTATATTATATTATATTATATTATATTATATTATATTATATTATATTATATTATATTATATTATATTATATTATATTATATTATATTATATTATATTATATTATATTATATTATATTATATTATATTATATTATATTATATTATATTATATTATATTATATTATATTATATTATATTATATTATATTATATTATATTATATTATATTATATTATATTATATTATATTATATTATATTATATTATATTATATTATATTATATTATATTATATTATATTATATTATATTATATTATATTATATTATATATATATATATATATATATATATATGTATATATATATATATATATATATATATATATATATATATATATATATATATATGTATATATAATACCCTGTTTTAATACCCTGATACCCGATTTTAATACCATGTGCCAACGTTCTATGAGTCCATTTGCCTGCGTCGTACGAATGTGATTTATTCCTAAAATTTTCGGCATTTCATTAAATAGACTGCTTTCAAATTGTCGGCCTTGGTCCGTAGTAATGAATTTCGGCACACCAAATCTGCTGATCCATCCATTGAATAATGATTTTGAGACTGTTTCGGCTGTGATATCAGGAATAGGAATGGCTTCGATCCACCGCGAATATCAATCTACTCAAGTGAGGCAGTAGGCGTAACCATTTGACTGATGTAAAGGTCCCACAATATCGATATACAAATGCTCAAAACGCTTATCCGGGACTGCAAACGTATGCAGTTCGCTTCGTGTGTGTCGAGAAATTTTGTTCCGCTGGCACTCCTGGCAATTCTTTACTAAGCTTCTGATCTCCGAATTCATGTTTTTCCAGACAAAACATTTCGAAATTAGTTTGGTTGTTGCCTTGCTCCGTGTTCCGTTCGTCGTTTAGTATAAATGTGTCTCAAAACTGTGTTTAATGTGCCCGCCCAACATAAAATAACAACGAAATAAAAAAGAAATAAAAAAACATAAACTAATAATCAATTTACATATAAAACTAAAAAGAAAAATAAACACCAAATAAGTAAATACAAACAATATACTGCAACAACAACAACATAATAGAACCAGTTTCGCGCTGCCTGCTGAGTTGCCGCACTCGCTGTTTTTGCAATTGCCGACGCAAAGGGCTTTTCTATGCTCTTTGCTGCAATTGCACAGGTTTGTTGACGTATGCCCTCCCTCCCCCATCCTACTCCACGCTACTAGCGCGCACGATTGAGGCTGTACTGAGTGCGTAATCTATGCAGTGGTGAAGGCCTAACACTCACCACGGCTTGACTTACGCTCTCATTTGTTTGTTTCAACTGCTGCGCCTTGGTAGTATGTATGTCTGTTTTGAAGTTACCCAGTAGAAAAAATTTCGCAAAAATTTCGCATAGATTTTTGCAACATTCGTGGGCTGGGAACGAATTTCTTCTCTATATATGCGTATGTGTCCGTTAATAGGCCACAAATAATGGCTCTGGGTGAGACCCAGGTTAGTGAGGATGCAGATCCATTGGATTTTCAAATACCTGGGTATCACATACTGCTATTATTTTCTGCCCATAGGGGTCTCGCTCCATTTATTCGGAGTGACGTTATGTATCAACTGCAGCAACAAAATAGTGTGTCGGATAGCGAATTTAATACAATTTGGGTTAAATTAAAAATCCAAACACACGTCATGCACTTGTGCTTTCTTTATAGGAGTCCGAATCTAGATAGGGTTTCCACCTGTAATAAGCTGGATGCCTTATCTGATTCGATCTCAAATATATTGGAGCAATTTCCAGGCAGTGAAATTGTTGTTGCCGGCGATTTTAATGTGCAAAACGCCACTTAGTTGAGCCACTCGGATCTTCCAACACAGAAGGGTTGTTATGTTGAGCTGTTTGCAGAGTTCAATCAACTCACTCAATTGGTGAAGGAACCGACGTACCTCCCACGCGTCGGTGGGCAAATCCAAAAAGTCCTAGACCTTTTTCTGACTTCACATCAAGAAAAATATGATGTAAAAGTCCTTGCACCTTTTGGTAACTCCGACCACTGTACTGTTTCCGCTTAGTTTTCGTATTCTAGTTTACGCGCCTATTCGATTAAAGCCCCGAAGAGGACTGTATGGCTTTACGAAAAAGCAAATTGGGTTGCGTTGAATGATTTTTTTTTCGCAACTTTAATTGGAAATTCTGTTTCACAGACAGAGACATAAATGCCGCGGCTTTAATGGCACAAAATATTATTTTATTAGGTATACGCTCCTTCATACCTTCTAAAAAAATTAGCATTAAACCCAAGAACCACTCATGGTTTAATGAGACTTGCAGTCAGGTCGAAAGAGGAAGCCTTTCAAAATTGGCGTTCTAACAAGAATGCTGACACAGAAAGACTTCGCATACAGGCTAGGAATCGCTGTAATGCCGTGATTCATTTTCGAACTCGGGCAGTTAAAAAGGTTTTAGGAAACCTCAACATTAGCAAAGCCTCTGGGCCAGATAGCATATCTGCCCATGTGTTGAAGAAGTGCACGTCAACGCTGTTTTGTCCGTTGCGTAACCTTTTCAACATCTCCTACACGACAGGAGTTTTTCCATCTTGTTGGAAGGTTGCCAATGTCCAGCCAGTCCCAAAAAAGGGCGAGGCTACGAACCCTGCCAATTACCGACCCATTGCAATATTCTCTGCACTCTCCAAGGTAGTGGAGAGCGTAATTAACTTCCACCTTGTGAACTATCTTGAGCACAACGAATTGCTGTGACCGCCAATATGGATTCCGTAGGGCCGGATCCACAGGTGACTTGATGGCCGTCCTCTCCGAAAAGTGTAAGAATTTTATTCACCTTTTCGGGGAGAGTAATGCTGTTGCTCTCGATATTTCCAAGGCTTTTGATCGAGTGTGGCATAAAGCACGCGTTTCAAAACTAATTGCATTTTTGAATCTTTTACTCGATGGATATCGAGTTTTCTCCAGGGTCGTTCTATACGAGTTGCGATGGATGGTGTTTTTTCAGAACAACATTCCATCAATTCTGGAGTTCCGCAGGGTTCCGTCCTATCCGCGTCCCTATTTCTGGTATTTATCCACGACCTTCTGTCATTGACCCAGAACCCAATTCATTCCTTTGCAGATGACAGTACAATTTATCATTCATACTCTTTCAACAAGCGCCCAAACTCTTTGGAGATTGAGAGTAAAAGACGCACTATGAATGATACGCTCAATAATGACCTTAAATCAATCTCCGAGTGGGGTGTTGCAAATAGAGTAGATTTTAATGCAAGCAAGACCCAATGTTGTCTGTTGTCCCACAAAAGAATGGATTCACCCCTCCCTCAATATGGGTGCTGAGGATATTGCGCAGTCAGCTGGGCATATCAATACAATGTGATCTCCGTTGGAATGATCACATATATAATGTGTCGAAAGAAGCGGCCAAGTGCCTCGGTTTTTTAAAACGGTGTAAAACATACTTCACTCCTGCTGACCTGCGCACTGGCTACACTACCTATATAAAGCCTAAAATGGAATTCAATTCGCACATTTTGGCAGGAGCTTCAAAATCCTCCTTGGAGTTCCTGGACCGAATTCAACAACGTGCGATATATTTGATAGGGGATGAAAATATCTCATCGTCTATTGGTTTACTTGAACACCGAAGGACCGTTGGGTGTGTAAGCCTGTTTTATAGGTATTACAACGGTAAGTGTTCGAGTGAAATACATGGCCTGATTCCACCAGGTCGTGTGTTTTCTCGTTCTACTCGTGCATCAAACCAAGCCCACCCCTTCGTAGTACACTCATCCCTTCTTACGATCAACACTGTGCATTGCATGAATAGGGGGCATCCCCTGTTGGTTAATTTGTATAAAAAAAATCGCTCGGGTTTAGACAAGGATTTAATATAATATGCGATCACTTTTTCTTGTCCATTGATCACTTGAGAGAGAACTTCACCGATTCCTTATCCACTTGCATCAAGTGTAAATTTCTCACCTGGAATTGGATACGCAAGAATTGGTGCAGCGCACAGCAGTTCTTTTAATTTCAAATACGATTTTTCTTCAATGAAAAGATCGGTTCTTCCTTTTCAACTCGTGAAGACTGCCAGTAACATTGGCAAAACCTGGAACAAACCGCCTGAAGTAAGTACAGAGTCTCAAGAAACATCGTAGATCAATTCAATTGCTTCTAATTCAATTGCTTCTGAATTAGGTGGTAATTTTCTATTTTTATGAGCAAGAACTTGTTTAATTTTCGAGCTCTGGTCACAATCAATGTTTAGTTGGATTTCCGTGTTGGAATAACTCAAGATTTTTCTTGTTAAATCTAGTGTGAAACCGTTCCTTATGAAGTCCATGCCAAGTATTATTTCGTCCACTATTTCCGACACTATAAAATCATGCTTAACTGTCGTAGTACCAATCGGGATTTCTTTGGTATGTTTTCCTCTGACAGGGTCCTCTTAAGATGTAGATGTTTGCAATCTTATTCCGATAAGTGGCTCTACTTCGTCCTTAACAAAGTTACTTCTTATTATTGAGTGTGAAGCTCCCGTAGCTAATGTCACCATATATGCTGTGAAATCAAGGAGCCCTTCGACATTTAAGCTATTCGGTTTTCGAGCAATTTGTGAAATGGAGATTCTGAGATGAGAGTCAGATCGCGTCCCGCAGAACTGTGTCGTTTTAGTTTAAAAATTGTCGTTCCTTTGCAGATTGATTTATTGATCTCTTGCGCTTATTACGACAATTACGTGTCATATGCCCATAAGTTGTAACATTTACCTTTAAATTGTGTGTCTCGGTTGGCACAGGTAAAGTCTGGCTTCGCTCCAGTTTTTAATGCTTGACAAATTACTTGAAATAGGTCTTCATTTTCCACATCTAGTTTACGGAACTTTGACGCTGGTCGGCACAACGTAGTTGCTATCTCCTGCGTTAGCGCTGTGGTTACAGTTTCCCTAAATGTCACTTTCGGCATTGTCACTTTCGGCATTGTCACTATGGCACGTTTTGTTTCATGATCACGTATGCCATCAACGAACTCATCTATCTTGCACTTTTCAATGAAATCACTCGATGATTCCGCGTACGACAAATGTACACGTCGTTCGACGTCCGCTGCATATGCCTGTAATGTTTCGCCATTTCTTTGCATTCGGCCCTTCAGTTCCATTCTGTAGATCTGCTTCATGTGATCACTGGTATATTTCCGCTGCAATGCACCCATAACTGCAGTGTAACTGATTCTATCTCTTTCTGGAATAGTCTGCAATACTTCGGCTGTGCCAATTTTTAGAGCTACGATAAGTGCGGCTACGCTGTCTTCATTGCTAACAGACGTTGTCTCAAATTGAAGCTTGAAAATGTTAAACGCTGTAGTTCCGAAATAAGGAAAATCTGAGGGCAAGGAGTGCCTATCAAAAAAAATAAATTTTAAATAGATTGAATTTTGCAGAACAACATTTATTGTAGCCAGATAACAAATGGCGTAACATTCTTTGGTCCGATGAGACAAAAGTGAAGTTTACGATGATCCTATAATTCCACTTGTACGTACGTACATAAAAATATACTATTAAGACTATCCAATTTTTTGCTGCTGAGGACAACGTTCTCTGCTGGCGGGATAAAGTTCCCCAATACGCGGGCTTTAAAATCTGTCCAAATAAACGTTTGCCACTGCTAGCAAGAAACAAAACGTAACGTATACGTATCGTTAACAGCATAGAAATACGGAATTATATTCCGTAAACGTACCGTATTACGGAGCCGTAAACGGTGAAATAAGCGGATAAGACGTGACATGGAAAACGATGTTCGACACCGTTTTTCATAAGGTGTCGACGGATCGTTAACGCACCGTATTTTCTAAATTAAACGGAGTGAGCTACGTAATCTACGTTACGTTTCTGTATCCTATTTTTGTTATATAGCGGAGTGGGCTCCGTTGAGTGCATTAAAAAACGTACCGTAAAAAAACGTTAATACCGTATTTTTTAAAAAATACGGCATATTTTCCACATATTACTGCTACTTTTTATTGTCTTAAAATAAATACGGTTAAATAAGTTATTTTTTTTATACATTTATTTGTATTTAAAACAAAAAAACATAATTTTTTAACAAATTAAAAATAATTACATAATATATTATAAAAAATACCAATAATTAAATTATCCTTAAAATATTACAACATTTTATATTTAATTTATATGCAGTGAACTCCGTTTACTGCAATTTAAATGAATTCGGTGAATTGCCTTTTAACATCTGCATCTTGAAATAAATATCTGTAAACAAATAAAAAAATCATTTTTTTAAATATTGTATTGTTTTATTATTTGGTCAAAATTCAAGAATGAATTAAAACACATGTCAATAGATTTAAAACCCATATTAAGAAAGAGTCAATAAAATGATCCCAAAAAAATATACCTGCAACTATTAAAAATACCACAAAAGAGAAATTTACCAGAGAATTGGCAACTATGCCACAAATAGTAAACATCCACAGTCTGGTAACTATGGATATTAATGTCAATTTTACATACATTTCTTGGTATTTATTTTGATTTGAAATCATATTTTGTCACTGCAATTCC